>CM064482.1:38524217-38656217 GCA_032716605.1 Paralithodes platypus | reverse complement strand
GGAGAGTATAGCTTGGGACGAGCCTGATGGTTGCCATATGGCATTTGATTGCAAACGTTTAGGCTTAGTTTCGAACTACCACGGGGTAGTTAGAGGATTTTGACCCCGGCAACTGTGTGAGTGTTGCCAAGCATGGGATGTATTTTGCATCGCCTTGGGTGGGGTCCAGACAGATTCAAGACTCAGAGCTCACATCACTGCTCGTACCACTTCGGACCCCTTGATATCTATCCCTCTCAACCCCACTTAGAAAACTTTCTTCTCTTACTTTGTTATACCTTCCTTCCACTACTTCACCAATCTATTGAATTATCCCATCCAGCTTGATAGACCTTATATTCTAGTATGGTATTAACGACGAGCTCTCAGATAACTAGATAGGATTTTGGGGGCCTTATGCCGAGAGATTTAATTGTTAATGAGACCTAGGAAGCTTTTTTGTTGTCTTCATATTGTGGTAGTTTCATGCTTGCTAGTGTGTGTCTTGTGTCAGGTTAGCAGGGGCTAGAACCGGAGGGGAGGCTTTTTGCGATCCTTTTAAGTAAAGTCTGCTGGTGCGAGTTTTTTCCCCGTGGACCCGCACGACTTTACTAGGATACCCGTGGGAGTCTGGGGGCATTTTCTTGTCTGTGTCCCTGTGTGTTCTAGTGTTGTGTTGTGTGAGGGCCCTTGCCTAGTCCACTCAGCACTGCGCTAGCATGTCTTGCTTTTGTTTTAGGGTCGCCAGGAGAGAGGTCAGATACTTGCGAGTCTGAAGTCTCTCAAGAGAGCACCCCACTTCAATTAGAGTAATTTGGCGCACAGACTTGGGAACGTTCCTAGGCTAGAGCAGGTGGCTCAGCCCGGTGTATCCGAAGCCTATAATCCTTTTCCGGCTAGACCTCTGCCACCTGGCAGATTAACAGCTAGGGGTTTATCATCTCTGTATGCTGTTATTGTGCCACAGTGTACCGTTTTTGTGAGCATTGTGAGTCAGGGTGTGGCTTAGAGACTCTGTCCGAGCAGGCTTGCCTGACTAAGAGTGA
This sequence comes from Paralithodes platypus, assembly GCA_032716605.1. NCBI lineage: Eukaryota > Metazoa > Arthropoda > Malacostraca > Decapoda > Lithodidae > Paralithodes > Paralithodes platypus. The sequence goes on along the minus strand of CM064482.1, from coordinate 38,655,192 downwards.
GAAGCACACCGGTATGTGGTTATGTTGCGAGTTGCTACCTTTATTTAATTATACCTATGCCATTATACACTGTATGGCCTATCACTAGTATTTATTCCTGCTTATGAGTTAAGAGTTCTCTAAATCCGTAACGTACTTTCTTTGCTAAGCATCAGATCCTACAGTAGCCGCATGCAGTTTAGAAACCCGCATCTTGTCTACCGGTACGATGTTTTGAGGACTGTTTGCTTTCACCTTCTTTCTCGCAGGGGTGATTAGTTGTAGTAATTAACGTAACGTTAAATGTACTTTCTTCTAGTTTGTTATTAAATTGTTTCTGCAATTTAATTCCGGTATCTATCTTTTCCTTGAAGCTTTAAGTCAACTTAATTGTGTGATCTTTTATATAGCCTGCTTGACTATCAGCAGTCTATAGTGCGTGCACCCTGTGACCGAGTCATAGGATACCTTGTTGTCCAGGCAGGACTTTTGACGGTTTAGGGTGGTTTGTTGCCTGGGTTTATAGATAACGGTTGGATCTAGCGTTTTCCGTTGTTGCTTGTTGCCGCATACCTAGTCCAATAGAAAGAGCCCAGTGTTTATATATCCCAGGACGTAACAATTTCCACACCTATTTCCTGGTGGACTCTTCCCAAATGATAGAAATGTCAGTACAATTGTCTCGATCCATGACCTCTTCGTAACACAAAAGGACCTTGAGCAAACTGGCTGCAAATTTCCACACCTATTTCCTGGTGGACTCTTCCCAAATGATGGAAATGTCAGCCCGGTTGCTTTCATTTATTTTAAGTTATAAGACGTTAAGGGGTCCATATTATTGTCAAGTTCGTTGGCGCTATCTTTTTTTTTTTTTTTTTTTATAATGAAGGAGGTAGAGGGAGCGCCGGCAGTGTTACCAAGTCAAGTCCGCTAGATAGAATATAAATGCCGAAAATAGCTAGAATAACGGCATAATCTCTACACTATAATTTATCTTCTAAAATGGTTAATGAAATGCCCAAAATAGCTAGAATAACGGCATAATCTCTACACTATAATTTATCTTCTAAAATGGTTAATGCTACAGTAAATGCCGAAAATAGCTAGAACAACGGCATAATCTCTACAATATATCTTCTAAAATGGTTAATGCTACAGAATATCGCTTGAATTTAGGTCGCTAGATGTCAAAATTTGCCTCTAAGTCGAAGTAAATACCTCTAGATCTAGCGGGAAAGTATGCAACACTAGGGAGCCGGGACTAAATGGACAGTTGGGAGAGAGGTCGTACCCAGAACGAGGATCCCGATAACAGAATGAACCTATTTCAAGCAGGTAGATATAGGACGGGGCAAAATGAGAGAGAGAGAGAGTACAAAGGAGTACAAAGGAAAACTAGCAGCACCAGATCATGCGACCCCTCGAGGTTACTTGCCCTCCAAAACACTGCTGTTCCAAGTGTTGCAACAGTATTTCGGAGAGAATGTGGGAAAGATGGAGAAGGAAGTGCTGCCCTGGGGCTTAGTCCATGACAGGGCAAATTATATTAAGATCTATTAGGTTATTGAACGAACGCAACTAAAGACATTATATATTCAATTATAAATGCAGTCAACTTTGGGTTCAGGGCAAGGTGCTTGTCTAGGCGAACTTTGATGGAATCAACGGTGTTGCAGTCTATGACATCTCGGGGAAGCCAATTCCTGGTAGGGTTTGTTCCGAAGACCGGGTATCATCTTGGTAACTCTATGTTGAATTCGTTCCAATTTGTCTATATCTTTTTGATAGTAAGGTCACCAGAACTGAACGTAGTATTCCAAAAGTGGGCGGTAAGGAATTGTAAAGGGTGAGGATAACGTCGTTTGATTTATGTTCAAATGATCATGATCATATCTACCTATGAAATCTATAATTTTGTTTGCCTTCTTAACAAGTTCATCACAATATTGACTTGGTTTTAAGTTACCGTACTGGATACTGTTACTCCTAAATCGGTTTATCTGTCTACACTCTTTAGCTGGGTGCCAATCATCGAGTAGTCTGCTTTTGCATTGCGGTATCCGATATGAAGTACTTTACACTTATCTTCATTGAAGCACATTTGCCAGATTTTAGCCCATTGTGAAAGCTTGTTTAGATTGTTTTGTATATCTTCAACATGTTCATTAATTGTCAGTACGGTATTTGCAATTTTTGTGTCCTCTGAAAACTTTGAGATTGTACAGGTGAGACCCTCATCTATGTCGTTAGAGAGAGAGAGAGAGAGAAGGTGGGGGGGAGTGTGTGTGTGTGTGTTAGTGAATAAGTACGTGAGAGAGAGAGAGAGAGAGAGAGAGAGAGAGAGAGAGAGAATTAAGAGCATGACACTATATCTTAACCGAGATGGAGTAGCAGGGACCTCAGCTTAAGGGGACAGGGGATGTGTTTTTGGTCTATTAATTTATATATTCATTTATCTTTTAGTTTCCTCGCTAGACCTCCATCAAGCTTTAAAAACATCCCCTAGACCACCCTTCAAGATAAACCGAAAACATTTCCGGCCGAAGGCCGGTTCCTCATAACATTACAGGTTCGCTATCGCTCGCCTGGAAATAAAATCGACACCTAAATGGCACGAAAGTTCTTAAAATTGACAACGAAATGAGGTGAAAGGTCTTAAAATCGCCAAAGTAATGGGCCGAACGTCTTGAGATCTCAAAAATAATGGAGCTAAACATGAGGGAGAAGGAGGGGGGGGGGGGGCGAAAAATTACCCAGAGAATAAAGAGATAAAGTGACTCGATAACAAAGCAACAGGAAGGGATCAAATGTACAGTAGAAACAAGGAACAGAGGACTCCATGTTTTGACCATTGTGCAGAGAAATAGGTGGCTTTGTTAGCATTCAGGCTTTTCCAACACAGAATTAGATGGTTGTGTTGTCATTCAGGCTTTTCCAACACAGAATTAGATGGCTTTGTTAGCATTCAGGCTTTTCCAACACAGAATTAGATGGCTTTATTGTCATTCAGGCTTTTCCAAAACAGAATTAGATGGCTTTGTGGTCATTCAGGCTTTTCCAACACAGAATTTGATGTCTTTGTTAGCATTCAGGCTTTTCCAACACATAGATAGGTGGCTTTGTTGTCATTCAGGCTTTTCCAACACATAAATAGGTGGCTTTGTTGTCATTCAGGCTTTTCCAACACATAAATAGGCGGCTTTGTTGTCATTCAGGCTTTTCCAACACAGAAATAGGTGACTTTGTTAGCATTCAGTCTTTTCCAACACATGAATAGGTGGCTTTGTGGTCATTCAGGCTTTTCCAACACTTAATTAGGGGGAGACAGACAGTTTTTCTGGACCGCCTTCTCCCTTATGTTTAGCCCCACTAGTTTTGAAATTTTAAGACGTTGGTTCCATTAGTTTGGGGATTGTATGATCTTTCACCCCATTTCCTTGTCAATATTAGGACCCTTCGTGTCATTTAGGTGTCGATTTTTTTCTGGCGAGCGATAGCGAGCCTGTAATTTTAGGAGGAATCGGCCTTTGGCCGGGACATTTTTCTACCGAAAAATGTACAAATCTATCTTGAAGGGGGGTCTAGGGGGTGTTTTTTCTAAGCTCGATGGAGGTCTAGGGAGGAAACAAAAAAAATATATGAATAAATTAATTAATAGACCAAACATATAGCCACTATCCCCTTAAATAGATGGCTTTGTTATCATGCAGGCTTTTCCAACACATAAATAGAAGGCTTTGTTGTCATTGAGGCTTTTCCAACACATAAATCGGTGGCTTTGTTATCAAGCAGGCTTTTCCAACACAGAAATAGGTGGCTTCGTTGTCATTCAGGCTTTTCCAACACATAAATAGGTGGCTTTGTTGTCATTCAGGCTTTTCCAACACAGAAATAGGTGGCTTTGTTGTCATTCAGGCTTTTCCAACACATAAATAGATGGCTTTGTTATCATTCAGGTATTTCCAACACAGAAATAGGTGGCTTTGTTGTCATTCAGGCTTTTCCAACACATAAATAGGTGGCATTGTTGTTATTCAGGCTTTTCCAACACATAAATAGATGGCTTTGTTGTCATTCAGGCTTTTCCAACACATAAATAGGTGGCTTTGTTGTCATTCAGGCTTTTCCAACACATAAATAGATGGCTTTGTTGTCATTCAGGCTTTTCCAATACAAACATAGGTGGCTTCGTTGTCATTCAGGCTTTTCCAACACATACATAGGTGGCTTTGTTAGCATTCAGGCTTTTCCAACACATAAATAGGTGGCTTTGTTATCATTAAAGCTTTTCCAACAAACAAATAAATAGATGGCTTTGTTAGCATTCAGGCTTTTCTAACAGAAATATGTGGCTTTGTTCAGGCTTTTCCAACAAATAAATAGATGGCTTTGTAGGAGGGCCTTGGGCGGGTGTTTTTTTAAAGCTTGATGGAGGTCTAGGGAGGAAGCTAAAACAACATTAAAAGAATACATAAATAAACAAATGAATGAGGCCATCCGCCCTTGATGTTGTTGTTGTTGTTGTTCCCTAAGCTGCCTGGCCGAACAGCCCCGAGTCCCTGAGAAAGGCCATGGCCACGATCGGGCTTTCCCACAGAGCTCTCATTGATTGTAGATTGTGTTGTTGGCGTAAGTGGTTGTGTGAAATGCAGTCTTCTATGATGTGTTTAATGGTATGGGGTGCTGTGTTACATCCCGGGCTGGCGTCGACAACGGAGTCATCCAGTCTCTTCTGATAGCTCAGGAGAGCTGCATGGTGTCCGCATCTCAGCCTGGCCAGGTGGACTCCGTCCTCGCGAGGAAAGGTTCGGAAGGATGGATTTCGGGAGGTCGTGCATGCAGCTGCGTGTTGTCTGTGAGTGAGTGGATGGATCGGTGAGAGATATGAGTATGGATGTGCTTCTGGAAGTTGGTTCGGGGTGGGCAGGGAGGGAGAGAGGACAATAATTGTGTGTGATACCGTGTGCTGGGTGTTGTTTTGATATTTCTTGGTGTCCTGTGGGTGTGTTGCCATGTAGTTTAGTGGGTGGTCTTGGTTCGTGGAGGCTGCTGCCAGGAATTGAGTGCCTCTCATGTCCAGATGGTCTTTGACTTTGAGGATTTTGGTTTCTTGATGTAGGTGATCTGTGGGTGCAGTAGCTGTGCAGCTTGTAATGATATTCAGGGCTTTGTTTTGAATAGTCTGTAAGGTCTTATGATGTGTTTCAGCTAGGTTAGAAGCCCAGGCTGGGCTTGCGTATTCCATCACTGATCTTATGTATTGTTTATATACTGTGGTGGTAGTTCTTCTGTTGTGTCCAAATTTTGTGTGAGCAAGTGACCTGAGGGCGTTAAGTCTGGGTGTCAGTTTCTTTTTAATGTTTGTGGTGTGCTGTTTGAATGTCATATGAGTATCATATGTTTACTCCTAGGATTTTGTGTGTGTGTGTATGTGTTAGGGGTGTGTTGTTTATGGTGAGTTGAGGGATGTATTCGTGTTCTCCTGTCCAACTTGTGAGCAGGGTTGCAGTGGATTTGGCTGGGGCTAGATTAAGTCTGTTTGTAGTGCACCAGCCATGTAGTGTGTTGAGATAGGGTTGAAGGAGATCTGTTGCTCTTTTTGGGTTATGGTGTGTGCATGTGAGTGTTATGTCATCTGCATAGGAGGCTAAGTTTATTTGGGGCGTATTGGGTGTAGTTATATCGTGCATGTACAGATTGAAGAGTGCGGGCGATAGGACGGATCCTTGTGGGACTCCGTTTGGAAAGTTTCTGATTTTAGATGACTGACCGGCAAAAGATACGTGTGCATATCTGCCTGCTAGGAAGTTGGCCAGCCACCTTTTTGTGTTGTTGTGCATGTTTGTGTTGTAGATTTTGGTTGTTAGGTTGTGGCGGGGGATGGCATCGAAGGCTTTACTAATGTCGAGTGTGGCTAATAGTGATCTGTGTGGTGGTCTAGCTGAGTTGATGCCGTCGAAAGCTCTTTGTGTAAGGTCTGTGAGAAGAGTGTTTGTGGAGTGCAGTGGCCTAAAGCCATGTTGTGTTGGAGCTATGGGTAGGTCAGGTGTAATTAGTTGTAATACTAGGCGTTCCATGACTTTGGAGGGGGAGCAAAGGAGTGTGATGGGGGCGGTGCGAGGAGGGTAGCGTGGGGTCATTGTTGGGTTTGGGGAATGTGATGATGATACCATGCTTCCAAATGTCTGGTATTGTGTTGTGTGAATAACTGTAGTTTGATATGTTAGTGAGTGCTTGTATGCCTTGTGGTCCCAGGTGTCTGAGGTGTATGTTGCTTATGTTGTCTAGGCCACAGGCGGGTGAGTGCTTGAGATTGTTGATGATATGCTTTGTCTGGTGATTGGTGAAGGGTGTATAGTCAGGGTCTGTGGGGAATTGTCTCTTACGTCGGATGACTCGCCGGTCGTCTTTGTGAGGTTTTAGGTGGCTGACATGTGAGAAGTGATTGATGAGAGTGTTTGCTTGTTGTTTACATGAAGGAGTAGAGTCTGTTTTTGTGATTGCAGAATGTGATTGTGTTGTGTTGCTGTTGGAAAGTGTTATGCTGTTTAGTCTTTTGTAGAGTTTTTTGGGGTTTGTTTTGTGGTCAAGTGTTTGTAGGAAGTTATTCCAATTTAGTTTTTGTTGTTCTTGTATTTTGTTGTTAGTTTGAGTGTTGAGTGCTTGAATTTGTTGTGTGATGTCTTGTGTGTGGGGTGCTGGGGAGTGTTTCAGTATGTCGCATTGTCTGATGAGGTTTTGAATTTCTGGTGTGAAGTTGGGGTTGTGTCTTTTTCTGTTACCTCTTGGAATGTGTTTCTTGTCAGCGTTTTGGATAGTTTTATTGAGTATGTGTCCAGCATTGTTGATGTTAGTGATGGGTGTACTGTTTAGAGTTGTGAAGTGTTGTTCTGTCTCATTTGTGAATGCTTCCCAGATAGCTCTTTTATAATTGGTGTATGTGTGTTTGTGGCTAGCTGGGGTGAGTCTGGTTTTGGTGGTGATAATGATCGGGAGGTGGTCAGAGCCTAAGGTTCTGACCACCCTCCAGGATGTTGTGGGGGCGAGTTCTGGGGAGCAAAAGGTGATGTCTGGAGATGATGGGTTATAGAGGGCTTGGTGAGGAATATGGGTATGTTGATGGATGTCGTTAAGGATGATGAGGTTATCGGTTTGGTTTTGTAGCACCAGCCCTCTGTCTGTGTCGGGTTGTCGACAAACCAGGCCGACGTCTTGGCGTTGAAGTCACCACCCAGGATGATGTGTGGGGTGTGTGGGGTGTTTGTGATGTGTTGTAAGTGTGGTCTGTATTCATTTGGTACTGTAGGGGATGTTTGGGGAGGGATGTATGTGTTCATGATGGTTATGTTGGAGTTGTTGCCAGTGCGTATTTTAATTGACTGTATTTCTGTTGTGTTATCATTTGGGGGGAGGAGGGATTTGGTTTGTACACTGGTTACTATGTATGATATTTCTTTGTGTACCAGGGTGATGAGTCCACCGCCCCCGCCGACAGCCCGGTCTTGTCTGATGGTGGTGAAATTATGAAATGTGGGTGTTTTTTGTGTTGTGCGGAGTTTTGTTTCTTGTAAGATGGCAATGTTTTTGTTGTGTTGTTTGATGAAGTGTGAGAGTTCGTGTTTCTTTGTGTTGATGCCATCTATGTTCAGTTGAAGAATGTTAATGTTATGTGCACGATGTATGTTGGGTTCTGCTGCACGAGGATGGGGTGGGGGTGGGGGTGAGCAAGGGGGGGGGGGTGAGGGAGGGACTGGGGGTTGGGATGGGTGAGGTGGGGGTGGGGATTGGGGAGCAGGAGATGGGGGTTGGAATGGATTAGGATGGGGTGTGGTGTGTTGAGTTGAGGATGTGGATGGTATGGGAAGGTTAGGTGCGTTAGGGAGGAGAGGTGGACGGCTTTTAGGGGGGGGGGAGTGGATGATATGGGAAGGTTAGGTGGGTTGGGGAGGAGAGGTGGACGGGTTTTAGGTGAGGGATTTGACTGGGAGAGGGAGGGGCATGAGGAACAGGTCCAGGTGTTTGTGTAGTGTTTCTTGGAGGCAAGTGTTGTGCAGGTGAAGTGGGTCCAGTTCCCGCATGAATTACAGAGAACTGAACCCTCCTTGATATATTTATTTATTATTTATTTGTTTTCCCTCCGTTCAGTTCCATTCTCTTCAAGTTATTCGCCTTTCCCTTCCCTCACACTTTTATATATTTATTATGTATTATACTGTATATTTATTATGTATTATATATACTGTATATTTATTATGTATTATACTGTATATTTATTATGTATTATACTGTATATTTATTATGTATTATATATACTGTATATTTATGTATTATACTGTATATTTATTATGTATTATACTGTAAAGAGCATGTATGAGGGTGCAAAGGCGGCAGTACGTGTGGAGAGTGAGCAGAGCGAGTTCTTTGACCTGAATGTTGGTTTGAAACAGGGGTGTGTGATGTCCCCGTGGTTGTTTACTGTATATATGGATGGAGTTATGAAAGAAGTACTATCAAGAGCAGTGGATGTTGGTGTATCGCTGAAAAAGGAGGGAATTGAGTGGAAGCTACCTATACTGCTGTTTGCGGATGATACAGTTCTGATGAGTGATATGAATGGGAGTTGCAGGGTCTGGTAAGTTGGAACAGTGTGCGAAAAACGGAATTTGAAGGTAAATACGGGGAAGAGCAAGGTTATGGTCTTCGAAAGGGTGAAGTCACAGAGTGTGAGGTGAAGCTGAACGGTCAGGCTATGGAGATCGTCAACTCTTTTAAGTATCTGGGAAGTGTGTTGAGTAAAGATGGGACTATGGATGAAGAGGTGCGGGAGAGGGTACAACAGGGAAGAGGGTTGTAGGAACGCTAAAAGCAGTAACAAGAAATAGGGTGGTCAGTATGGAAGTGAAGAAGTCCTTGCATGACAGTGTGGTAATCCCGACACTGACTTACGGAAGCGAAGCATGGACGTTGGTTGAGAGACTCAGACCAAGAGTGAGAGCAGTGGAAATGAATTACTTAAGGAGGGCGTGCGGAGTTACATGGAGGGATAGACAGACTAATGAGGAAGTAAGAAGGAGGTGTGGTGTGGAGGTAGATGTGCTGGAAAGTGTGAAAAGGAACAACTTGAGATGGTTCGGCCATACGGAACGTATGGAAAGCGAGAGAATGACTGAGAGGGTGTACGAGAGCGAGGTGGAGGGACAGAGGGGGAGAGGTAGACCGAATATGAGGTGGAAGGATGGAGTGAGGAAGTACATGAACGAAGGCGGTGCTGGTTGGGGGGAGGGGCGTCGACTGACGGGACAGAGCTGCATGGGGGCGGTTCGTTCGTGGCCACACCTTCGGGGATCACGGCGTCAGGCAATAGATAGATAGATAGATAGATTATACTGTATATTTATTATGTATTATACTGTATATTTATTATGTATTATACTGTATATTTATTATGTATTATACTGTATATTTATTATGTATTATACTGTATATTTATTATGTATTATACTGTATATTTATTATGTATTATACTGTATATTTATTATGTATTATACTGTATATTTATTATGTATTATACTGTATATTTATTTATATATATCTATTTATTTATTTGCTCTCTGTTCATTTCCATTATCTTCCAGTTGTATTTATTTAATTATTTAATCATTTTATTTATTTATATATTTATATGTTCATTTATGTATTTATGTATTCGTATACTATATATACTTTCTCTCTATTCAGTTCCATTATTTTCAAATTAATCTACTTTCCACCCCTCACACTTATATATATATATATATATATATATATATATATATATATATATTTATTTATTTATGTATTATGTATTTATTTATTTGCTTTTCATTCAGTTACATTCTCTTCAAATTAATCTTCATTCCTCCCTCACACTTTTATTTTTGTAATTCTTTATTTTATGTATCTCTTCTGTTAATTTATGTATAAATTTATGTATTTATTCATAATTATACTGTATATACTGTCTTGCTCTCTATTAAATTAAATTATCTTCAAATTAATCTCCTTTCCTCCCCTCACACTTTTATTTATTTATTAATGTATTATTTATTTGTTTATTTATTAATGTATTATTTATTTGTTTATTTATTAATGTATTATTTATTTGTTTATTTATTAATGTATTATTTATTTGTTTATTTATTAATGTATTATTTATTTGTTTATGTATTAATGTATTATTTATTTGTTTATTATTAATGTATTATTTATTTGTTTATTTATTAATGTATTATTTATTTGTTTATTTATTAATGTATTATTTATTTGTTTATTTATTAATGTATTATTGATTTGTTTATTTATTAATGTATTATTTATTTGTTTATTTATTAATGTATTATGTATTTGTTTATTTATTAATGTATTATTTATTTGTTTATTTATTAATGTATTATTTATTTGTTTATTTATTAATGTATTATTTATTTATTTATTCATACGCTGTATATACTTGATCTCTATTCAGTTCCATTCTCTTCAAATTAACCTCCTTTATATATATATATATTTATTTATTTATTATGTATTTATTTATTGGCTCTCTACTCAGTTCCATTCTCTTCAAACCAACTTCCTTTCCTTCCCCACACACTTTTCTTTCTCGTCTCTCCCCTTGTCTCTCATTTACAATAGAACAATAGAATAGAACAGAATAGAATAGAACCATTAACAATAGAAGCTTCTGGTGTTCCAATATTCCATGATGCGCCTAAGAACCTCTCAAGAACCAGAATACCGGATCAGTTCCTGTCTTTGCCTGGGCTTTTTCGGCTCGACCTCTAGATTCCTTTATGTTATCATTTTTTTCTTAAGGTGGGTCACCGGCTTTTTTAATCTTTCTCAATTTCCCTGGCTTGTATCCATTCGGCTCCATTCATCCAACTGTTTTAAGACGTTTATCCCCATCCAGGTGTCAATTTCTTCCTGGCGAACGATAGCGAGCCAGCATTGTATGGAGAAATCAGGCGTCGCCGGAGACATTTTTCTATCGAAAAATGTACAAATTTAGCTTGCTGTCAAAACAAAAATATATATATGCTGGCTCGCTACCGCTCGCCAGGAAAATATTGACACCTGGATGAGGGTAAACGTCTTAAAATAGTAGGCTTAATGGGGCTGAATTAATTTGCTCTCTATTCAGTTACATTCTCTTCAAACTAATCTGCTTTTCTCCCCTCAGACTCATTTACAATAGAACAATAGAATAGAACAGAATAGAATAGAACCATTAACAATAGAAGCTTCTGGTGTTTCAATATTCCATGATGCGCCGAAGAACCTCTCAAGAACCAGAATACCGGATCAGTTCCTGTATATTGTTTTTTCAGGTCGACCTTTATATTCTCTTTCTGTTATCATTTTTTGTTTTTCTTGACAATTCCATGTTCTTTCCTTAACACGGGAGCTGCGGGAAGACTCTGAAGAGTTCCCCCGGCGGACTGCGGGAAGACTCTTAAGAGCGAGGCTTTTGAACACGTAGCAAAACCTCGCGTTTATAGGCAGGCGGCTAAAAATTGGTGTGGTTATAGTACTACATGTCAACTCTCGACACCACCCCGCCACACGCTCGCCCCGCACTCGTGCAAGCACCACCGCGCCAGTAACCAAGCACTAGTCATGGAGTCCACACGTCCCTCACGCTCGCTCCCTGATGACACAACCAGCCCTCCTTCTGGTGGTGTCAGCCGCCGTGGAAGGCAGAGGGTGGCTGCTAAAGACCCTAGCTACAAGTACGACACGCCCTACAGCTCTGAGGACGAAACACCAGCACCCAAAGCACGAAAAACACGTGCAAGCACGGCAAAGGTACAGAGGTCATTGGTGTTTCGGGACACTGCCACCACGACCCAGGCCACTGCAACAACCTCTACCACCACCACTGCCACCACTGCCACCCCTGCCACCAGTACCAGCGACACAGGAGGCCGCCCTAGGGCTGCAGAACCTGTGGGGGCAGGCAAAATCAAAGGCACGGGCGTAGGGAAGAGAACCCGTACGCCTGCCACAGTGACCCTACCACCACCACCACCACCAGCCGCCCCTGGCCCGGCTGGCCCTGCTGCCCCTGCCGCCCCTGCTGCCCCTGCTGCCCTTGCCCAAGGAAAAGGGAAGGGGAAGGGGAAGGGGAAAGGGAGAGGGAAAGCGACTGCTGGCCCTGCCGGCCCTGCTGCCCCTGCCGCCCCTGCCGCCCCTGCCACCCCTGCCCAAGGAACAGGGAAAGAGAAAGGGAAAGGGGCGACAAGCACCACCATCATTTTGCCTGCTTCCAGGGCCACATGACCACGCCCCTGCCGACGCCGCCCCTGCCGGCCCTTCTGTCCCTGTCCATAAGACTCCCGTACGTGCTACAGTGACCAGAAAAACTCTGACACCATCCAAATATGCCGCCCTGCTGTTTGATGGTGATTCGCAGGGCATTGGCAGCCCGGGTTTCGACGACGACGCCCTAGCACGGGACCAAGGGTGGGGGGATTTGGGAGTGGACAGTGGCAGTGAGTCCGACGTCGGTGACGAGAATGAGGAAGGGCGTCTGTCAAGTGGAGAGGAGGGTGATGATGATGCTGTGTTGTATCGCGACCATGGAAGCGATATTTCAGACGCAGAAGCAGACGCAGACGACATTCCGATCCCTGGCATGCCTTCGTTCGAGTGGTCTGACGGGGTCAATTTTGTACCTGACGTGCCCCAGTTCAATCCTGGGACGTCAGGTACAACTGACGACTGGCCCTGTGACGAGCACGCAAACGAAAGCGACTTCTTCCTCGCTTTTTTTCGATTTTGAGGTAGTGACTTACATCGTTGCTCAAACAAATGCCTACTACAGGTGGGTGTTTGGCAGATTGGATGTCATTTCTCCAAAAGCGAGAATACGAGGCTGGGTGGATACGACTGTGGATGAATTCATGATGTTCTTTGCCTTGTTGTTCCTCATGCCTCTTTGCAAGATGCATGTGTTGCATCACTACTGGAAGCACGACCCTCTCATCGCCTCCCCAACTTTCATTAAGTTCATGACTCGTGACAGATTTTTGTTGCTGCTAAGATTTATGCACTTTGCAGACAACGAAAATCCTAACAGGATTGACAGGATATGGAAAGTTCGGGATGTGTTCACCATGTTGTTGGAGAGGTATAGGAAATACTTTTACCCCTTCCTCAATTTGGTGATTGATGAGTCGCTCGTGCTCTTCAAAGGACGTCTTGTTTTCAAGCAGTATATCCCTTTGAAAAGGCATAGGTTCGGAATCAAGCTCTTCGTTTTGTGTGACTGTGAAACTGGAATAGTGCTTGACATGATCGTGTATACAGGCACTGACATTGACGTACCGAAAGCCGCTGCCGGTGACACCATGGGCATGTCATGTGCCATCGTCAGGAAAATGTTGGCACCTTACCTGGGCAAAGGCCACATCATCTACACTGACAACTGGTATACTTCTCCTGCTCTCTGCCAGTTTCTTCATGACAACCAACCGGGTTCATGTGGGACTGTCAGAAAGACAAGAAAGTTTATGCCTAAGTTCACCGGTAATGTCATTCCTCTTACAGATGCCTCCTCCAGTGACACACCTTCTGAAGACGACCTGGCCCAGGAACACCGCGAGAGGCATGTCCGAAGAAGGCGACGAAAGGGGCAGAAATACAAGCAGCTAGAAAAGTCCGGGAAAGTGATAACCCTGAAGTGGAAGGACAAACGAGACGTCCACCTGCTTTTCACCGTCCAAACAGGTGCCCAGATGGACTCTGGTAAAATCCACTACAAAACCAGGAAGACCATCTACAAGCCCGACATGGTAGTGGACTATACCAAGAACATGTGCCTGGAGGACAAGTCTGACTGTCAGCTGTCAGGCGTTGAGTGTCTGAGGAAGACTGTGAAGTGGTATCACAAGCTCTTCCTCCACCTAGTTGACATCACGATGCTCAACGCCTACAACTTGTGGTTGGTGAAGAGGGAGATGTCCCCAAACCAGAAGCTGAAATTCCGGGAGTTCGTGTATAACGTGGCATACCAACTCCTGGAGAAGTATGGCACCACCACTCACAGACGTACGGCATGGCGTGGGGATCACGTTCCTGACAGAATCCAGCTGGGTGTCGAAAGACACTACCCAACCAACACCGAGCTGATTGGCACTCGTCACAGGCAGGTGCAGTGCCACGTCTGCAGCTCCAGTGTGAGAAAACCCCACGTCACCAAAAGAGTCACCTCAATGTGCGCGGAGTGCAAAGTTGCACTCTGCTTGGGTGACTGCTTCAGGGACTACCACACCTTCAAGAACTACTGAGTGTCGCCCCCTGCCCTGCCCTGCCCTGGACTCGCCTCGTGCCCTGCCCTGGACTCGCCCCCTGCCCTGCCCTGCCCTGGACTCGTGCCCTACCTTATCTGACCTGACCTAATTGATCACGCTACCTCATAATGAAACATATATATTATATAATGTATAAGTTCCAAAGATGTCCCTGTGATATAGCTTTTACATTATATAATTATATGTTTCATTATTTAGTTTATAAGTTTCAAAGATTTACATGTAATATGCCTTGTTTTTTTAGTATATCAATATATACTAAAAATATATGTTTGTTATAGCCTAAATAATGTGTAAATATTTTCTTACCTCAAATGAATTGTACAAAAATAAATGTTTCAATAAATCCTGTCAAACCTACTAAGATAATAAAATAAAACAATAAAAAAAAACAAAAAACAAGGTCATGTCGTTGTATTCTTACAATATGATATATTCTATGAATATTTCATATTGTTTAAATACAATGGCATGATCTTGTAAAAAAAAAAAATTATCAAAAATGTTCTAAACAGTATAAAACCTTCCCCATAACCCCCTCTTGGATTCGATCCCACTACCCTACCACTCTTTGAGTTTTTCAGTCCGCGACCTTACCAACCATGCCACAGGAGCTCATACCAAATGTCACTCAAAACTTCGTGTCTACAATCGAAAAAACAATATACAAAAACAAAATGAATTATCCCACCAATTTACGTTTGTAAATTGATGGGATTATCAATTATATCATTCAAAGGTTTATAAAAGTTTGTCTCTGTCAAAAATGAGTAATTATGTAACTTTATTCTGTCAAAAATTGCCCAAACACTCAGCAAAATTGCCCCTCTCAGTGTGACTCCACTCATTATCACACGGTCAAGCGGTCACGGGGTGACCCTTGCCGCTCCTTGCTGCTCCAGCCACAGCAGCTCTGTCTGGGAACAAAATTTGTATAAATACAATAATGCATAAAATACTCTTCACAAATACATTTGTATTGTATAATATTGTAAATAAAAATGAATAATAACTGTGTGGGTGTCGAAAATTGCTCAACCATCTTTCTTATCTCTCGCCTACGCGCGTATATTGGATTCTGCATAGTCATGACTGTCATACAAATACTTGCAGTAGGTCTCGAATATACATTTAGATTACTTGGAAATAAATAAATATAAGTTTCTCTGGTGGCAATCTACCCTTTCGCAAGTGTAAGGAAACACCAGTCTATATTTAGCTCTCTATCAAAAAAGGCAATCTGCCTGTGTTTACTGACCACCCTCGTTGCTGGTCTATAATATAGTACTTTATTTACAGTCAATGGCCTACATGTTTCTGTGGTACTTCACATGTGTCTAAAATGCAATGTCTGCTTGCATAAAAATGCATTCTGAAGTCCATTTATACGTATGACATACGCATGTCTCACTTTCTCTCTCTCTCCATTCCTGACTCATGGTATTGTAGGCCTCTTGGTGGCAACGAACACCAGACACCTGCTAGACATAAGGTTCAAAATCCCAAGACATCCATACGCCTGGGGCGCCTCCACAATTATCACACAGCTCCATATGTTTCTTGATAGCTGCGTATGTTTCTCCCTGCCTTCACTCTCTCCACGACTCACTCCCTGCCTCCCTCCCACCCACCCTTTTAGGTTTCCGTCTGCTAGAAACTCATTGATAATGTGCGTAAATATTGCATGAATTGGTCTATATACGGTATATATATTGATATATGGCACGTCTACATACGTACAAGTCTGTATTATAGCATGACAGTGCTCTAATTACAAGATATAAGTGATATTTATGGCGTAACACACCCTCTCCCCCTTTCATTCCCACCACAACTCAATCACACCTTGGTTCACGCATAGAAACTCATTGATAATGTGCGTAAATATTGCATGAATTGGTCTATATGCGGTATATATATTGATATATGGCACGTCTACATACGTACAAGTCTGTATTATAGCATGACAGTGCTCTAATTACGAGATATACGCAATATTATAGCGCAAACCACACTCTCATCTCATCAATTGCCGCCAAACCTCCAACCCATCTTCATTCCCGCCTAAAAATTCTTTGATAATTCCCTTATATATTGCAATTTTTGGTCACTATGAGGCATATTCATTGTTATATGGGTGGCCTACACACGTATACGTACTCTACATAGCCTAAAAGGGATAAAAAAAGGAGATATACGTGATAACTTAAAATTAAAATGTAAAACTTGCAAACTAAACAAACCAAAATTGGGACAAGGACAATATAAAGTCAAATTAAATCATCAAAATCTCTATGTGGAAACAACGCTTACTAAAATGAAAATTATTAAATAAAAGAACACAATCCACCACATAGGGTGTACATTACTACATGAGCAAGTTAATCTGTTTCCCAAGCAAACTAATCGCACATATAACAACGCACTATCGTCACGTTAAAGGAAGTAGTCAAGTTTGGGAAGTCCGGGACGTTCTGGCAAATTTTATTCTGCATGAATAAAGAAACTACATGTTAAATGTCAAAATATTATTTAAAATCAAATTTGCAACATGACAAGACATTAACAATAGTACAAAATACAAATATTGATAAGATATCTATACTATTACAAAATAATATATAAAATACAGTACAGCACTCACTAACGATAGTGCTATCGGGTAGGTACCTGTAAGCATAGCATGCCTCAAGTGACCCCTATCAATAACTACCCTACAAATAACCTACATTTATAGCACAAATAAACTAAGGAAATCGCAAAAGTAAGAAATTGATACTATCGACAATGAATACATATAATATAAAGACAAATAATTGCAAAATATGAAGTAACAACAGATTTAAACATATGCGGTAACCCACCCCCTCCTCCCTCTGGTTCTATCCCCTGGGCGCGTGAAAATTCGGCCGGGAAATCTCGCCGCTTGATGACAATCTAGCCGTGCGGTGCCATTCGCTCCACATTTTTCAACTACGGACCGTTTCCCCCCCCCCAGACATTTTTTGGGGGGTCAAATATATATGGGCCGATGCACGCAAACATTCCCTCCATGCTGATGTACTTTTTATCGAAATTGGCAATGGGTCCCAAAATCATCATACATGCGCACAGTATGACCCTGTAAAAAAAAAAATGTGCGCCGCAGAGAGGTTAAGGGGACAGTGGTTATTTATTGGGTCTAATTATTTATATAATAACGTATTTTTAGTTTCCTTGCTAGACCTTTATCAAGCTTAAGAAAACACCCTCTAGACCCCTTGTCAAGATAAATTTGTACAATAATCTGGACCCCTTAACCTCTTATAACTCAAAATGAATGAAAGCAATCGGGCTGACATTTCTATCATTTGGGAAGTGTCCACCAGGAAATAGGTGTGGATATTTACAGCCAGTTTGTTCTAGGCCCTTTTGAGTTATGAGTAGTTAAGGGTTTAAGATTGTTGTCAAGTTCGTTGGCGCTACCTATAGTATAGTGTTGCTTCCTCCGTGTTGTAGGCTAAGTGTACAGGAACTAAAATCCCAAAGCTAACCTGGACAATCCCTTAATGAAATAATGGAAGTGATTACTGAAAGCCTGTCCCAGCCATCGACCCTAAAGGTGATGGTGCACTTTGTGATTTAGCCTAGTTAGAGCTTGTTTTCCGTTTAGGGGATTTTTTTTTTCTTCTTATTTTTTTTTTCCTCCCTCTCCATCAAGCTTAATGAATACCTCCTAGAACCCCCTTCAAGATAAATATTTAATTTTTTCGGTAGAGAAATGTCTCGGCCGAAGGCCGATTCCTCTTAAATTGCAGCCTCGCTATCACTCGCCTGAACAAAAAATGGACACCTAATGGGGCGAAAAGTCATAAAATCGCCAAGCTAATGGAGCGAACGTATTAAATCTCAAAATTAATGGGACTAAACATGAGGGGAAAGGGGTCCAGACAAAACCCACCCTTAATGGACTAATGGAAGTGATTACTGAAAGCCTCTCCCAGCCATCGACCCTAAAGGTGATGGTGCACTTTGTGATTTACCCTAGTTTGAGCTGGTTTTCCGTTTAGGAGATAATTTTGTTTTTCTTCTTATTTTTTTCCTCCCTCTACATCAAGCTTAAAGAATACCTCCATGATAAATTTGTACATTTTTCGGTAGAAAAATGTCCCGGCCGAAGGCCGATTCCCCTTAGATTGCAGCCTCGCTATCGCTCGCCTGAAAAAAATCGACACCTAATGGGGCGTAAAATCTTAAAATCGCCAAAGTAATGGGGCAAACATCTTAAATCTCAACATTAATGGGATTAAACATGAGGGGAAAGGGGCCCATCTCCCCTTAACCCGGGAACTACAGGGAGACTCTTAAGAGTTCCCCCGGCGGACTGCGGGAAGACTCTTAAGAGTTAGAGAAAAAAAAAATCAACTTTTGACATCAATTTTTTTTTTTTTTTTTTTGGCCCCTGGTCCATGCAAAATCTCAGTCCTCTACCTCCCCTCCTTCCCCACTTTCCTCCTCTCCTTCAGTTATCACCTATTTTCCCTGTTATTCCCTTATTCTGAGGTATATTTTCGTGCTAACATTAGCGAGTTGCAAGCAGGGCGTTGTCATCACTGATGGCAAGCGAGTGCAAGAGAGAGAGAGAGAGAGTATCGATCGACTGTCTCAGTGGCCTTGGGGGAAATTGGCGGAAAAGCAGCTTGCCTCACCCATACATTATACAACTCGCGGGCTATATCTCCGATTTTGACCATCCAAACGCTGTTTTCACTCGTTTTATTGTTGTTTCAGGTTAATACCTTTAAAATCAACCCATAATAGGCGCGTATGGATAAGTATTAATGCTATTAATGGTACAATGAATATTTTAGTGACGGAAACACCTCAAATACATGCGCACAGGGAGAGGTGTCTAATTACCCCCATGCGCACTTGTTAGGTTAATGGACTAATGGAAGTGATATTACTGAAAGCCTTTCCCAACCCCCGACCCTAAAGGTGATGGTGGACTGGACCTAGAACTAAACTATTATAGTCAATTTTTTTCCAGCTGAGGGTAAATTGTCATGTTTCTATCTTTGTTACTCAGCTATAAGGTAGATTTTGTAGCGAAATATGTTGTTAATTATGAAAACTTGTCATTAATACGACCCAGAGACATAGTAATTTCATATTTTTCCATTAAGTATCGAGAAATCAGCTGCTAAGGAATTCAATTTACCATCAGCTGGACAAAAATAGAGTATAGGCATAATTTATCATTTTTGGAATTGTCTCCCCTTGAATTAAGTCTTTATTAAGGGGAGATGGTCGTATTTATTTGGTTATTGTTTTATCTTTTTACTATTTTTTAGCTTTCTCCCTAGACCTCCATCAAGCTGTAAAAAACACCCCCTTGACCCCCTTCAAGATAGATTTGTACAGTTTTCGGTAAGAAAATGTCCTGGCCACAGACCAGTTACTCTTAAAATTACAAGCTCGATATCACTCGCCAGGAAAAAAAGATCTTAATTTAAAAAAAAAAAAAAATAGAGTGTAAAGTCTTAAAATCGCCAAACTAATGAGCCGAACGTCTTATAATCTCAAAACAAATTGGGTTAAGCATGAGGGCGAAGGTGGGCAGGACAAACGACATATCTCCCCTTAAACCCGTAATAGGCTAATCGTGTTTGCCACACGTAGAAGACTGTCGCTGGTGGCCATGTAACAGTAGTAACAGACTAAGGATTATATGCAGGATAATCAATGTAAACAACGGAATAGTCATCGCTGCTGTTTAACCCCTTCTGTACCAACGACGTCTTCTTAATTATATTCTGGCAATGTTTAGAAGTTTTTAAGCGGTTTAAAAGGGATCTGTGGTAACAAATTGAATAGTCTAATAGTCTAATAGTAGCCAGAATAAAGTTATAAGGACGGCACTGGTACTGAACGAGTTAAATGAATATATATATATATATATATATATATATATATATATATATATATATATATATATATATATATATATTATATATACTGTAATATATATATATATATATATATATATATATATATATATATATATATATATATATATATATATATAAAGGGAGAGGTAGGGGACAAGAAGATCATGGACAGATCAGAAGGTGACTTTGATATTCGAAGGGGTCAAACAGAACACGAGAACACAGAACACAGGGGGAACTTTGAAAGAGGGGAGAACAAGACAAATATAACCTGCAAGAGGGAGCATAGAAAAGGACGGAAGAGATGGGTACATGGAGGAAAGGTCAGAGAGGAAAGAAAGAAAAAGGTCAGAGGGGAAAGAAAGAGAAAGAAAGAAAAAAGGTCAGAGTGGAAAGAAAGAGAAAGACAAAAGGTCAGAGGGGAAAGAAAGAAAGAAAGAAAGAAAAAAGGTCAGAGGGGAAAGAAAGATCAAATAAAGAAAGAGAGAAAGAAAAAAAGGTCAGAGGGGAATGAAAGAGAAAGAAAGAAAGAAAGAGTGAAAGAAAGAAAAAGGGTCCTTTTTCCTTCATATGGTTGTTTCCTGTTCCCTAATCAGTGTTTTGGAAAACATAATATTATACTCTATCTATCTATTGCCGGGCGCCTTACTCCCCATTATGAGGGTGGCCATATACAAAATGCCCACAAGCAGACCTGTCCTCCATGAGAAGGATTGAACACTCAACTTAAGGGAGCCCACCTTGCTTTTTTATCTTTCTCTTCCTCTCTCTTTGATTTGTATCCATTCGGCCCCATTCAGCCTACTGTTTTAAGACGTTTACCCCCATCCAGGTGTCGATTTCTTCCTGGCGAGCGATAGCGAGCCATCATTGTATGGAGAAATCCGGCTTCGCCGGAGAAATTTTTCCATCGAAAAATGTACAAATTTATCTTGCTGTAAAAAAAAATATATATTCTGGCTTGCTACCGCTCGCCAGGAAAATATTGACACCTGGATGGGGGTAAACGTCTTAAAACAGTAGGCTGAATGGGGCCGAATGGATACAAGCCAAAGAGAGAGGGAGAGAGAGAAAACAAAAGCGAGGTGGGCTCCCTTAATATTTTCCCTTCATTAATTTATTTGGTGAGTCATCCTTTGTTTCTGGGGGAGACTTTGTTGATATTGTGTGCAGGGCGATGATGGAAGAGAGGGAGAAGAGATAAATATAAGGAGGAGGAAGGGGGAAGAAGAGAATCATGGGCAGAAGAATAACGGAGAGGAAGGAGTGGAGAAGAGAATTATGGACATTGGTGGGTCATAGTTTCTTTCCGGGTGAGTATAGGAAAAGTGGGGATTGGGCCTGAGTATATAGATAGATAGGTATGCCACACAGGTGACTTTGGTGTGAGGGTGAAGGGGAAGGTTATGAATGAGACACCTGAGGGGCTGAGGTAGGGGAGAGGAAGATCAAGGACAGTACACAGTGACAGATTGGTGACAGTAGGTGACAGATTAATGACAGAACACAGTGACAGTAGGTGACAGATTAATGACAGAACACAGTGACAGATTGGTGACAGTAGGTGACATAGACAGGGGAGGTAGATCAATGACAGATTGGTAACAGTAGGTGACATGGGTAGGGAGGTAGATCAATGACAGAACACAGTGACAGATTGGTGACAGGGGATGGAAGATGACATAGGTAGGTGAAAGTAAAAGTATATATGATCTAGAGGAGAGAGGTTAGTTAAAATAGTTAAAATAGGACTTCAGAGGCTATCAACCCTTCTGGATTATTCAGCCAGCACACTGTAAGTCAAGTATAGCGTCAGAACCGGAGCCCATTTTCGAGAACCCCATTCCCTTGTGGAGAGAGGCTTATTATACCAGTGAATTCATATACCTATCAGTTGCATCCATCGTCTTTCAATGTAAAATACGATATATAGAACAGTGTGTGTCTAGAATGACCAAATAGAACACTAACACACACTATAACAATGAAACCTTTTTAGCACAGTTTTTAAAAGAAAAGGATGAGCATTTAAGTATCCATGTCTGTTTTATATTGTATATTAAAGTAAATAAAGAAACACAAAATGCATCTCTTCACAGAAAAATGGTACAAGAACTAAATCACGTTATGCATCTCATTATATTATCATACACGGTAAGACTTTAACCCTTTAGCACCATGACGTCATTCTAACTATAATTCTGACTAAAAATAGAGGATTTTATGCAGTCTAAGAAAGACCTATGTTACTAAGAGTCTTTATTGAAATCGTGTTTACCCATCTGAGTCGTATAGGTAGATTAAAACTAAAGAAATTCGTCTAATAGTAATCAGATTATGATGAAAATTAGGTAATGGTGGTGAAGGGTTTGAGAACTTGCACGACACACTTGCAACGAGGCAATCAGGACATCCAAAAATCCGCCCTAATTCTTGAAACAAGTTAAATTGGAATCAAACGTATTAAACAAAATGCGAAGGAATTTGAAACAGTGTTCGCATTTTGCTTGATCCAACGGAGATATGCAGTGATACAGCAAGGAGCGATGGTAGATCAGTGTATTTACCTTCATATTTTATGGCTTTACGTTTTACTGTCTATGTATAATGAGTATATAGAAATAAGAATTAAGTATAATATAAATAAGTATATATATATATAATATATATATATATATATATATATTATTCTGTGTATATATATATATATATATATATATATATATATATATATATATATATATATATATATATATATATATATATATATATATATCAAAGACCCACAGAATAAGGTACAGAGTCAGCCAGTCTATTTCGGTTTAGTTATTATCGGGAACTATTATTCAGGAATGGATGGATGAACAACAAATATATTTTGTTTAGCTTCCATGAATATTTGTTTATGATTGACTGTTACTGGTCTAGCTTTGACCATTAAAGCAGCTTTACTAATATTTCGTTGACATTTATATATTAAATAATTTCATTGAAACTCTGAAGAGAAATATCAGACTACGATCAAGCCTGTCATTACGTTCAGATTATACTAAGACTAATAGTACCTGGCCAATGGTCATTCACAGTTTATATCAGTGTACCCGACAGTGATTAGAGAGCCCAACATACTCACAATTTAAACACTCACTAATATTCACTAATACTCACTAATATTAAAGCGGAATTTATAGGAGGAAGACAGAGTAACGTTCATGTCACAAGTTCATAAGTTCTAGCTTAAGGGAGCCCACCTCGCTTGTTTTCTCTTTCTCTCCCTCTCTCTTTGGCTTGTGTCCATTCGGCCCCATTCAGCCTACTGTTTTAAGACGTTTACCCCCATCCAGATGTCAATATTTTTCTGGCGAGCGGTAGCAAGCTATCTATCTATCTATCTATCTATATGCTCAGGCCCAATCCCCATTTTGGGGGTAGCCGACTTAAGACAGAGCAAGAACAGGGAAAACACAAAAACAACATAAAACAAAAAATAAACACATATAAAAAACACAAACTCACACACATCCAGGTCACCCAGGAGAAGACCCAGAGACCAGGGTTACCAAGGTCGCTCCAGCACTCCCCCGGCCCCTGACCACCCGGAGAGGTTCCGATCTCGGCAGGCAGACATGCAGCGGAGCCAAAGCCACAAGCCCTCCCACCACACTTCCAGGCACACCCTTCATATTAATCGTCTCCCCGGGCCAGGCGCCTGATGGACTATTATCTAGTCGAACCTGCGCCCGACCCCTTACTCCAAATGACCACGTGTTCACTCAACTATTCACAAGTATTCTCCATTCACTCCTGTCCACCACCACTTCCCCTGCCTGATCTATAGTCATTCCTCTATCATCCAAAGCCTTTCTTACACAGTCTCTCCATCTCAATGGGGGTCTTCCTGCCCCCCTATCTCCCCTTGTACCTGACTCACATATTCTCTTTGTAAGCCTTTCATCTCCCATTCGTTCAACATGACCATACCAGCTCAGCACCCTTCTGTCCACTCTGGCTGACAAATGTTCCTGCTGCCCCACTCTCCTACGTATCTCTTCATTCCTCAATCTGTCTCTACGAGTAACTCCACACATACTCCTCAAGCAGCTCATCTCCATCACATCCAGCCCTCTTTTCTCCTTTTTCTTCAGAGCCCATGTCTCAGCCCCATACATCACTGTTGGCACAATAATTCCTTGATACAGTGCACTTTTACTTTCACTCCGAGATTTCTCGTCTTCCACATACTTCCCATTGCTCCGAAAACCTTCCTTCCTTCACACACTCTCTGTTTTACCTCCACTTCCATACCTCCACTCCTGCTTATCGTTCCTCCTAGATATTTAAAACACTCTACTTGTTCCAATATTTCCCCATCCAGCCTCACATCTAGATTCACCCTATGCTCTCCCCTATTACACACCATTACTTTACTTTTATTGACGTTCACCTTCAGTTTCCTCCTTCCACAAACCACACCAAACTCTTTGACTACCCGCTGTAGTTTCTCATCAGAATCCGCCACCAATGCTGTGTCATCAGCGAACAGCAACTGATTCAACTCCCAATCTCTACCATTCTTTCCTACTAAACCCAATCCTCTTCCCATAGTTCTCCTTTTCACCTCCCTCACCACACCATCCATAAACATATTAAACAGCCATGGTGACATTACACAACCCTGTCGCAAACCTACCTTTACCTCAAACCATTCACTCAACTCACCATTTCAACTCTCGCACATGCTCTGCTCCCTTCATAAAAACTCTTAACTGCTTCTAACAAATTTCCTCCTATTTCATAAATCCTTAACACCTTCCACATTGCTTCACGGTCCACACGATCATACGCTTTTTCCAAGTCCATAAAAGCCCAAAATATCTCCTTATGCTTCTCTAAATACTTCTCGCATAACTGTCTTACTGCAAACATCTGATCCACGCACCCTCTTCCCCTCCTAAAACCGCACTGTTCTTCTCCTATTGCAACTTCCGTACACTTTATTATCCTCTCTATCAACACCCTGCCATACAGCTTTCCAACCACTGACAATAAACTAATACCTCTATAACTTGAACACTCCTGCCGATCTCCCTTCCCCTTGTACAACGGCACAATACATGCACTCTTCCAGTCTATTGGTACCATTGACACAACAAAGCACACATTGAAAAGTCTCACCAACCAATCTTTATTATCACATCTCCAACCTTCTTTATACACTCCACAGCAATACCATCCAAACCTTCTGCTTTTCCCGCTCTCATTTGTTTCACTGCTTCTTTCACCTCATTTTCCTCAATCCTTTCATTCATTCCCTGCCACCTGGGTGGCCTGGGTAACCTATCTCCATCCACCTCTGCTTCAATCACTGCTTCTCTTCCATCTCTTGTATTTAACAAAGATTAAAAATACTCGGCATATCTTTTCCTCACTTCAACTGGTTCCACTAGTAATTCTCCATTTTCATCTTTCACTGACTCGTCCCTCTTTTGTCCTCTTTTTGTAGCAAGCTAGCATATATATATTTTTGTTTTGACAGCAAGCTAAATTTGTAAATTTTTCGATAGAAAAATTTCTCCGGCAAAGCCCGATTTCTCCTGACAATGGTGGCTCGCTATCGCTCGCCAGGAATAAATCGTCACCTGGATGAGGATAAACGTCTTAAAAGAGTTGGCTGAATGGGGCCAAATGGATACAAGCCAGGGAAAGAGAGAAAAGGAGAGCAATCTAAAAATAGCCGGTGACCCCCCTTAAAGAAATGGACACATAGCGTTTTATGAAAGGGCTGGATATAACTTAGATATAACTTTGATGTTTCCAGTACCAGTTATATATTACAGGTTGGTGAATTACAAAGGTGCTTGTGAATAATGGTGTGGGGGGGTTGAAAGGAATGTATTCATTTGGCTTGCCTCTCTTTAATCTCCCTTGTATATTCATAGTCAAATAATTCTCCTTACCAGAAATTCTTGGAGTTGCCGCGCCAGACACGTTGTTTTGTGCAGTAAGCGACCTGGGCCCTTTAAATGGCGATATCCCGCAGTTCTTCACCCTCTCTCTCTCTATCAATCATTCTTAATTATAAGCTATATGTCGTACTCTCTATAGCTGACACATTGCCCCCACGACTACCATACTATATACTCACTTAGTGTAGCCATCTAGTATAAAGTAAAAACATGCAGAATCGTAAGAAATCGTGATAAACTTTGCATAGCCTAGGTGTTGAGTATTGTTTATGTCGACAGACGTAGCTCTGGCGCTACTTTGGAAGCGTCCACCAGAGATCTCCGGTGAATTCCTGGTAGGGAGAATTGTAACGTATTTGTAGTTTGCTAGTCTAAACATGCAAGTGTGTCAGTACATTTTGGCATTGCTGCACATAAGATGATGGAGGAAGGTAAGAAGTACTCTGTAATCATCTAATTTATATTAATTTCACTCCCTACACCAAACACCTCCAATTAAATTTATGAAAGCATGTGATCAAACCTGGATTCGAACCTGGGTTACCACATTCAGATCTTAAACACTCTAAGCATTACACCAGCAAGTCAGATAATGGTAAAGTACATGACTACAATTTTTATCCATATATCGAATACTGGATATCAATCTAAATATGTATTTAAACCCCACTGCACACTGAATAGCCAAATGCTTAGCTGAAAGGAAAGGACATTTATGGGGCACAGAAATATATGTTGTATATCTATCTTTTTTTTTTTTTTTTTTTTCTATGTGATTGAGGGAGGCAAAAGGCATAACTGCCTATAGCGAGTGCCTCCCCCATAGTTGAAAGAGTGACAGGGCCAAAATCAAGGGACGTTCGAGCCAAAATGCCTGGACACACGGAGTTTGAAGCAATTTAAGTCATAGGAAGAGGGAAAGACTGATTCTGGGAGAGAGTTCCAGAGCTCAGATGTTGAGTAGAAGAAAGTTTGAGAGTAACGTTTCACTCTTGGGTTGGAGAGTTGCACAGAGTAGGGGTGGGATTGAGTTTGCAAGACGGGTACCACGTGCCCTACGTAAAGGAGGTGGTATGCACTGGGATAGCTCTGAGGAACACTGATTATTATAGTAGCGATAGAATAGCGAGAGAGATGCAACATTGCGGCGGAGAGAGAGAGATTGCAGAGAGTTGGTGAGTGGACGGGAGTTAATGATATGAAAGGCCTTCCTTTCAACTTTGTCTAGGAGAGCGGTGTGAGAGGAACCTCCCCATACATGTGAACAATACTCAATACAAGGCCGCACTATGCCCCTGTACAGAGCAAGAAGCTGTGCAGGGGAAAAGAACCCCCTAAGGCGGTTGAGCACACCCAGCTTCTGGGAGGCTGCCTTAGCAAGACTGGTAATATGGTCCTTCCAAATGAGAGCAGAAGAAAAAGAGACACCAAGAATATTGAGAGAAGATGAAGGGTTGATTTTTGTATTGTTGAAGAATAAGGGATAGTCCGCTGGGAGATCCTGACGGGTAGATAGATGGAGAAATTGGGTTTTGGAAGCATTAAAGTTAACAAGGTTTTCTCTGCCCCAATTGGAAATAGTATTTAGATCAGAATTTAAGAGTTCTATGGCTTCATTACGTTTGTCGTTGAGGATTGCTGGCTGGGGCGTTCTGAAAACTAATGGAGTAGTGTAAGGTTGAGTCGTCTGCGTATGAATGGATGGGAATTAAGGTACAGTTAAGGAGATCATTTATTAAAATTAGAAAGAGAATAGGAGATAGGACAGAGCCCTGAGGAACACCGGAGTTTATAGGGTGAGGAAGTGAACAATGGCCGTCCACAACCGCAGCTATGGAACGGCCGGAAAGGAAATTAGAGACAAAGGCACAGATGGAGGGATAGAAACCGAAGGAGGGTAGTTTAGAAATTAAAGATTTATGCCAGACTCTATCGAAGGCTTTCGATATGTCTAGTGCAATAGAAAAGTCTCACCGAAGTCCCGAAAGGAGGATGACCAAGAGTTAGTAAGATATGAAAGAAGATCACCAGTAGAGCGACCCTTAAGGAAGCCATACTGGCGATCTGAGATCAGATTATGAGAAGAGAAATGCTTAAGAAATTTGGAAGCAAGAATAGTTTCAAAAACTTAGAAAGACAAGAGATAAGAGCAATTGGACGATAGTTGGAGGGTTGAGAGCGGTCACCCTTCTTTGGGACAGGTTGAATGTGAGCAAACTTCCAGCATGAAGGGAAGACGTTAGAGGATAGACAGAGACGAAAGAGTTTGCCTAGGCAGGGAGTCAGCACGGAAGCACAGTTTTTGAGAACAACAGGAGGAACACCGTCCGGACCGTACGCCTTATTAGTGTTAAGCCCAGAGAGGGTAGAAAGTACGTCTTTAGAAGAGATTAGGATATTAGGCATAAGTAAGAGAGAGGAGGGCGGAGAGGGAAGAATAGCACCGGAATCATCCAAAGTGGAGTTTCTAGCAAAAGTTTGAGCGAAGAGTTTAGCTTTGTCAGAGGAAGAAGTGATGGTTGTGCCATCAGAGTGGGAAAGGGGAGGGAATGACGAGGAAGAGAAATTGTTGGAGAGGTTTTTGGCTAGATGCCAGAAAGCTTGGGAAGAGCTAGAGTTGGATAGTTCAGTGCATTTATTATTGATGAAAGAGTGTTTGGCAAGTCGAAGAACAGATTTGGCTTGATTCCGGGCAGAAACATATGAAGAATGAGAGTCTTGAGTTTTAAGGCGTCGGTACCGTTTGAATGCTTCCTCCTTATTGCGGACAGCAGTAGAACAGGCGTGAGTAAACCAAGATTTTTTAGCATTAGTCTGAGAGAAAGACTATCTATCTATCTATCTTCGTTTTTTTCTACCGAAAAATATACAAATTTATCTCGAAGAGGGGTCTTGGAGATGGTGTTATTTTAAGTTTGATAGAGGTCTAGGGAGCAAACTAAACCAAATATGTACACCAGTAATAATAAATAAATATATAGGTATAATATGATCCCCTTAAGGGAGCCCACCACGCTTTTTTCTCTTTCTCTCCCTTTCTCTTTGGCTTGTATCCATTCGGCCCCATTCAGCCTACTGTTTAAAGACGTTTACCCCCATCCAGGTGTCAATATTTTACTGGCGAGCGGTAGCGAGCCAGCATATATATTTTTATGTTTTGACAGCAAGCTAAATTTGTACATTTTTCGATAGAGCAATGTCTCCGGCGAAGCCGGATTTCTCCATACAATGCAGGCTCGCTATCGCTCGCCAGGAAGAAATCGACACCTGGATGGGGATAAACGTCTTAAAACAGTTGGCTGAATGGGGCCGAATGGATACAAGCCAGGGAAAGAGAGAAAAGGAGAGAAAGATCAAAACAGCTGGTGACCCCCTTAAGTAACACAATTACTCAAATATATTAGAGTATTATTAAAGGATACTGTACTTCAGAGAGCAAGGTTCCCCAACACCATTACCATATGCATTACAGAAATTACCATAGCTCGTCTAGGAAATACAACTCACTAGACCATGAATGTTTGCTCGCCCCAATATACTCTCTCCCTACTCTCTCTCTCACACACACTTCCAACTGTCTTCATGTACGGCAATTGCCGGAGGGAGGGGAGAGAGCCTTCTTCTTTGCTGTCCTTTCCTTCCACTGTCCCTTACTCTCGGGTTAGCTATCTCTACTAGATTTAAGTCCTGACCACCTCGCTGGGATCGTAAGGTCTGTGTGGTCAGTGTATATATGTTAATCTATGTATTCATATATTCCCAAGCGTTATAAGTACTAGGAGAAAGGCAAACACCGCAACAGGTACATGCGATATTGATCTCTATGTAGAAAAATACAAATTTACTTAATTCCTTGAGCCAAGGTTGAGTCTCGCCCACCTGGGTTGAGCCACTATAAAATATTACCAGTCTACGAGGGCCATACATTTGGAACTCTGTCAAAGGGAGGAGGGAGAAAGGGAAGGAAGGGAGAGACTTGACGAATTGTAGAGTTTATCTTGGCTGTCCACTTACTTTATAATTATACATACTACTGTTTTATATATTCGTTCCTTGTTTATTATTTTGTACAGTTAACCCCTTCACGAACATTACGTAATTGTCATCATATTCCGGTTACCATTAAACGATGTGTTAGTTTATATTCTACCTCTACGACTGAAATGGGTAAATACGATCTCAATATACCTTCTTAACATAGGTCCTTTGTAAGCTCCATAAACTCGTCTAATTTTAGCTAGAATTGAAGGTGAAAATACGTCTTGGTGCTGAAGGGGTTAATATATCGTTGTATACTTTAAGGGGAAGTTTTTAGTGTGTTTCCTAGATTTCCATCAAGCTTGCAATTACACCCCCTTGACCCCCTTTCAAGATAAATTTGTACATTTTTCGGTAGGAAAATTTTCCGGCCGAAGGCCGGTTCTTCTTAAATTACAGGCTCGCTATCGGTCGCCAGGAAAAAATCGACACCTAAATGGCACGAAAGGTCTTAAAGGTGACATAAATGGGGTGAAAGTTCTTAAAATCGCCAAACTAATGGGGCGAACATCTTAAAATCTCAATAGCAATGGGGCTATGCATGAGGGAGAAAGGGGTAAAGAAAAAAATCCCTCAAGTGGAAAATCTCCCCTTAATAATTTACAAAGTGTCCGAACTACTACTAAACATACCATTGAGTTATGGCATATGTAAGCAAATTAGCTCAATGTTTCATAGGAGAGGGTGGACAGAAATGGCTTGCAAGAAATTATTATTCCTAAAATTATAGTATATGTAACATCATTAATGTTCAAAAAGTTGTTGAAAGGCTACTATAGTCTATTCGCTGTAAGTAGGCGAGAAATCATGAACTATATCCTCTGTAACATAAAAAGGGCTAGAGCAAATTGGCTGTAACTTTCCACATCTATTCACTGTTTGAGAAAAGTTGGATCAATAGAAATGGAGGAGTTATGTTTTTTATAAAGGAAAGTCTTAATCCCGTCTTAATGTCAAAACCTAAAATTGCGAATATAGACATATCTTACGTACTATTAAATAATAAACGAGGAACTAAAATAACACTAGCTTTATTATACAGACCCCCAGCTCAATCAGTGCAAACTGACTGTGAAATTTATAAACAAATTGCAGAAATAACTAACATACAAGATTCCGTAATTCTTGGCGATTTCAACTTACCTGTGACTAAATGGGGCGATATTCTTACTTCACACTCTGGACACGACCTCTATGCTAACTTGCAAGAGAGTTCACTTTTTCAATTTGTACAATCTCCGACCAGTGGTAATAATGTGCGTGACCTTGTACTCGAAACAATAGAAGAATTAATAGAGAATTTGAATGTTGGTGATGAATTCAGAAACAGCGACCATCGTACGATAACTTTCACTTTAAAGTTTACTAGTAACAAATCAAATAGCAGCTTTGAGAAAGTCCCTAATTTCAAGAAAGCAAATTTTCATAAACTTAAATCAAAGCTTAAAGAAACTGACTGGAGCTTTCTGACTAACAATAACGACATAAATACATCTTGGGAGTGTTTCACAACCACTTACCTTAAGGTAGTGCAAGACTGCATACCATCGAAAATACGGCGTCCAGGCCATAATGATAAGCCCAAATGGTGGAATAAAGATATTTCAGACTGTCTGCTTGCTAATAAATTTGCTAATGATAGATTAAAATCCTCACAAAATGACGAAGAACGGGTGAAATTTGTAGAGCTACGACGCAAAGCCAAAAAGTTAATTAAGCAAAGTAAAAGACCCTGGAGTTACATGTTGCGAATCAAAGTAAAACAAACCCGAAAGAATTCTATAGTTATATCAGAAAGAAAAAAGTAGTTACTTCAACTGTTGGACCGTTAGTTGATGAAAATGGAGAATACACCAAAGACGAAGTACAAATGAGTAATGTCCTCAATACCTTCTTTGCATCAGTTTTTACAACCGAAGACGTCAGTGATATCCCTACACCATCGCCGATTCAGATTGATAATTCAGATGTTCTAAGCAATATCACCGTTACAGAGAGAGAAGTATTGAATTGTTTAGATAAACTCAAGGTAAATAAAACGCCTGGACCTGATACAATCTCGCCTAGAGTTCTAAAGGAAGCTAAGGATGAGCTCTCCAAACCACTGACAATACTATTCAATGAATCCTTGCAGTCTGGGACTATGCCTGATCAGTGGAAGCTAGCCAACGTAACACCGATATTCAAAAAAAGCATCAAATCCCTACCCAGTAACTATCGTCCAATTAGCTTAACCTCAATTGTATGTAAAATGCTAGAAACGGTCATAAGAGACAGACTCGTAAATCACTTAGAGGCAAATAACTTACTTAAAGATACTCAACACGGCTTTCGTAAAAAACGTTCCTGTTTAACAAACCTCTTAGACTTCTTCCACGATATCCTCAACCTCTATCTATCTATCTATCTATCTATTGCCTGACGCCGTGATCCCCGAAGGGGTGGCCACGAACGAACCGCCCCCATGCACCTCTGTCCCCAGTCAGTCGACGCCCCTCCCCCCAACCAGCACCGCCTTCGTTCATGTAGTTCCTCACTCCATCCTTCCACCTCATATTCGGTCTACCTCTCCCCCTCTGTCCCTCCACCTCGCTCTCGTACACCCTCTTAGTCATTCTCTCGCTTTCCATACGTTCCATATGGCCGAACCATCTCAAGTTGTTCCTTTTCACACTTTCCAGCACATCTACCTCCACACCACACCTCCTTCTTACTTCCTCATTAGTCTGTCTATCCCTCCATGTAACTCCGCACGCACTCCTTAAGTAATTCATTTCCACTGCTCTCACTCTTGGTCTGAGTCTCTCAACCAACGTCCATGCTTCGCTTCCGTAAGTCAGTGTCGGGATTACCACACTGTCATGCAAGGACTTCTTCACTTCCATACTGACCACCCTATTTCTTGTTACTGCTTTTAGCGTTCCTACAACCCTCTTCCCCTGTTGTACCCTCTCCCGCACCTCTTCATCCATAGTCCCATCTTTACTCAACACACTGCCCAGATACTTAAAAGAGTTGACGATCTCCATAGCCTGACCGTTCAGCTTCACCTCACACTCTGTGACTTCACCCCTTTCGAAGACCATAACCTTGCTCTTCCCCGTATTTACCTTCAAATTCCGTTTTTTCGCACACTGTTCCAAACTCATTTACCAGACCCTGCAACTCCCATTCATTATCACTCATCAGAACTGTATCATCCGCAAACAGCAGTATAGGTAGCTTCCACTCAATTCCCTCCCTTTTCAGCGATACACCAACATTCACTGCTCTTGATAGTATTTCTTTCATGACTCCATCCATATATACAGTAAACAACCACGGGGACATCACACACCCCTGTTTCAAACCAACATTCAGGTCAAAGAACTCGCTCAACCTCTATGATGAGAGTAAAGCTGTAGATATTATATACCTTGATTTTCAAAAGGCCTTTGACAAAGTTCCCCACAATGTTTACTGCTAAAACTAAAAGCGCATGGAATACAAGACGGTGTGTTGAAATGGATAGAAAATTGGCTCAGCTACAGAAAGCAAAGAGTAGTCATAAACGGTAAGGCATCTAAATGGACCAATGTAAGTAGCGGGGTACCCCAGGGATCGGTACTAAGACCAATTATCTTTCTAATTTACATCAACGACATAGATGAGGGTCTCACCTGTACAATCTCAAAATTTGCTGACGATACAAAAATTGCAAATAGCGTACTCTCAAAAGAACAAGTTGACGATATGCAACACAATCTAGATAAATTGTCATGTTGGGCCCAAATTTGGCAAATGAGTTTCAATGCGGATAAATGTAAAGTACTACATATCGGATACCTAAATAAGAAAGCAAACTATTCGATGAATATATCGATGAAGCTTAAAAATGTAAACAGAGAAACCGATCTGGGAGGAACAATATCGAGTAACCTAAAACCGAGTCAACAATGTTCAGAAGTTGTTAAGAAGGCAAACAAAATAATTGGCTTTATAGGCAGGTCATTTTAGCATAAATCCAAAGAAGTTATCCTAACCCTTTACAATTCCTTAGTCCGCCCTCTTCTGGAATAGTGCGTTCAATCCTGGTGCCCTTATTACCAAAAAGATATAAACAAGCTAGAACGAGTTCAACGTAGAGTTACCAAAATGATACCTAGCCTAAAGAACAAACCATACGAAGAGCGTCTTAGAGAATTAAATATATTTCCTTTAACCCAGCGTAGATTAAGAGGTGACTTAATTCAAGTGTTCAAAATCATCAAAGGCATCGACAATATGAACTGTAATAAGTAATTCACTATCGACCAATCTAATTACACGAGGGGAAACGGTTGCAAAATTATTGGTAAATCTATTAACTCACACGAATCTAAGAATTTCTTCTTCAATCGAGTTGTCAACTTGTGGAATGGGCTTCCCCGAGACGTTATAGACTGCAGCACCGTTGATTCATTTAAACTCCGCTAGACAAATATCTCGCATCAAACCCGTGACTGACTGCATTTGTAAATGAATAACTTTATTTTATCCCCCCCTCAGTTACTAACCCATCTGTCCCCTACTAACTTCCTAATCCTGCCACGGACATTAGTTACAGGGCAGTAGTTCCCTTTCCAATGTTCCCTTACCCACTCTAAACCACTGTTTGGACACTTGATCCACAGTGTTTTGGAGGACAAGCAGCCTAGAAGGGTCACTATACCTGTTGTTGCTTGATTTCCTTTGTACTCCTTTGTACTGACTCTTCCCAAATGGTAGAAATATTAGCTCGATTCCTCTAGTCGTTTTTTAGTTACAGAGGTTAGAGGTCATGATTGCTCGCCTACTTTAATTTAATATACTGTAGGCTATCTGCCCAAAAATAGATTTGTGGGAATAAATTTTTTAATATTCTCTGAAGCTTCTCAAGAGTGGAACCCTATGAAGATCTACAGGTTTTCTCTCCTGTGTTTGCCGTCAGTCTAACACTTCCCCTAGCTGGTATTCCAATCTGACACTCTGTTCTGTCAATCTGTTCTATCACACTAGCCTCCTGCCCTCCTTCTGTCCCCTGCTATACCAATATGTCACTCTGTTCTGTCAATCTGTTCTATCACACTAGCCTCTTGCCCTCCTTCTGTCCCCTGCTATACCAATCTGTCAATCTTTTCTATCACACTAGCCTCCTGCCCTCCTTCTGTCCCCTGCTATACCAATCTGTCACTCTGTTTTGTCACTCTGTTCTATTTACTGACATAACACCCTCCTTCCGTCTATATCAATCTGTCACTCTGTGCTCACAACACCTTCCTCCCTCCTTCTGTCTCTTCCTTGCCAGAAAGTTATATCTACCCTCATTATTTGAAAATGTTGACACGATCTAGTGCTTGTATATATAAAAAAAAAATATATATATATATATATATATAATCAAAACACTTTTAAAAATAATAAAATAGCATGGTATTGTAGCGATCATCTATTATTAAAGAGTAAACTTCAAGATGTTACATTAATTAGCTTTTAAGTTAGCTGATACATTGTTCAGCTTACCTATGGGGTGACTACGGATGAATCGCTTCCATATTTGGAGTCAATTGGTCACTTGCGAGTTTCAGGCTATAAGGAAGTACGAACCGTAAATATCGATACTAAACATAATTATATACAATAATAATATATGTTTCTGATGAATAAGAAATATGATTTATATGGTTATATGTATTTATAAATATTCTACAGCCGTATTTTAGTTATTAATTCTGCTAAATATCGATGTCTGTGGCTCCAACTTCCTTATAGC
Organism: Paralithodes platypus; assembly: GCA_032716605.1. Lineage (NCBI taxonomy): Eukaryota > Metazoa > Arthropoda > Malacostraca > Decapoda > Lithodidae > Paralithodes > Paralithodes platypus. The sequence continues at coordinate 38,619,158 of CM064482.1, read as the reverse complement.
CTGAAACTTGCAAGTGGTCAATTCCTTCAATTAGCCTATCTAACTTGTTCTTGAAAGTAACATTAATTATAATTATAATTGACAAACTTTTACTCCAATGAGAAATAATAGATTTAAGAAACTTGAGTCTGGCAAAAATAATATTAAAAATAATATAAAGAAAGTAAGAGAGCATTAGCAATAACGGTAAATATAAGTGAGAAATGCTGATGATAGCCATAAATAGCAGAGAGAGAGAGAGAGAGAGTGTGTGTGCGTGGTGTGTGTGTGTGTGTGTGTGTGTGTGTGTGTGTGTGTGTGTGTGTGTGTGTACGAACAACCCCAAGCTCCAACACAGAGGGGGAGTTATTATACTACAGTTATAAGTAAAGAGTAAACAACATACATACATAACCGTGTGTGTGTGTGTGTGTGTGTGTGTACGAACAACCACAAGCTCCTACACTGAGGGGGAGTTATTATACTACAGTTATAAGAAATATAGTATATACAGAACCTTGTGTGTGTGTGTGTGTGTGTGTGTGTTCGTAGGAAGGAGGGAGGTAGGTAGGTCAGTGTGATAGCACAGTGTATACCACCTCCTCTACGTAGGGTACGTGGTACCCGTCTTGTGTGTTTGGGTGTGTGTGTGAGTGTGTGTGTGTGTACTTACAAGAAGGCTATTTTTGTTCCACAGGTTTAAGTCTAGAGAAGTCAAGAATAAATATACAGCAGCTCCCACAATATAGGCTTAGCGGGAGACGGGACAGGTAACATATCTTGGCTCACAGGGCTTAACTGTAGGGCAAACATTCACAACATCGTAAATAAATGGTAAAAGTAGTAATAGTATTAATATGTTGTGTCATGCCCCAGCCAGGGTTTGAACCCTAACAGTAAAAAAGGATACACCCATTAGATAACTTTGCACCAACGTTGCACAATAGACTTTAGCGTTTGCCGTTTGCCTAGTACTCATGACGCATGGGAATATACACAGGAGAGAAAGAGAGAGAGAGAGAGAGAGAGAGAGAGAGAGAGAGAGAGAGAGAGAGAGAGAGAGAGTGACTTTAGGGAAGACCACGTGACTGACTTATAAAATACTTGGACTGATCATGTTGAGAACTACTTGTGAGTGTCGCACCTCAAAACCCTACGCCCCTTCAGAGCTTCCCTTCTAATAAGACGTCTAATAAGACGTATATCCCGATTCAGGTGTCGATTTCTTCCTGACTAGCGATAGCAAGCTAGCATTGTATGAAGAAATACGGCTTCGCCGGAGACATTTTCTATCGAAAAAATGTACAAATTTAGCCTGCTGTCAAAAACATTTATAAAAATATGCTGGCTTGCTACTGCTCACCAGGAAAAATTCGTCACCTGGATGGGGATGAACGTCTTAAAACAGTAGGATGAATGGGTCCGAATGGATACAACCCAGAGAAAGAGAGAACAAAAAAACCTTCACACAAAGAACTACCGAGGCTCTTTCCCTCCAGACAATACAATGGCCTAAACGACTTATTGTGTTTAAGTGTTAAAGTTAAAGTCTATTAAACTGTCTTGATGGTGTAATGGTTAGAGTATTTAAGATATGTATGTGGTAACCCAGGTTTGAATCCCGGGAGGTTCATCTATTAAACTGTCTTGATGGTGTAATGGTTAGAGTGTTTAAGATCTGTATGTGGTAACCCAGGTTCGAATCCCGGGAGGTTCAGATGCTTTCATACATTTCATTGGGAGGTGTTTGGTGTTGGGAGTGAAATGAATAAATTAGATTAAATAGTAGTGGCGTTTCCAAAGACTAAAGCCGTTGTCACACGAGCGCTTTTTCCGTCAATTTTCCATGAGCAAGTTTTTTCTCGTACTTTTTGGGGAAATTTTAGCACTGGTATGGGCAACTAGACTGAAGGTAGATTATGTTAGGCGGCTGGATTCTGATAAAGTGTAATTATTTAAACTTCCAGACCATAATTGCCCGTAAAAATGGCTCGAAAAATGGCTCGTGTGACTCCGGCTTACGGGGAGACTGGCCTTTTGTTTGGTGTATTAATTAATTTACTAATTATTTTGTTTTAGTTTCCTCGCTAGACCTCCATCAAGCTTAGAAAAACACCCTCTAGACCCCCCTTAAAGATAAATTTGTACATTTTTCGGTAGAAAAATGTCCCGGCCGAAGGACGGTTCCTCTTAAAATTGCAGGCTCGCTATCGCTCGCCAGGAGATAATCGACACCTAAATGGCACGAAAGACCTTAAAATTGACAACGAAATGGGTCGAAAAGTGTTAAAATCGCCAAACTAATGGGCCGAATGTCTTATAATCTCAAAACTAGTGGGGGTAAACATGAGGGAGAAGGGGGTCCAGAAAAACGGTCTGCCTCCCCCTAAGAAAATAAAACGACTCGTCCATCTGGTTCCTCCCCACCCCCCCCACTTCTGGTCCTGACGTTGACACAGCCGCCCAGATCCATTTAATTTCCTCTCAGTCTATTGTTGGCCCTCCTTCTCCCTCGTGTTTAGCATATTAGCCCTTTCACGCTTATGACGCAATTTTGAGCCTATTGGGGATACTTTAAAGCCTTTGTTGCCATCAGGGGTATTTAGAAACCTTTAGTTTAGTTACTTCAACCTCTGCAGTTGTCTTTGAGTTAGCTGTGGACAGAAAACTAATTTTGGAGAGGTAATTATAAGAGTGAGAGAACTCTATTTCTTATTGCTAATCTGGCAACCTCTGCGTCATAAAAGCGTGAAAGAGTTAGTTTTGAGATTTTAAGACGTTCCTTCCATTAGTTTGGCGATGTTAATACCTTTCGCCCTATTTCGTTGTCAATTTCAAGAACTTTCGTGCCATTTAGGTGTTGATTTTTTCCTGGCGAGCGATAGCGACCCTGTAATTTTAAGAGGAACCGGCCTTAGGCCGGGACATTTTTCTATTGAATAATTTACAAATTTATCTTGAAGGGGGGTCTAGGTGGTGTTTTTCAGCTTGACGGAGGTCTAGCGAGGAAACTAAAAATTATATGATCAAATGAATTAATAGCCCCCCAAACCGGCCACTATCGCCTTAATTTCCTCACAGTTTGTTTTGGCCGTGTATTGTCCTCAGTGAGTTTGGTACTCGTGGGTCCTTTGGTGTCAGTGTTGCCAATTTAGCTACTTTTCCGCTAGATCTGGAGGTATTATTTTGGTCTAGCGGTAAATGATTACATGTTGATATAATAAGCTAGAAAAGTTGACCTGAAGAAGGTATCTGTGAAACGTTGTCAATAAAGTGCTCCTCTTCATTTGGTGTTTATATTCAAAGTATTACATCTAGCGAAATTAATTATAACGATATTCTGGAGATTTGAGCCATTTTAGAGTAATATTCTAGAGATTGTGGCATTACTATAGCGATTTTGGGCTTTTATTTACTATCTAGCGGACTTGATTTGGTAACCCTGTTCAGTGAATTATTTGTGTATATACAGTAGCTTACTATTTTGTGAAGGCGTTTGTGTGAAGCCCCAGATCTCTCTCTCTCTCTCTCTCTCTCTCTCTCTCTGCGTGAGTTTTAAGTTTTTCCTCACAGTTTGAGTTCATCCATCACTACGTTATCTTGCCTTTCTGTTATATAATCGAAGCTTTTTATTGTATCTGTATAATGCCTGTTATCTTCTGCTGCTCGTCTCTCTTTTGTTTAAGGGGGCCCACCTCGCTTTTTTTTCTCTTTCTCTCCCTCTCTGTTTGGCTTGTATCCATTCGGCCCCATTCAGCCTACTGTTTTAGGACGTTTACCCCCATCCAGGTGTCAATATTTTCCTGGCGAGTGGTAGCGAGCCAGCATATATATACTTTTGTTTTACAGCAAGCTAAATTTGTACATTTTTCGATAGAAAAATGACTCTGGCGAAGCCGGATTTTTCCTTACAATGCCGGCTCGCCAGGAAGAAATCGACACCTGGATGGGGATAAACGTCTTAAAACAGTTGGCTGAATGGGGCCAAATGGATACAAGTCAGAGAAAGAGAGAAAAGGAGAGAAAGATAAAAAAAAAAGCAGGTGACCCCCTTTAAGATTATTTGATCTGTACCTTCTATTCCTCCTTTCTACTCCTTCTCTCTCGTGAATTCTTCGGTTAAGAACACTGGGTCAGTTTTTTCGAAGCACCAGATTTTGGCTATAATCTATTTAGTTATCCCATAAAAGAAAATGTATACAACAGTACTTTGAAGGATTACGTCATCACTGCCTCGTCATTGTTTATATAGGTAATGTAGGAAGCGGTGGGTTGTTCAAACTTCACTATACTGTGTTTCTTTTATATAGGTAGTGTAGGAAGCGGTGGGTTGTTCAAACTTCACTATACTGTGTTTCTTTTATATAGGTAGTGTAGGAAGCGGTGGGTTGTTCAAACTTCACTATACTGTGTTTCTTTTATATAGGTAGTGTAGGAAGCGGTGGGTTGTTCAAACTTCACTATACTGTGTTTCTTTTATATAGGTAGTGTAGGAAGCGGTGGGTTGTTCAAACTTCACTATACTGTGTTTCTTTTATATAGGTAGTGTAGGAAGCGGTGGGTTGTTCAAACTTCACTATACTGTGTTTCTTTTATATAGGTAGTGTAGGAAGCGGTGGGTTGTTCAAACTTCACTATACTGTGTTTCTTTTATATAGGTAGTGTAGGAAGCGGTGGGTTGTTCAAACTTCACTATACTGTGTTTCTTTTATATAGGTAGTGTAGGAAGCGGTGGGTTGTTCAAACTTCACTATACTGTGTTTCTTTTATATAGGTAGTGTAGGAAGCAGTGGGTTGTTCAAACTTCACTATACTGTGTTTCTTTTATATAGGTAGTGTAGGAAGCGGTGGGTTGTTCAAACTTCACTATACTGTGTTTCTTTTATATAGGTAGCGTAGGAAGCGGCGGGTTGTTCAAACTTCACTATACTGTGTTTCTTTTATATAGGTAGCGTAGGAAGCGGCGGGTTGTTCAAACTTCACTATACTGTGTTTCTTTTATATAGGTAGTGTAGGAAGCGGTGGGTTGTTCAAACTTCACTATACTGTGTTTCTTTTATATAGGTAGCGTAGGAAGCGGTGGGTTGTTCAAACTTCACTATACTGTGTTTCTTTTATATAGGTAGTGTAGGAAGCGGTGGGTTGTTCAAACTTCACTATATTGTGTTTCTTTTATATAGGTAGTGTAGGAAGCGGCGGGTTGTTCAAACTTCACTATACTGTGTTTCTTTTATATAGGTAGTGTAGGAAGCGGTGGGTTGTTCAAACTTCACTATACTGTGTTTCTTTTCAGCTGACGGTAAATTGAATCCCTTGGCAGCTAATTTATCGATTCTTAATGGGAAAATATGAAACCACTATGTCTCTGCATCATATTAAGACTGTGTTTATATAATTAGCACCATATTTCACCATAAAATATGAAACCACTATGTCTCTGCATCATATTAAGACTGTGTTTATATAATTAGCACCATATTTCATCATAAAATCTACAAAATAACTGATAAATATTGATGGTAACTTTGCAATGTACCGCCAGTTAACAAGAAACATCGCCATATTTAGCGTTACTTTGACAAAACTTAACAAACATCATCGAAAGTTACTCAACAGTAAGATCTGAAATTGTGATAGTGGACTATTTAAGGGTAAAGTTCCAGTTTTCCACCGGGGACGAATTTTACAACTATTGGTACTTATTACCGAAACTACCACTAATTATTTCTCAATATTTGAAGGCTATTATAGAATAAGGATGTTGCAAATATCATATTAAAATGTGTTTCAACCTCCAGAGATACATTATATGTGCACTATATAAAGTACTGTAAAAACAAATAATTCTCCCTATAACTCTCCCTATTGACGGCAGTGAAACTCTTATTAAGCACCCTACTGTTAAAATAGATGCCTGATATCAATAAGTCATGGGGGGGGGGTTGAGGGGGGCTCAACCCATCCTGTATCCAAAGGCAACACAAATTGTATATTTACTCTGAAAATGACTTACATCTGAGTGTCTTAACACCTTATTGGCGGGCTAGGCGGTCTAGCGGACTGTAGCTCCCAGCGGGGTGTTTTTACCGTAAATAGGGTTGTTTACGTGATAATTTTCATGCCTAAATAAGACCCAGAGCGTAAAACAAGTATCTATCCCTGAAAGGGCGTAAACAGAGCTTTCCAATGACACCCGAACCATCTTTGTACGACCGCTGGTTCTCTTGCAACGATCGTGCAACACGAGTGCAAAAACCCTGTAATTAGGTAATTTCCCTACATAATTCCCTGTGTAGCGAGTGAGAGAGGGAAGGGAAGGGTGGGAGTCACCTCAGTTGGTCCACCGAGGTGGTCGTGAGCGGTCATAGAGTTGCTAGGCTCCTCACACCGCTCAGCTCTCTCTCTCAGCAACATTACGTGCTGAAAATGGCGCACGACATAAGTTGTGAACCGCCACTTAGTCCAAATTTATTTCACACGACATAAGTTGCGCGCCGCCAATTAAGGGTTAAGATCGTTGCATAATGGGAGAAATAAAAAATTCCGGGGATTGTAACTAATATCAACTACTGTATAATGATGCAAGCTACCTAAAACCAAACAGAAAAACCATGGAAAAATTAGTGGTAGTTTCGGTTATATTTTCCCAACTATTATATATTTTGTGTCCTTGTTTTGTTTTGTTTTAGGTGTGTTATTTTATGGACCCCTTCGGAAATGTTAAAGATAAACATTATCCATCAATCTTAAGACACCAAAGTAACAACAATATTCCCACGCTCGTGATCACATTCCCGGCTATTTTGACTGCCGTGAAATAAAATAATAGGTTAAGGAGGGGAAGGGGGGGGGGAGGGGGGGGGTGCTCATATGACTTATTGTCATCATCATATATATTGCCAACAGTGGGCAAATAACAGACACAAAAACAAAAAACAAAGACAAAAACGAAACCGCGAGCGTACGACCTATGCCGTATGTTTATGACGACCGTACGCCCGGATACTACATCCCCCCTCCCTGACTCCACCTCCTACCTACCTTCCACTGTCCGACTCTTAGTATTTCACGGTTAAGAAGTAGGTGTGTTGTGAAGCACTTAACTCTATCTGGTGCAACGTCTTGGGGGTTATTATGGTATTTTGTTTATTTTTTATTGAGTGTATTAATTGTTTTAGCCATTTTCGAACAATGTATTTTTAGTTTACCCCCAAGACTTAGAAACACGCCTCTCCATACCCCCATCAAACTATAAAACGTCCCCCAGACCCCCTTCAAGCTAAATATGTAAATTTTTCGGTAGACAAATTTACCGGCCAAAGGCTGGTTCTTCCAAAATTGCCGGCTCCCTCTCGCTCGCCCAGAAAAAATCGACACCTTATTGGGTTGAAGTATCTTATTATCGCCAAACTAATGAGGTGAAACGTCTTACAATCTCCAAGCTAATGGAGTAAAACAGGGAGGATCGAAATTGGCTCGCCCTGCACCTAATAGGGTTAAACCACTTGTTTTAATTTTACAATATTGTCCGTGCATTGTTCTATGAAAAAAAACATTCACATTGATAACTCGACAAAACTTTGTAAGAGCCTTTCTTAATGTAATGAAATACGGGTAGGGTATGAACATAATATCATTAAATGAAAACAAGTGGTTTAAGTGCTTCACAACACACATACTTCATAACTTCATACTTCATAATCCCGATGTATCAATGGGAAGATATTATTGGGATGGAATTTGTGCTGTACCTAGTATCAGTGCATTACCACAAGCCCACCGAAACGTCAATAAAATACCCTCATTGTTCCCTGATTAAATAGCACTGTATGACTATTCCCATATTCAAAATATGCTATAGGGGTGCAATGCCTGGTGAGTTATCTGCTCAACAGGTGGCGTTGTGTGTGTGTATGTGTGAGAGTCCGAGTGTAGGGGGTGAGACAGTGAAGCACGGGAGCGAGGTGGCTTCAGAGATGGGGTCGTTTCGGGCCATGAGTGAGCACCGTGCCTCATGTGAAGGCAAGATGGCAGGTGCTCGTTGTACTCTACGTGCTTCACATGTCTCACTCCCTAGACTGGAACAAGACCTCACGGGCTTCACTGTTCATTGTAAAGCGGTGAATGTTAAGGCTCTCAGCCTATGCCCGAGAGGAAGTAAGTTGGAATATAGAAAAAAAAAAGAAAAAAAAAAAACGTGAGATACTATGAGTCGGACAGTGGAAGGGAAGGAGGAAAGGTGGGGTGGAAGGTAGGAGGTGGAGTGAGGGAGGGGGGTTGGGGAGGTGGAAGGGAGGGAGGAAAGGTGGGGTGGAAGGTAGGGTGGGGGGTGAGGGAGGGGGGTTGGGGAGGTGGAAGGGAGGGAAGAAAGGTGGAGGGAAGGTAGGAGGTGGAGTGAGGGAGGGGGGTTGGGGAGTTGGAAGGGAGGGAGGAAAGGTTGGGTGGAAGGTGGAGTGAGGGAGGAGGGTTGGGGAGTTGGAAGGGAGGGAGGAAAGGTGGCGTGGAAGGTAGGTGGTGTTTGGGGGTTGGGGAGGTGGATGCAGGGAGGGAGGAAAGGTGGCGTGGAAGGTAGGTGGTGGGAAGTGAGGGAGGGAGGTGGATGGGAGGGAGGAAAGGTGGGGAGGGGGGTTGGGGAGGTGGAAGGGAGGGAGGAAAGGTAGGGTGGAAGGTAGGAGGTGGAGTGAGGGAGGGGTGTTGGGGAAGTGGGAGGGAGGGAGGTAAGGTGGGGTGGAAGGTAGGAGGGGGAGTGATGGAGGGGGGTTGGAGAGGTGGAAGGGAGGGAGGAAAGGTGGGGTTGAAGGTAGGCTGTGGAGTGAGGGAGGGGGCTTGGGGAGGTGGAAGGGAGGGAGGAAAGGTGGGGTGGAGGTAGGAGGTGGAGTGAGGTAGGTGGGATGGGGAGCCGAGTGCGGCGTTTCTAAAATACGATTGTACTGAGTTCGTCGGGAACCGATAATGCGCGGTAAACTGTATAAATTATTCCATCCTGTTCTGGTAAATTTATTTAGAGATGATAAAGGCAGTTGGTGTTACAAGTGTTATTTTGAAGCATTGCCCTATGTTCTGTATCGTCCATAGATATAGTTAATTAACGATGTGCTGAGCTGTATTACTTAAGTATATACAGTATATATATATATGTAAGGTTGACTTTTATGTCAATACAAGCTAATCTCAATAATTAAATTTGCAAATTTACAAACCCCAAGGAATAAACGTGGATGACTGTATACATTTCACTTGACCTATTCGAACCCCCTGATGAAGCTTCGAAACTGTTAACTTCCGGGTTGTGTCCAGTAGTGACGTCACAGTTCTCAGTGTTGGTCTAGCCTCCACCACGACAGGACGCACGCCGCTGGTCTGTTGTCCCTGTTATTATTAATGGCAGGTTAATGACGTTTATATTGGTATTATTTTGGTATAGCCGATAATGATCCATTGTTTGGTTCAGATTACATTACTGAAAGATTGCTATGATATGCGTAGCGATGGTGTGAAATTATACTACTCTTTCACTTGATTTGTTGAGAATTAAAATGTCTTAATATAAAACGATCAATTGTTAACCAAATGCAGTAGCTAAATTAACCTTCGTAATAATACTCCTATCATTAAAATGTGTGGGACAATAATGTGTTACTATTTCAGGTGTGGTAGTGGTAGTGTCCCCCCCACCCCCTGTTGGTGAAGGTTGGAGACAAGGATACAGTGCACCGATCCGCCTCTTCCTCGGCCTCCACCATCCTGTTCAGGTAAGAGGGTGGTGGTAGCAGTAATTAACCCATACAGTGCCATGGTGACATCTCTTGCATTTGATTTCAGCTACATTAGACAATTTGGCAAGGATGTAGTATTCAGGCGTACCTCCCGCCTTGTTTGCACTACGCGCACGTTCGTGATCATGTTCCCTTCTATTTTGACTGACGTGGGATACAATAATACAACATGAGTTCCTAAACCTATAGAATTAAATAAGGTAACATTCAAGGAGACTACTGCAGGACTCTTCTTCTTCTTACCTCTGACAGGGTATAGGCTATCCTAGTGTTTACTAGCCTATACCCCTTTGAAAGGACATTAGCCTAACCTAACAACCTTACCTAACCTAACCTAGTATTATAGGTGGGGGCTGCCGCCCCCACACCCCCGCTTTGACTTAGATTGTTGGTGTATTTGTCTGTGAAGTGGGTATTTTTCAATTTGTTGATAACGAAAATCCTCCATGCGGATTATATGGAGAAAAATATGACGAATCTATTGGTGCCTATTTTCCCTAATAAATTGTTTCTCATAACGTTGCACTACTGTCCTTGAATATTATCTTAAGTAACACCCCGTTCTAAACATTAATCATGGAAAATATAACCGAAACTACCACTAATTTTTCCATGGATTTTCTTTTTGGTTTTAGGTAGTTTTCAGCATTATACAGTAGTTGATATTAGTTACAATCCCCGGCAAACTATATTTCTCCTATTATCCAACGATCTTAAAACACTCAGATGCAAGTCATTTTCAGAGTAAATATACAACATTTTTTGCCTTTGGATACAGGATGGGTTGAGGAGGGCTTTGCCCCTACCTCACCCCCCCATGAATTATTGAAATCAGCATCTATTTTGGTCAATATACAGGAGGCGCTACAATATAGCTAGCAAAATTCTAATGGTAGTTTTGGGTTCCTATCATCATATTCTTCATTTCTATATACGATAAATCTACAGTTATACTACCCCTATTTTGTCGCTATTCTGTTGGTACTGATGGGTTAATATTAATAGTAGCAGACTTAGTATGGTTTGATGATGCGCGGAAATGTATATTTGACTTGAAATAGGTACATTGAAGTATTACAAACCTTCGCGAACCCATAAACAGGGAACGTGAGCTGGGTTTAGACCGTCGCGCACCCATAAACAGGGAACGTGAGCTGGGTTTAGACCGTCGCGCACCCATAAACAGGGAAAGTGAGCTGGGTTTAGACCGGTCGTGAGACAGGTTAGTTTTCGGTTAGGTTAAGTTAGGTTAGGTTAGGCTAATGTTTAAAATACTAAAATGCGACGGTCCTCGGTATTAAACAACACTGTATATCAAATAAAAAACAATAACAAATTACCTGAAAAACTCTTATCTGGTTGGTGATAAATTTTTATCAAATTTTTTTTTTTCCCAGTTTCCGCGTCTGCTGAACCATCCAAAAACACGCTAAAAGGCGTGTTTTGAAGTGGGGAGGTGGTGGGGGTAGTGGGGAAAGGGTAGTATAACTGTAGATTTACCCTATATACTTTTTATCCCCGGGAAAAAACAAAAACAATCTTGGGTTTTTTATTTTGTTCTTGTATTTTTTTTATTTTTTTTATTAACCTAACCAAAAAACCTAACGTAACCTAAGTGTATTAGGAGGCTATTAGGTTAGGTTAGGTTAGGTTTTTTGGTCAATATTTACGAGTCACACCACAGCTGGGATCTCATTTTAACGGTAGTTTTGTGTTCCTATCATTCTATGCTTCATTGCTATATACTTTTTATCCACCGGAAAATAGGCCTATTTTGTTTTTCTTGGGTTTTTGTTTTTGTTTTTAGCATTAACCTAACCAAAAAACCTAACCTAATAGCCCCCAAATACATTTAGGTTAGGTTAATGCTAAAAAAAAAAAAAAAAAAAAAAAAAATATATATATATATATTTTCCGGTGGATAAAAAGTATATAGCAATGAAGCATAGAATGATAGGAACCCAAAACTACCCTTAGAAATGAGATTCCAGCTGTGGTGTGACTCGTAAATATTGACCGGTTTTTTAGTTAGGTTAATGACCAAAACAAAAAATCCCAAGAAAATAAATGAAAAATCCCAAGATTTTGTTTGTCTTTTCTCGGGGATAAAAAAGTATATAGAAATGAAGCATATGATGATAGGAACCCAAAACTACCATTAGAATTTTGCTACCTATATTGTAGCGCCTCCTGTATATTGACCTCTATTTTAACAGTAGGGGGCTTAATAAGAGTTTCACTGCCGTCAATAGGGAGAATTATAGGGAGATTTTTTTTTGGTTTTTACAGTACTTTATATAGTGCGCATAAAATGTATCTCTGGAGGTTGAAACACATTTGAATATGATATTTGCAACATCCTTATTCTATAATAGCCTTCAAATATTGAGAAATAATTATTGGTAGTTTCGGTTATAAGTACCTTAATCATCAACTACAAACGCATCTAAACCATTAAGACGTTCAGCCCAATAGTTTGGCGAGTTACCACCTTTTGCTCCATTTGGTTGTCAATTTTAAGACCTTTCATGCAATTTAGGTGTCGATTTTTCCCTGGCGAGCGATAGCGAGCCTGCAATTTTAATAGAAACTGGCCTTCGGCCGGGAAATGTTTCTACCAAAAAATTTATAAATTTATCTTGAAGGGGGGGTCCAGGGGGTGTTTTTCTAAGCTTGATGAGGTCTAGCAAGGAAATTCAGAAATAAATATATAGGTGAGTGGATAGACCAACAAAACAGCCACTAGCCCCTTAACATGGCAATAATAGGTGAGTGGATAGACCAACAAAAGAGCCACTAGCCCCTTAGTAGGTGAGTGGATAGACCAACAAAAGAGCCACTAGCCCCTTAACATGGCAATAATAGGTGAGTGGATAGACCAACAAAACAGCCACTAGCCCCTTAACATGGCAATAATAGGCGAGTGGATAGACCAACAAAACAGCCACTAGCCCCTTAATAGGTGAGTGGATAGACCAACAAAAGAGCCACTAGCCCCTTAATAGGTGAGTGGATAGACCAACAAAACAGCCACTAGCCCCTTAACATGGCAATAATAGGTGAGTGGATAGACCAACAAAAGAGCCACTAGCCCCTTAACAGGTGAGTGGATAGACCAACAAAACAGCCACTAGCCCCTTAACATGGCAATAATAGGTGAGTGGATAGACCAACAAAAGAGCCACTAGCCCCTTAACAGGTGAGTGGATAGACCAACAAAACAGCCACTAGCCCCTTAACATGGCAATAATAGGTGAGTGGATAGACCAACAAAACAGCCACTAGCCCCTTAACATGGCAATAATAGGTGAGTGGATAGACCAACAAAAGAGCCACTAGCCCCTTAATAGGTGAGTGGATAGACCAACAAAACAGCCACTAGCCCCTTAACATGGCAATAATAACTTGAATGCACAAAGAGGTGATAGATATAAATACAAAAAGTCCCGCGAGTATTGGATTGAGCTGTATGAAGCCGGACAGGTTGTAATCAGTGCTGCATTCATCCGCTCTATTGGACGGTTATATTGGCCTGGGTGTGTGTGTGTGGGTGTGTATGTGTTTGCTTGTGTGTGTGTGTGTGTGTGTGTCTGTGTGTAAATAACAAAGCTGCCATCTGTTAATTGTTCTGATAGATATTCTGAATCAAACCGTTCCGAGATGTGTCTGCTTTATTTCCATTTGATGTTTTTACCCCCCCCCCCTTTGGTTTTCTTGTTTGTCTTTGCTCCCTAGATCCTCCCCCCCCCCCCCCCTTTTAAGGAAGTGATGCTCCTCGACTCAGTACATACATGTAGGCTTATTTGCGATCTGAAAAGAAAAACAAAATATATATATATATATATATATACTGTATATATAAAATTGTATAGTTACAATTTCTGAGACTCTGCGGGTTAAATTAGTTGACTGTAGTGAACGTAATACAGCCACCTTGGTTGGTCCATAGAGACACATCCTCAGTGTAGGAGTAACATATAATTGACCACTTTCGAGTTTCAGGCTATACGGAAGTTGGAGCCGTAGATATCGACAGTCAATAGAAATGCGATAATAAAGGAGGTTTCTGATGGCTAAAGAGTATGTTGAATTGGGTTTTATGTATGTATAAGTGTACTACAATCGTATTTTAGCTGGTAATTTTGCTAAATGTCGATGTCAACAACTCCAACTTCCTTATAGCCTGAAAATCGCAAGTGGTCAATTGGGACACGGCCAAGCATGAAAGGAGGAGAACATTGGTGGGAGGCAGTATTGCACTATTAAGGGGAGAAATGTGTGTATTTATTTGTGTTTTTATTTATCTTTTAATAGTTTACATGGCACGAATGGTCTTAAAGTTCACAGAAAAATGGGTCGAAAGGTCTTAAAATCACCAATTAGCTAAAGCGACAACTGTCTTAAAATCTCAAAAATAAGGGGGGACAAACATCCTCATCTAGGAACAACATACACTTGGAACCCGGCCAGGGAGGAAAGGAGGAGGAAATTGAGGGGAGGGAGGGAGGGAAGGAGGGAAGGAGGGAAGGAGAGAAGGAGGAGGAAATTGGTGGGAGGGAGGGAGGGAAGGAGGGAAGAAGGGAAGGAGAGAAGGAGGAGGAAATTGGAGGGAGGGAGGGACCAGGAGAAATTGCAGTATTAAGGGAGCCCACCTCGCTTTTTTTCTCTTTCTCTCCCTCTCTCTTTGGCTTTTATCCATTCGGCCCCATTCAGCCTACTGTTTTAAGACGTTTACCCCCATTCAGGTGTAATTATTTTCCTGGCAAGTGGTAGCGAGCCAGCATATATATATTTTGTTTGACAGCAAGCTAAATTTGTACATTTTTCGATAGATTTTGTTTTCCGGCGAAGCCGGATTTCTCCATACAATGCTGGCTCGCTATCGCTCGTCAGGAAGAAATCGACACCTGGATGGGGATATACGTCTTAAAACAGTTGGCTGAATGGGGCCTAATGGATACAAGCCAGGGAGAGAGAGAAAAAGAGAGAAAGATAAAAAAGCAGGTGACCCCCCCTTAATCTTGGCTGTCCACTTCTTCTTTTTTCTACCTTACTATATTTTTAGCGTTGCTGTTTTTGTCATTTAATTATTTCAGGTACCTTTAGACGATTTTATGAAGCGTAGGGAGGATAATATATGGTAGCTAAAAGGATTGACTGAGATTGTGTGTAGACTTTTAATGAGTAGACGTCCGACAGGATCGGGGCAAGTAAGTACGGTTGGCCAAATAAGTCATGTCTCCGCTGGCATTACGTTTTGCTCGTATGCTGTATTAATGTCTGTCAGATGTTGAATAAGATGTGTAAAGATAGAAACATGTTTGTATATTTCACACGAAACGATGAATCAATGTAAGATGCTGATACCAAAATTATTGATCGAAATATACTTGGTGCTGCCACATCACTTATTTGGGCAACTGTACACTCGGATTTCAACGGCCACACTCCGAAAATGCCACAACCGAAATGGCCACAAACCGAAATGGCCACAAACAGAAATGGCCACAAACAGAAATGGCCACAAACAGAAATGGCCACAAACAGAAAAATTGCTACAGTCCTAAATGGCCACAGACCATGATGTCCACATTCCTAAATGGCCACAGACCGAAATGGCCACACCGGAGAGGCTGTCACCCGTGCGAAGGTAGTAGTGCTATTCCTCCCTCTCCACCCTCCTCTCTCTTACTTATGCCTAATATCCTAATATCTTCTAAAGATGTACTTTCTACCCTCTCTGGGCTTAACACTAATAAGGCGTATGGTCCGGACGGTGTTCCTCCTGTTGTTCTCAAAAACTGTGCTAACGTGCTGACTCCCTGCCTAGGCAAACTCTTTCGTCTCTGTCTATCATCTAACGTCTTCCCTTTATGCTGGAAATTTACTCACATTCAACCTGTCCCAAAGAAGGGTGACCGCTCTCAACCCTCCAACTATTGTCCAATTGCTCTCATCTCTTGTCTTTCTAAAGTTTTTGAAACTATTCTTGCTTCCAAATTTCTTAGGCATTTCTCTTCTCATAATCTGATCTCAGATCGCCAGTATGGCTTCCTTAAGGGTCGCTCTACTGGTGATCTTTCATATCTTACTAACTCTTGGTCATCCTCCTTTCGGGACTTCGGTGAGACTTTTTCTATTGCACTAGACATATCGAAAGCCTTCGATAGAGTCTGGCACAAATCTTTAATTTCTAAACTACCCTCCTTCGGTTTCTACCCCTCCATCTGTGCCTTTGTCTCTAATTTCCTTTCCGGCCGTTCCATAGCCGCGGTTGTGGACGGCCATTGTTCACTTCCTCACCCTATAAACTCCGGTGTTCCTCAGGGCTCTGTTCTATCTCCTCTTCTCTTTCTAAATGTTATAAATGATCTCCTTAACTGTACCTTAATTCCCATCCATTCATATGCAGACGACTCAACCTTACACTACTCCATTGGTTTTTCAGAATGCCCCAGCCAGCAATCCCTCAATGACAAACGTAATGAAGCCATAGAACTCTTAAATTCTGATCTAACTACTATCTCCACTTGGGCCAGAGCAAACCTTGTTACCTTTAATGCTTCCAAGACCCAATTTCTCCATCTATCTACCCGTCAGGATCTCCCAGCGGACTATCCCTTATTCTTCAACAATACAAAAATCAATCCTTCATCTTCTCTCAATATTTTTGGTGTCTCTTTTTCTTCTGCTCTCAGTTGGAAGGACCATATTACCAGTCTTGCTAAGGCAGCCTCCCAGAAGCTGGGTGTGCTCAACCGCCTTAGGGGGTTCTTTTCCCCTGCACAGCTTCTTGCTCTGTACTGTGGCATAGTGCGTCCTTGTATTGAGTATTGTTCACATGTGTGGGGAGGTTCCTCTCACACCGCTCTCCTAGACAAAGTTGAAAGGAAGGCCTTTCGTATCATTAACTCCCGTCCACTCACCAACTCTCTGCAATCTCTCTCTCTCCGCCGCAATGTTGCATCTCTCTCGCTATTCTATCGCTACTATAATAATCAGTGTTCCTCAGAGCTTTCCCAGTGCATACCACCTCCTTTACGTAGGGCACGTGGTACCCGTCTTGCAACTCAATCCCACCACTACTCTGTGCAACTCTCCAACCCAAGAGAGAAACGTTACTCTCAAACTTTCTTCTACTCAACAGCTGAGCTCTGGAACTCTCTCCCAGAATCAGTCTTTCCCTCTTCCTATGACTTAAATTGCTTCAAACTCCGTGTGTCCAGGCATTTTGGCTCGAACCTCGCTTGATTTTGGCCCTGTCACTCTTCCAACTATGGGGGAGGCACTCGCTATAGGCAGTTCTGCCTTTTGCCTCCCTCAAACACATAGAAAAAAAAATGGTTTAGGTTAGCCAGAGTATGGTTGTTTTGCCTGGTCGTTATAGGTCGGTGGCGGGCGGTCGTTTGCTGGTTATCGCTTCTTGGGTTATTTCTCCTCGAGTGTCGATGGTACCACAGCTCGTTACTGCCAGCTGGTGTCATTATCTTATCCTATTGTGTGAAATGCTGTACAGTCTGCCTAATAAGTGATGTCTCCCCACCAAGTAGGTTTTGATCAATAATTGGTATCAGTAATAACTAAAACTTTATATATTCGTTTCGAGTGAGATATACAAACATGATCCTACAATTGTTCACCCTATTCAACATCTGACAGACATTAATGCAGCCCAGAGGAAGGCAAACGTAATGACAGCCGAGACATGACTTATTAGTGCCACTGTACTCAAGACTTCTTATTATATATCATTTACAGAAGAGGAGATCAATCCTTTCAGTACAGGTGACGTCTTTTTTATTATATTTTAGCTACGTACAGTCGATTTCATGAAGCTTAGGAAGAATATATGGTAGTTAAAAGGATTAAGTGAAATAGTATTTTTTTTCTTCTATGTGATTGAGGGAGGCAAAAGGCAGAACTGCCTATAGCGAGTGCCTCCCCCATAGTTGAAAGAGTGACAGGGCCAAAATCAAGGGACGTTCGAGCCAAAATTCCTGGACACACAGAGTTTGAAGCAATTTAAGTCATAGGAAGAGGGAAAGACTGATTCTGGGAGAGAGTTCCAGAGCTCAGCTGTTGAATAGAAGAAGGTCTGAGAGTAACGTTTCACTCTTGAGTTGGAGAGTTGCACAGAGTAGGGGTGGGATTGTGTTGCAAGACGGGTACCACGTACCCTACGTAAAGGAGGTGGTATACACTGGGAAAGCTCTGAGGAACACTGATTAAAATAGTAGCGATAGAATAGCAAGAGAGATGCAACATTGCGGCGAAGAGAGAGAGATTGCAGAGAGTTGGTGAGTGGACGGGAGTTAATGATACGAAAGGCCTTCCTTTCAATTTTGTCTAGGAGAGCGGTGTGAGAGGAACCTCCCCACACATGTGAACAATACTCAATACAAGGACGCACTATGCCCCTGTACAGAGCAAGAAGCTGTGCAGGGATAAAGAACCCCCTAAGGCGGTTGAGCACACCCAAGGTTCTGGGAGGCTGCCTTAGCAAGACTGGTAATATGGTCCTTCCAACAGAGAGCAGAAGACAAAGAGACACCAAGAATATTGGGAGAAGATGAAGGATTAATTTATGTATTGTTGAAGAATAAGGGATAGTCCGCAGGGAGTTCCTGACGGGTAGGTAGATGGAGAAATTGGGTTCTGGAAGCATTAAAGGTAACAAGGTTTTCTCTGCCCCAATTGGAGATAGAAGTTAGATCAGAATTTATGTGTTCTATGGCTTCATTCCGTTTGTCGTTGAGGAATTGCTGGCTTGGGCGTTATGAAAAACTAATGGAGTAGTGTAAGGTTGAGTCGTCTGCGTATGAATGGATGGGGATTGAGGTACAGTTGAGAAGATCATTTATAAAAATTAGAAAGAGAATAGGAGATAGGACAGAGCCCTGAGGAACACCGGAGTTTACAGGGTGAGGAAGTGAGCGATGGCCGTCCACAACCGCAGCTATGAAGTGGCCGGAAAGGAAATCAGAGACAAAGGCACAGATGGAGGGATAGAAACCGAAGGAGGGTAGTTTAGAAATTAAAGATTTGTGCCAGACTCTATCGAAGGCTTTCGATATGTCTAGTGCAATAGAAAAAGTCTCACCGAAGTCCCGAAAGGAGGATGACCAAGAGTTAGTAAGATATGAAAGAAGATCACCAGTAGAGCGACCCTTAAGAAGCCATACTGGCTATCTGAGAGCAGATTATGAGAAGAGAAATGCTTAAAAAATTTGGAAGCAAGAATAGTTTCAAAAACTTTAGAAATACAAGAGATGAGAGCAATTGGACGATAGTTGGAGGGTTGAGAGCGGTCACCCTTCTTTGGGACAGGTTGAATGAGAGCAAACTTCCAGCATGAAGGGAAGACGTTAGAGGATAGACAGAGACGAAAGAGTTTGCCTAGGCAGGGAGTCAGCACGGAAGCACAGTTTTTGAGTACAACAGGAGGAACACCGTCCAGACTGTACACCTTCTTAGTATTAAGCCCAGAGAGGATAGAAAGTACATCTTTGTAAGAGATTAGGATATTAGGCATAAGTAAGAGAGAGGAGGGTGGAGAGGGAGGAATAGCACCGGAATCATCCAAGGTGGAGTTTCTAGCAAAAGTTTGAGCGAAGAGTTTAGCTTTGTCAGAGGAAGAAGTGATGGTTGTGCCATCAGAGTGTGAAAGGGGAGGGAAAGACGAGGAAGAGAAATTGTTGGAGAGGTTTTTGGCTAGATGCCAGAAAGCTTGGGAAGAGCTAGAGTTGGATAGTTCAGTGCATTTATCATTGATGAAAGAGTGTTTGGCAAGTCGAAGAACATATTTGGCTTGATTCCGGGCAGAAACATAGGAAGAATGAGAGTCTTGAGTTTTAAGGCTTCGGTACCGTTTGAATGCTTCCTCCTTATTGCGGACAGCAGTAGAACAGGCGTGAGTAAACCAAGATTTTTTAGCATTAGTCTGAGAGAAAGAGAATGGAATGTATGCTTCCATGCCCGATAGGATTACCTCGGTAATGCGTTCAGCACTCTCGGAGGGTCCCTGGCCACTGAAGCAGAAATAATTCCATGGGAAATCAAAGAAGTACTGCCGGAGAGCCTTCCAGTCGGCAGCGCCTTTTAATTGGTAGATGTCCTTCCTAAGCCGAATACATATTGTAGAAGAATCACATTATTTGCATTTACATAGATTTACACAGATACACTGGCTACACAGATCTTACGATCCCTGCGAGGTGGCAAGGACTTAACCCTTTCACGCATTTATGACGCAGAGGTTTCCAGATTAGCAATAAGAAATAGAGTTCTCTCACTCTTATAATTACCTCTCCAAAATTAGTTTTCTGCCCACAGCTAACTCAAAGACAACTGCAAAGGTTGAAGTAACTAAACTAAATTGTTCTAAATACCCTTGATGGTAACAAAAGCTTTAAAGTATCCCCATTAGGCTCAAAATCGCGTCAAATGTCGGAGAGGGTTAATCCTAATAGAGATAGCAACCCTAGGAGAAAGTGGAAGGAAAGGATAGGAAATATGAAGGCTCTCTCTCCCCACCCTCCACTCCCTCCGGCAAAGTGCCGTACATGAAAATAGTTAAAAGTGAATAACCTTGCAGGGCTTGGAAATCGCCTGAAGGAATTTATAGTATAGTTAGAAATGGAAAGGAAAAGGCATTCACACCTTCACTTTTTTATCTTTTTTCTTTTTCTTTCCTGCTCTCTTCAACTGAAAACGTGTTAATTTCTGCCAGGTTCTCTTGTCAGTGATCAGCTTCTACTGCAGACCAACTTTTCTGTGATATGTGTCTAACCTTTTTTTAAATGTGTACATTGAGTCACTGTCAATAACTTCATTACGGAGCTAATTCCACTCACTAATAATACTGTGGGTGAAGACATTTTTAGTTATGTCTAGGTTCGCTTTCCTGCCTGTTAGTTTTAATTATGGCCTTGAGTGAAAGAGAGAGAGAGAGAGAGAGCGCGCTCCCGCGAGTTAGTTAGTTACGCCGAGTAACACAGATACTCAGACTACACAGACCTTGCGATCCCTACTAGGTGGTCCAGTCTTAATACCACTAGTGACAGGGGCAGTTTATAGTAGAAGAATCGGACAGCAAAGTAGAAGATAGAGAGAGAGAGAGAGAGAGAGAGAGACAGAGAGGGAGAGAGAGAGAGAGACACAGACAGACAGAGAGAGAGAGAGTTAGAGTTATAATAATGGAGGTAGGAAACGACCAACATTTCTGGGTTACAGTTTTACAAGTTTTTTTTTGCCGGGAACGGTAATTTGGCTCTTGAATATGGTAATGAGGGTGCGGGACCTTGCTTGGGAAACTCTCTTATTGTGTTTCCGACATTGTTTTATAATTGTGTTTGTGTCACTGACCGTTTGTTTGGTATATTAATGAATTTATTCAGATATTTTTTTAGTTTCCTCCCTAGACCTCCATCAAGCTTCGAAAAAAAAAACAAGATAAATGTGTACATTTTTCGGTAGAAAAATTTCCCGGCCGAAGGCCGGTTCCTCTTAAAATTGCAGGCTCGCTATCGCTCGCCAGGAGAAAAACGGACACCTACATTGCACGAAAGATCTTAAAATTGACAACGAAATGGGGCAAAAGGTGTTAAAATCGCCAAACTAATGGGCCGAACGTCTTATAATCTCAAAACTAGTGGGGCTTAAAATTAGGGAGAAGGGGGTCCAGAAAAACGGTCTGCCTCCCCTTAAGGCACAGTCAAAGTATTTGTGTTTTGTATTATATTGTTTCACCCACCAACTTCACATCTAAACTCAATTAATGAAATCAACAAATACATGTGGCACTCCGAGGACTCGAACCTAGGACACTCGCACCGAAATTCCCGCGCACTTATGCATTATGTTTTATTGTGTGATTATATTAGTATTCTTAACCTCTTCACAACCATCACGTAAATGCCATCATATTCTGGTTACCATTAAACGAATTTCTTGGGTTTAGACCCCAATGACTCAAATGGGTAAATACGATCTCGATAAACCCTCTGAGTAACACCCTTCTGAAACTGCATACAATCGTCTATATTAATCTATGTTTTTTATTAATTTCACCACAACACCAAACACCTCCATTGAAATTAATGAAAGCATATATGTGATCCACCGGGATTCGAACCTGGGTTATCACACAGAGGTTTTTAAACACTCTAACCATTACACCACCAGCCATAATGAAAGGTAGAAAGATGTAATGGTGCTGAAGGGGTTAAAGGGTAGGAGAGAGAGATTTGCATAGATTTACATAGATACACAGGCCACACATGTCTTACGATTCGTGCGAGGTGGCCAGGTCTTAATCCTAGTTTGATCTGGTAAACTGTGTTGGTGGTGTAATGGTTTAGGTGCTTAATGCTTATGTTCTGGGTGTGGTGCCCGAGTTCGAATCCCGGGAGGACCATATGCTGTCCTTAGTTTATTCAAGTGCATTTGGGTTTGTAATTGACGATTAATGTTAAGAACGGGGTGTTACTTAATATGCAAAGAATGATTCCATGAAAACTAAAACGATCAAATAAGTCAATGGAGTTTTGAATAGTGAGAGCGGCCCATGGTATGTAGGGTGTAGAACAATAACAATATATACTGGTTGTACGACAAAGCCAACACAATGGCCACACTGTTAAGGAGGCCACTTCGCCTTTTTCTCTATTTTTCTCCCTCTCTCTTTGCTCTCTAAATAAACCTCTATGAAGCTTAAAAAATCACCCAAAAGACCCCCCTTCGATATAAATTTGTAAATTTTTCGGTAGAAAAATGTCCCGGCCGAAGGCCGATTCCTCTTCAAATACAGGGTCGCTATCGCTCGCCAGGAAAAACATCGACACCCAAATGGCACGAAAGGTCTTCATATTGGCAAAGAAATGAGGCAAAAGGTCTGAAAATCGCCAAACTAATGAGTCGAATGTCTTGTAATCTCACAATTATTAGGGATACACATGAGGAAGGAGGAGGACTCGAAAAACCAACTGCCTCCCCTTAAGATCTCAAAACTCCTATTCAAGTGAGGTAGTAACGGTGAGAGCGGACCGGGTTATGCAGCGTGTAGTAGAACCATAACAATATAATTATACTATAGTCTATTGGCTGTAAGTAGGCGAGAAATCATAACCTCTATCCTCTGTAACTCAAAAAAGGCTAGAGCAAATGGACTGTAAATTTCCACACCTATTCCTTGGCTGACTCTTCCCAAATGATAGACATAATAGCTCGGTTACTCTAGTCGTTTTTTAGTTACAGAGGTTAGAAGTCATGATTTTTCGCCTACATACAGCGAATAGACTATAGTAATGGTGAGAGCGGACCACGGTATGCAGCGTGTGGAACAATAACAATATATATATATATTTTGTTTTTCTTTTTTATATAAAGACCTCCGTCTACGTATTTGTGAAAACCCTGTTTTCCTCCGGTAAAGTGCGGGATTGAGTGAGTGAAGTGAGAGAAAGAGAATAATATGATGGATACATGTTTTTCGTAATACGCATTGCTAGCCCCAAACGCGCGAGCAACTGTGGCTTTCAACCATCCGACATAGGCCTATCTCCTTTTATTTTTTTTATTTACATCAAACATGTTAAATACAATTAATTTTTATGTGTACACCCTACCGTGGAAAGACTACGGATGCACCACTCCTGCCCGGGCATAACACAGTGGCATGGCCCAGTCGTACTGAGCTCATGATGCTGGTGGCATTGCCTCGGAGGATAGCCATCCCTAGTCTTTGCTTGAACCAGAGGGTTTCTCGGGGTTCTCCTGAAACTTCTCTGATTTTACGGACTATTTCACTCACCAACTCTCTGCAATCTCTCTCTCTCCGCCGCAATGTTGCATCTAACTCGCTATTCTATCGCTACTATAATAATCAGTGTTCCTCAGAGCTATCCCAGTGCATACCACCTCCTTTACGTAGGGCACGTGGTACCCGTCTTGCAACTCAATCCCACCCCTACTCTGTGCAACTCTCCAACCCAAGAGTGAAACGTTACTCTCAAACTTTCTTCTACTCAACAGCTGAGCTCTGGAACTCTCTCCCAGAATCAGTCTTTCCCTCTCCCTATGACTTAAATTGCTTCAAACTCTGTGTCCAGGCATTTTGGCTCGAACGTCCCTTGATTTTGGCCGTGTCACTCTTTCAACTATGGGGGAAGTACTCGTTATAGGCAGTTCTGCCTTTTGCCTCCCTCAATCACATAGAAAAAAACAAAAAAACAAAAATACTGAGGGTGGTAGGGCCGAAGGCTCCTGAAGTTCCGAACGCCAGAGGCTCGAACTGATGACTTCTGGCGATGACTTGAGATTTTTCTCGCTTTCTACTTTCTGCTATCCAGGCGGCTTCACCTGCTTCGTTGGCACTTCTGGTGATGTTGGTTATTGAGAAAGTGTTAACACATGTGGAATCCCACATGAAGCACCGGCCATTCTTGTAAGGGAAAGTGGTCATCCCATCTGGCCGTTATCCATCTTCTCTGAGAAGTCCATGTGGTTCGAGGATTGATGCACGGTTAGCACTCTGCAGGGCCCGTTTTATGACATCATTTAGTGCTGAGTGTCTGGGCAGGCGGCCTGCGCTGTGAATACGCGACAGGGCATGGTGACCTTGACCATCCATCACCGCACCACATTTGCAAGTGTGTGGGTGACAAACTGCCACACCCACTCTGAGCGCGATGCCAACCCGGAGCGCTTCAGCGTCCAAGTGAGTTCCAAGAGGTGGGATGGGGATGAATTGTAACCACAAGCCACTTTCCAAACGGGCGGCTGACTGTAGGCGTGCTTTACCAACCTGGTCCACATTGGTTAGGAGATTTTCTTGAGTCTTCTTCGCTGAGATGGTATCCCACGCTTTCTGCTTGCTCCTGGAGGTACCCTGAGGCTCTTCCTATGCTCCTGTACTTTCCTTCCAGGTGTTAATCGCTTCTGCTACGTCCGCATCAAGTGTCATTCCGGGTTGAGAAGAAAGGATGGACACTACAAGGTCGTTGGTCGCGATAAGGGAAGAAATAAAGGCAGGGGAGGCAATATCCGTGGCTCTCCGTATGCCCAGGCCCCCGAGGCGAACAGGGAGAGTGGCTTGTGCCCAGCTCTGATCTTGAAATTCCACATTGGTGATGCTGGTCACTGCTTCTTGGATTATGTTGTCTAATTCTTGGAGGTCACCAGTGTTCGTGTATGACCTCGATCTGCGCAAGAGGTATTGGAGCTTTGGGATGGAGAAGCAATTCTTGAGAAGGGCCAGAGCTGAGTGGGCATCGATGTGTATCAAGAAACTCACAAGACGTTGAAGCTCCTCCTTTTTACTTTGAAGTGCTGGTGGAATTGCTGTCAGGGTAAGTGGAGAACCTAAGAGGGTTTGCTGATGCTCCTGAAGGATCCTTACACCTGGCAATGCGGCTCAAAATTGGGCCTGGGTGTGTTCTCTTTCTTCAAGTGTGTGGTTGAGGAGGACAAGTTCACATTTGGTGTCATTTATCTCTGGCCCAGCCTGGCCAAGGTCAGTTATGATGTTGTTTAGATCGGTTAGGACATTCTCGATAGACCCACCCAAGGTAGCATGGTCCAGGTACCAAACATTCAATTCTGACCTAACTTTGATAACTGCTGCGTCCACCCCTATTGAGAAAAGAGCAGGACCAGCTGGATCTCCCTGCTGTAACCCGGTCGTTGATGATATTACCGTCTCGCCGAAAATCAGAATTGAAGGTTTGGAATAAGCCTGCGAAAGTAGGGGGTACAGAGTGGGGATGTGTTCTTGAGCTGCACGGAGGAAGACATCCCTGCGAATGCTGTTGAATGCGTTCCGCATATCAATCTTTAGAAGAACTTGTTTTTCTCGGGCTTGGCTGAGGTAAGTCCAGGTTGCGTGTACGGCAACTTCACGCCCCCCTGGGGTTCCAAAACCTAGTTGAACTGGTCTTAAGTGATGACCAAGGCCATTCGCAAGCGGTTTCAAACCCACCTTTGTGGCAAGGCGGCGGAAGGTGTTCCCTATTGCTATTGGGAGCACCCTGCCATCTTTTTTTACCAGTGCACAGAGTGATGCCCCGAAAAATAGGGGTGTGGCACAGTTGGGTACTTCCCCTCTTAAAACCATGTTGATAAATTTGGTAAGGGTTTCCAAAAGTGCCTCCCCAGCTGCTCCTGATCCCTGACCCAAGAGGCCTTTGAGGTGGGCGGGTCGGATACCATCTGGGCACGCGGCTGAACCTGCTGGGAACGAAGTCACTGCGGCATTCACCTGCTCCTTTGTGACAACTAAAGGTTGGGGTATCTGGTCATTTGGAGCTATGGGGAGGCTTAGGTTCCCAGGTGGAGGTGGGTGTTTTCCTCGTAGGGCTTCGACAACTTCGGTGCCATGACCAGCAAAACCTTCTGAAGAGGACAACAGTCTGACGGCCCCTTTGATGTCACTATCCACCAGCTTCGCTGCGACCCTCTTTTGTAGCTGTTCAGCCTCTTTCTCTTCCTTGTCCTGTTGCTTCTGGGCCCTATTTGGTTGCTGTTCAGGGGGGGGGGGGGTCTACCAGCCCGTTTGCCTCCATATACTGTGCTGCTTGACGTTTCACTCTGGTGGGTAGTGAACTCTGGAGATGGTCTTGTATGTTGGTTCTGGGTGGTTTTCAGAGGGCCCTATAAGAGAAACCAAGGAGCCGTGCCCATGCGAGAGGTGTCTTGAGCTCTAGGGCCTGCTTTGTGATGGTTGTAAGGGCCTCCGCTAGTTGGATTCTGGCTCCTTTAGTTATTATACTGGTTGTACGACAAAGCCAACACAATGGCCACACTGTTAACCTCTCGGCTGCGCATGGGGGGTATGAGACACCACACGCCTGTGCGCACGTATTTGAGCTGTTCCCATCACTAACATCGTTATTATACCATAAATATCGTTAATACTTATTCATATGCACCTATTATACCATTCATATGAAGATATTAACCAGTTACAACAATAAAACAAGTGGAAACAGTGTTTGGCTGGTCAAAATCGCGAAATGAAAGCGAGAGTGTGTGTGAGTGAGTGTGAGCCAACCTTCCACTAACGAAGCTTTGAGAGACACTGGAGGTACCTCTCAATTCTCTTCCTGAGTTCTCCCCTAATTTCCACGCTTGGTAACACTGATCACAACGCCCTGCTAGCAACTCGCTAATGTTAGCATGAAAATAGACCACAGAATAAGGGAATAACAGGGAAAATAGGTGATAATTGAAGGAGGTGGGGGGGATGTGGAGGAGTGATATTTGGCATGGCACAGGGGCAAAAAAAAAAAAGGGGGTTCAAGTTTTATTGGGGTGTTTTAAATGGATTATTTTTAGGCCCAGGATCTTAAGAGTCTTCCCGCAGTCGCCCGGGGAAACTTTTAAGAGTCTTCCTGCAGCTCCTGGGTTAAGGGGGCCCACCTCGTTTTTTCTCTTTCTCTCCCTCTATCAAGCTTAAAAAATCACCCACAAGACCCCCCTTCGATATAAATTTGTACATTTTTCGGTAGAAAAATGTCCCAGCCGAAGGCCGATTCCTCTTCAAATACAGGCTCGCTATCGCTCGCCAGGAAAAATTTCTACACCCAAATGGCACAAAAGGTCTTAATATTGGCAAAGAAATGGGGCAAAAGGTTTGAACATCGCCAAACTAATGGGGCGAATGTCTTGTAATCTCATAACTATTTGGGCTAAACATGAGGGAGGAGGAGGACTCGAAAACCCCCTAAGATCTCAAAAGTACTATATTTCATTTTTTCCAGCTGATGATAAATTGCCACATATTCATCTTAATTACTTGGCTATTACGAACATTTTGTAGCGAAATGTGTTTATGATTGTGAAAACTTGGCCATACGATGATACAGAGACATAGTAGTTTCATATTGTATCATTAAGTATCGAGAAATCGGCTGCTAAAGTATTCAATTTGCCATCAGCTGGAAATAAACCGACTATAGTGAAGTGGAGTTTAGAATGGTGAGAGCGGACCATGGAATGTAGAGTGTATAGCAATAACAATATATACTGGTTGTACGACAAAGCCAACACAATGGCCACACTGTTAAGGGAGCCTACCTCGCTTTTTTCTCTCTTACTCTCCCGCTCGCTTGGGCTTGTATCCATTTGGCCCCATTCAGCATACAGTTTTAAGACGTTTACCCCCATCCAGTTTGTCAATATTTTGCTGGCGAGCGGTAGCGAGCCAGCATATATATTTTTTGTTTTGACAGCAAGCTAAATTTGTACATTTTTCGATAGAAAAATTTCTCCGGCAAAGCCGGATTTCTCCATACAATGCTGGCTCGCTATAGTTCGCCAGGAAGAAAGCGACACCTGGATGGGGATAAACGTCTTAAAACAGTTGGCTGAAAGGGGCCGAATGGATACAAGCCAGGGAAAGAGAATAACAAAATATATATAAGATTAGGTTGGAATAGCGAGCGTGAAGCAGTGTATACAGATTGTAGAACAATAACAATAAATGCTGGTTGTACGACAAAGCCAACACAGTAACAATGTTCCCAGAATGTTAACCCGTTGAATACCAGCGACGTGTGTTATATTTTATTCTAGTCATATTCAGACGATATTATGCAGCTTAGGAAGGATCTGTGGTAGTTAAAAGTGTTGGTTGAGATATTTTAAAGTCGTATTATTACTAAAGGTCCTTCCTAAGCTGACTAAAATCGTCTAATAGTTGCCAGAATATGAGGAAAAGGACGTCCCTGGTACTGAATGGGTTAAGGGGGTAGTGATTGTTTTTTTGGCTATATATTTATTTATTTATTTATTTTTGAGTTTCCTCGCTAAACCTCCATCAAGCTTAATAAAATACCCCCTAGACCCCCTTTCAAGATAAATTTGTAAATTTTTCGGTAAAAAATGTCATGGCCAAAGGCCGTTTCCTTTTGAAATTACAGGCTCGCTATCGCTCGTCAGGAAACAATCGACACCTAAATGGCACGAAAGGTCTAAATATTTAAAAAGAAATGGGGCAAAAGGTCTCAAAATCGCAAAACTAATGAAACGAACGTGTTAAAACCTCAAAATTAATATACTAAACATGAGGGAGAAGGGAGTCCATAAATAGCGAGTACTAACCCGTTTAGGCACAGTACACACACACACACACACACCACACACTGCGTCCAAATGATCTAATTCACCGCAACCTAATCTCGCCTTCCTATAGTCTGTTCGCTGTAAGTAGGCGAAACATCATGACCTCTTTCCTCTGTAACTCAAAACGGGCTAGAGCAAATTGGCTGTACATTTCCACATCTCTTCCATGACTGACTCTTCCCAAATGGTAGTAATATTAGCTCGATAACTCAAGTCGTTTTAGAGTTACAGAGGTTAGACGTCATGATTTCTTGCCTACGTACAGCGAATAGACTATAGTTGCTACACTGCTCCGATAAATATAGTTTACGATTATATATATATATATATATATATATATATATATATATATATATATATATATATATATATATATATATATATATATATGTGTGTGCTTTATTATTGGTTATGTATCTATTTTGTTTAACCCCTTGATTACCAGCGACGTGCGTTATATTATATTATAGCTATATTTAGACGATATATTGTGCAGCTTAGGAAGGATCTGTGGTAGTTAAAAGGGTTGATTGAGATAGTTTGAGGTACAGTATTGTTAAAGTTAGAGGTCCTTCCTAAGCTGAATAAAATCGTCTAATAGTTGCCAGAATATGATAAAAAAGGACGTCCCCGGTAATGAATGGGTTAACCCCTTCTGTACCGGAAACGTCCTTTTACTTTATCCTGGCTACTATAGACGATAATATTCAGTTTACAAAGGGCCTCCAGCAACTAGCAGGCTTCGAACTCTCTCACCTAACCCATTTTACTGCCACAGATCCTTTTTAAACTGCACAAAATCGTCTAAATATAGTTGAAATATAGCCACAAACATCCTCGGTACTGAACGGGTTAACGTCCTCCCAAGACCTCTATCAAGCATGACAAATTACTCCCCAGAGCTTCTTTCCCGTTATATTTGTGCATTTTTCGGTACAAACCTATAATAATCTGGAGGCTGCTATACTGAAACCAAATCCTATTGAAGCAAGGAGCCCAACACATAGATCAAGGATTCGTATAGCTGCACCTCTCAACAATTATGGGAGTCCAGACGGAATTGTGCAGCATAATTAACTGGTTCGGCTCAATGGTTTAAGGAGGGGATTTAGTTTGCTCTCTAAACCTCTATCAAACTTTAAACAAAAAAACCCACTTCGATATAAATTTGTACATTTTTCGGTAAAATATTTCCCGGCCGAAGGCCGATTCCTCTTCAAATATAGGCTCGCTATCGCTAGCCAGGAAAAAAAATCAACACCTAAATGGCACGAAAGGTCTTAATATTGGCAAATAAATGGGGCAAAAGGTCTGAAAATCGCCAAACTAATGGGGCGAATGTCTTGAAACCTCATAACTAATAGGGCTAAACATGAGGGAGGAGGAGGACTCGGAAAAACCAACTGCCTCCCCTAAACAAACGTAAATCATGTCACCTCTCTACTACTCTTCCACGGTCACAGAATTCTTACATCTCTTTCTTCGAGTAAAAACCTATATATTTTATTCATGTTGTCTGGCCCCCCAATATATCAGGGTGGATTTCCCTGTCCTGATTCTTGAACCTGGTGCTGCATCACTCACAAAACCGTGGCTCGATTGACACACACACTCACAATAATAATAATAAATTAATAATATATATATATATATATATATATATATATATATATATATATATATATATATATATATATATATATATATATATATATATTATATATAAATAAATATCATAAGATAAACACACACAAAAACAGAAACGACAACAATGGACGAAATAGGGTGACACCAATATGGTAAAAAGTGAATTCGGTCAAAACGGCAGTATCGGCCTTTAGGAATACGACACCAACAACACAATCCATCACAGCCACAACCACAACTATCTAGATAAAAAGCGTAAAGGAGCCAACCTAATTTGTTTTCTCTCTCTCCCTATTTATTTGGGTTGTATCCATTCGTCCCCCTTCAGTTTATTGTTTTAAGACGTTTGCCCCCATCCAATGTCGATTTTTTCCTGGTGAGCGGTAGCAAGCCAGCACATTCTTAAACATATTTTTGACAGCAGGCTAAATTTGTACATTTATCGATAGAAAAATGTCTCCGGCGAAACCGGACTTCTCCATACAATGTTGGCTCGCTATCGGTCGCCAGGAAGAAATTGACACCTGTGTGGTAGTTGTAAATAGTTTTGTTAAGTATAAACCAAAACAATTGAAACTTTAGAATAGATAATATTCTATTGTATATACATTGCATTGAGATTCCTGCACTTAACAATCTCTCTTTAATATCACCGACAGCATCTCTCAGGAATAAGTTAAAATGTGTGTGATATACATACTATCCGTCTCCCTCTCCCCCCTCCCCTCTCTCTCTCTCTCGCTCTCTCTCTCTGTCTGTCTGTCTGTCTGCCTTTCTGTCTGTCTTTCTCTCTCTCTCACTCACTCTCACTCTCTCTCTCTCTCTCTCTTCAACTTATCATTTTCGTCTCAGTGCAGGTGGCATAATGTTTAAGTCATTGCTCTGCACTTAAGGGGACAGTGGCTGTTATTTTGGTCTATTATTTCATTTATTCATATTTTTTGTTTAATTTCCTCGCTAGACTTCCCTCAAACATAGAAAAACACCCCCTAGACTCCCCCTCAAGATAAATGTGTACATTTTCGTTAGAAAACATTTCCGGCCGAAGGCCGGCTCCCTTTATAGTTACAGGCTCGCTATCGCTCGCCAGTACAAAAATCGACACCTAAATGGCACGATAGGTCTAATAATTAACAACGAAATGGAGCTAAAGGTAATAACATCGCCAAACTAATGGGCCGAACGATATACAATCTGAAAACTAATCGGGCTAAGCATGAGGGAGAAGGGGGACCAGCAAAACGGCCCATCTCCCCTTAATGCAACTGCCAACGTTTTTCACCCAGCTCAGATCTCTTGACGAGCATCTAAAGACACTTGTAAAGCGAACACGAGCCACAGAAATCTTATTAACCTCTTCTGTCCCGGCGACGTATTTGTAATTTGACTTCAGCTACAGTCAGACTATTTTATGAAGCTTAGGACGGATATATGGTGGCTAAAAGGGTTAATTGAGATAGTCTGTAGCCTTTTCATGGGTAGACGTCCTTTATAAGCTAACTATAATCGTCTAGTAGTTGTCAGAATATAATAAAGAGGACGTCGCTGGTACTGAATTGGTTAAACATATAGTATAACGATAAACATATTATTTATGGGTTAAACACACTTATTGTCGTTTGTGATATTGTGATTTTGATGTGCAGTAGCCAAATAATAAGGGGGGTCACCCGCTTGTTTTTATCTTTCTCTCATTTTCTCTCTTTTCCTGGCTTGTATCCATTCGGCCTCATTCAGCCAACTGTTTTAAGACGTTTATTCCCATCAAGGTGTCGATTTCTTCCTGGCGAGCGATTGCGAGCCAGCATTGTTTGGAGAAATCCGGCTTTGCCGGAGAAATTTTTCTATCGAAAAAATTACAAATTTAGCTTGCTGTCAAAACAAAAATATATATATGCTGGCTCGCTACCGCTCGCCAGGAAAATATTGACACCTGGATGGGGGTAAGCGTCTTAAAACTAGGCTGAATGGGGCCGAATGGATGTAAGCCAAAGAGAGAGGGAGAGAAAGCGAAAAAAAAGCGAGGTGGGCTCCCTTAAAGACGCTGCGAAGGGAAAGAATTGTTTAAGAATACCACCTTTTCTCCTCATCACCTCCGTTTTCTCTATTCTGGTCTTTCTGTCCCCTACTATTATAATTATTGCCTCTTTATATACTCGGCACCATACATTTCTTCTGATATGTTTTGTTTACGAATTAATTATCTTCTTTACTTTGTGTTTTTAACATGACAAAATAAGAGAGAAACATTTAGTTGAAGCTCTAGGTGAGATCTTGTGCGACTGTCACTCTTTCAACTATAGGGGAGACACTTGTTGCAGGTAGCTTTGCCTTTTGTCTCCTTAAACATACACAAAATGTTGGTCCCCCAGCCTGGCCACCATGACACTGTTGTTGACGGCTGCCAGCACCGGGATCAGTGGTGTGGTAAGGGACCTGGACGGGTGATGGGGTCACTGATAAATATTTATATAATGTATATCTCCTTTACATGGTTGACGCCTATAATGAAGGCTAAGAGGTTCGCGTAATAAGAGTGTTTATTTACATATTAATAATGAATATCAACACCATAAGAGGAGAACTTTTTTGAGTCATCAGGCCAACCCTTCATCTTCTCTCAACATTCTAGGTGTGTCTTTTTCATCATATTAACCACTTTTGCTAAAACAACTTCCCAAAAATTAGGTGTGCTCAACCGTCTCCATGGGTTCTTCACCCCCGCACAGCTTCTTGCTCTGTATCTACGTACAGTGCATCCCTGTATTGAGTATTGTTCGCATGTGTAGGGAGGCTCCACCTATACAGCACTTCTCGAATGAGTAGAATCAAAAGCATTTCACCTCATCAACTTGCCTTCTCTTACTAGTCCCCTACAATCTCTTTCTGCACGCCGCAATGTTGCATCTCTTTCACTCTTCTATCGCTATTACAACAGCTCTCTCAGTGTATACCCCCTCGACCCTTGCGGCGACTTCGAGGCACCCGCCTTTCAACACAGTCCCACTTTTATTCTGTCCAGCTCTCCAACCCAAGAATTGGCAAATTTTCTCAGTCTTTCTTCTACTCAACAAGTGAATTCTGGAACTCTCTCCCTCAATCAATCTTTCTTTCATCCTATGATTTAGACTGCTTTAAACTCTGTGTCCAGGCATTTTGATTCCAATTTCTCTTGAATTTGGCTGTCACTCTTTTAACTTTGGAGGAGACACTCGTTACAGGCAACCTGCCTTTTGTCTCCTCCATACACATAGAAAACAAAATCCTGATATAACTTTATTCGAAAAGTTTTCATGAAGTACTCCTCCTCATATGGTGTACTGTATTATACTACCGGTAGTGTAGTGGAGAACGTCTCGGTCTCCCACCACGGGTGACCCGAGTTTAATCCCATGCTCAGGCATGAAGGTTTTTCGCATACACTGGAAGCCGGTACCATTTCCCTTGAACAAGGAAATGGGTAATAGTGTCTGGGAATATACTTTGGTCGAGCGCTATTGAATCTCGGAGCCAGGGCTATAGAGAAATGTCGCTATATAAGTAACTTGAATATTATTATTATTATATATAAATTCTGTCAAAGTCTCGGAGGGTATTGTTTATTAATCTTGTTATGCTGTGATCCAACTACAGGCAAATTGTGTTTTATAGTTTATATATTTGGTGCCAATATAATCTATGACGGCGTAATATTCAGTGTGATCTAACCTATTGTTGTTCTATTACAGGTAAATCCACAATGTCTACCCCGGTGTTCCAGTCAATATCCGGTAAGATTAAACCCTTTTAAATTCTGTAAAATGCCATCATTATTATTATTATTATATACTGTATATTAGAGATGGACCGAATATTCGTTTGGTATTCGTATGTCCGAATATTCGCTATGTTTTTCCATATTCGTATTCGTATTCGCATTTCCATTCATAGCTATTCGCAAATATGCGAATATGTTCACGAAACCAATTGAATATATACAAAAATGTTAAATATTAAATTTTAAAGTTAACACAAACGAATAATTAAGTAAAATAACAGTGTAGATGTGCGTTGGGACCGCTAAAGTGGAATGAAGGAGGACTGAGCAGTGTTGCTACTTAACTATATTTAATAGTACCAGATCAAACTAGTGAAAAGTACCAAATTATTTTAAAGTGGAATCACTGCCCGGTAAACGAACGTGTGCTGGACGCCTGGACATTTGAACCGTCGCAATATTGCCATTTCAGACATATCCAATGTAACAGCATGTCACTAAAATATATAACATCATAATTTATTTCCTCACTGATTTCGTATTTAGTACCAGATATGGACTATTTTATTGGAAAATGTATAAAATGTACTTGAGAGAATCAAATGTACCAAATCTGGTACTTTAGTACCAACAAAGCGGCAACACTGGGACTGAGGACTGGATACATAGACAATTGAATGGATTTAATTTAAATTATTCAAATTTCTATGATTGAACTCATACAATATATTAAACATTAATTCATACAGTTCATTTATGATATTTACGAAATTACACATTCACATCGCCATTAACTTCTGGTAATTAATTTCATAGTAATTTAATTAACGTTTGTTGGTGACATCAAAATAATTACCAGTTCTTGAAGGATGAAATAAGGATTGAAATATTCGCTATTCGTATTCGTATTCGCGAATTTTACAACAACATATTCGTATTCATATTCGCAAATAGTGAAAATTGATATTCGTTCCATCTCTACTGTATATATATATATATATAGTGTATATATATGTATCTATACAGTATATATATATTTATTTATTATTTTATTATTTATTTATTTTTTAATTTGTCAATTGATACAATAACTGCGTACATTATAATGACCTTGCTAGCGACAAGTTAAAACAAACGTTGGCACTAAGCAATATTCTTTCTGGCAAAGGACCCACCACTATGCACCATAATGTCCATAATCCCCTATAGAACCTTTTTTATTTATTTTTATTTTTTATTTTTGTTATGCCCTTGTCAGTGCAGTAATGCCCCTCATCTTCCCGTCCACCACCACCACATCATCACAACTACTAATTACCGGGGCCTCATATAACATCGCTGGGAGTTGTTAATTTATATACGGGTTGTAATAATGTGAGGGTAGGTATACTAGATGTGTGTGAATTTGTATGTTGTTCTTAGTATCGCCAACATAATGGGGCGAAAGTCTAAACATTTCTGTGTGTCTATGAAGAAAGAATAATGTAAATACTCGTAAAAAAAAATAATAATAATAAAAACTAGCAGTGCCCAAATAACAGAGGATTCAATGTTGTTGCCGATACTGGTGCATGGAGAGTGAAAGTGAGAGGGCAGAAAAAAGGGCAACATATGGTTATTGGAAACAGTGGGGACACAACTGATGATTAAAGGGGGGTGACCTGTATTTGTCTTTCCTTTTCTCTCTTTCTCTCCTTTTCTCTCTTTCTCTCCTTTTCTCTCTTTCTCTGGCTTGTATCCATTTGGCCCAATTCAGCCTACTGTTTTAAGACGTTTATCCCCATCCAGGTGTCAGCATTGTATGGAGAAATCCTGCTTCGTCGGAGAAATTTTTCTATCGAAATTATTTTTTCTATCGAAAAATGTACAAATTTAGCCTGCTGTCAAAAACATTAAAACAAAAATATGCTGACTTACTACCGCTCGCCAGGAAACAAATCGACACCTGGATGGGGGTAAACGTCTTAAAACAGTAGGGTGAATGGGGCCGAATGGATACAACCCAGAGAGAGAGAGAGAGAGAGAGAGAATTAAAAAAAAACGAGGTGTGCCCCCTTAAAGGGAAGAGAACTTAAGATATACGGAATAGTCCGACGAAGAAAGGAAAAGAAATTGTATAATGGTACAGGGAAAAACAATAGAAAACGGAACGATATTAATAAACATTGGTTCAATACAAAAGGTTGGAGAGAGAGAGAGATTGACATAGATTTACATAGATACACTGGCCACACAGACCTTACGATCCAAACGAGGTGGTCAGGACTTAATTCCAGTAGAGATGGCATATCCGATAAAAAAAGGAAAGTTGAAGGAAAGGATATAAAAGAAGAAGAGAGAGAGAGAGTAAGATAGTGAGATACTTGTTAAATACGTGCTTTAAATTTGTTGAGAGAGAGAGAGAGAGAAATAGAGAGAGAGAGAGAGAGTGACTTGCTAATTACGTGCTTATGGAAATGTTAGAGGAGAGAGAGAGAGAGAGTAAGAGTGAGAGACAGACTTGCTAAATGCGTGCT
The DNA here is from genome assembly GCA_032716605.1 of Paralithodes platypus. NCBI lineage: Eukaryota > Metazoa > Arthropoda > Malacostraca > Decapoda > Lithodidae > Paralithodes > Paralithodes platypus. The sequence goes on along the minus strand of CM064482.1, from coordinate 38,582,364 downwards.
TTAAAAATGTAGAGAGAGAGAGAGAGAGAGAGATGATGATGATGATGATATTAGGTAAAGATGATATAGCCCTTGTTCAGTATGTGAAGGATGGGTGCTGTGGCCTAAACGAAGGTAAAGTCGGAGTAAGAAGGGAGCAGGAAAATAACAAATAGCTTAACCCGTTCAGTACCAGGGACGTCCCTTTCATCATATTCTGGCAACTATTAGACGACTTTGTTCAGCTTAGGAAGGACCTCTAACAATAATAAGGCTTCAAGCTCTCTCGACCAACCCATTTAACCACCACAGATCCTTCCTAAGCTGCACAATATCGTTTAAGTATAGTTACAATGAAATATAACCCACGTCGCTGCTACTCAAAAGGTTAAGGGGGGTGACCTGCTTTTTGTTATTTCTGTCCTTTTCTCTTTCTCTGGCTTGTTTCCATTCAGCCCCATTCAGCCAACTATTTTAAGACGTTTATCCCCATCTAGGTGTCGATTTCTTCCTGGCGAGCGATAGCGAGCCAGCATTATATGAAGAAATCCGGCTTCGCCGGATACATTTTTCTATCGAAAAATGTAAAAATTTAGCCTGCTGTCAAACAAAAATAAAAAATATGCTGGCTCGCTACCGCTCACCAGTAACAAAATTACACCTGGATGGGGATAAATGCCTGAAAAACGGTAGGCTGAATGGGGCCAAATGGATACAAGCCAGAGAAAGATAGAAAAGTACAGAACCAAAACAGGTCACCCCCCTTAAGGGGAGATGGGTCGTTTTGATTTACTATGTATTATTTTATTCTTCAATTAGTTTCTTCTGTAGACCTCCATCGAGCTTAAAAAACACCCGCCCAAGACCCTCCTACAAGATAAATTCGTACATTTGTCGATAGATAAATGTCTTGTCCGAAGGCTGATTTCTCTCAAATAACTGGCTTGCTCTCGCTCGCCAGGAAACAATTGACACCTAAACATTTTTGTTTACACGAACAGTCTTAATATTGACAACAAAATTGGGCGAAAAGTCTTGAAATTGCCAAACTAATGAGCCGAACGTCATATAATATGAAATCCAATGGGGCTAAACATGAGGAAGAAGAGGAACCAGAAAAGCGGCTCCCCTCCACTTAAGCTACTGTCACACAAGAGCTTTTTCCGGCAATTTTCGAGGAGCAAGTTTCTTCTCGTAATATTGTGAAGTTGTTCGCACTGGAATCTGGAAGTAAACTGAAGGTAAATTATGTTAGGTGTATGTGAGTATCCTAGGTTCGAGTCCTTGGAGTGCCACATGTATTTGTTGATTTCATTAATTGAGCTTAGAAATAAAGTTGGTTGGTGAAATAATATGAAATAACCGAAATTGTATAGATTCCCGAATGCTCGTAAAAATTGAGGGAAAAAGCGCTCGTATGACACGGTCTTTTAGTCTTATGTAGAGTATATAGCTAGATAGATAGATAGACTACAATTGCTCGTAAACATTGAGAGAAAAAACGCTCGTATGACACCGGGTTTTAATCTTATATGTTCTGGGTGCTTATGTTTTGGGTGTGGTGTCCCGAGTTCGAATCCCGGGAGGGTCATATGCTTTCATTAGTTTATTCAAGTACATTGGGGTTTGTATTTGATATTAATGATAAAGAATGGGGTGTTACTTATAACCAAGATTTTATAACTGCCAGAGTACATATTGCTCGTAAATATTGCTGGAAAAATCGCTCGTGTGACACCAGGTTTTAGTGTAGCGCGCCTAATGACCAGCTGCTGTCCAGGGAGGCGTTGTTTATGGGACCCTAGGGGGGAATAATATTCCCTTACACACACACACACACACACACAGGGAGCTTCCATCCACACACATACACATACACACACACAGGGAGCCTCCATCCACACACACACATACACACAGGTAGCCTCCATCCACACACACACATGGGAGCCTCCATCCACACACACACACACACACACACACAAACACACAGGGAGCCTCCATCCACACACACACACACACACGCACACAGGGAGCCTCCATCCACACACACAGTCACACACACACACGTAACGTAGCTCATAGGGTTCTTCTTCATATTAAGGGGTGAGGGAGAGTTTTTGATTTTTCTCTCTCTCTCTCTGTCCCTTCTCCCTCTGTAAGTCATCGCGGGAACCCAAACTCAATAATGTCTCGTGATAAAAAATTAAGTGCGGGTGGAGCTCTCAAAATCTTCCTTCCACCTCACACACGCTCCAACAGAGGGGATCAATGGAATTACAAATGTGGTTTGAAATGTGTTTAAGGGGACAGTGATTATTTAGGGGGTCTATTTATTTGTATATTAATTTATTCAATCCAATACTCGCGGTATTTATTTATATCTATCACCTCTTTGGGCATTCACGTTTGTATTGCCATGTTAAGGGGCTAGTGTTTTTATTGCCATGTTAAGGGGCTAGTGTTTTATTGCCATGTTAAGGGGCTAGTGTTTTTATTGCCATGTTAAGGGGCTAGTGTTTTTATTGCCATGTTAAGGGGCTAGTGTTTTTATTGCCATGTTAAGGGGCTAGTGTTTTTATTGCCATGTTAAGGGGCTAGTGTTTTTATTGCCATGTTAAGGGGCTAGTGTTTTTATTGCCATGTTAAGGGGCTAGTGTTTTTATTGCCATGTTAAGGGGCTAGTGTTTTTATTGCCATGTTAAGGGGCTAGTGTTTTTATTGCCATGTTAAGGGGCTAGTGTTTTTATTGCCATGTTAAGGGGCTAGTGTTTTTATTGCCATGTCAATGGGCTAGTGTTTTTATTGCCATGTTAAGGGGCTAGTGTTTTTATTGCCATGTTAAGGGGCTAGTGTTTTATTACCATGTTAAGGGGCTAGTGTTTTTATTGCCATGTTAAGGGGCTAGTGTTTTAATTGCCATGTTAAGGGGCTAGTGTTTTTATTGCCATGTTAAGGGGCTAGTGTTTTTTATTGCCATGTTAAGGGGCGAGTGTTTTTATTGCCATGTTAACGGGCTAGTGTTTTTATTGCCATGTTAAGGGGCTAGTGTTTTTATTGCCATGTTAAGGGGCTAGTGTTTTTATTGCCATGTTAAGGGGCTAGTGTTTTTATTGCCATGTTAAGGGGCTAGTGGCTGTTTTTTTAGTCTATCCACTCACCTATTTATTTATTTCTTAATTTCCTTGCTATACCTCATCAAGCTTACAAAAACACCCACTGGACCCCCCTTCAAGATAAATTTGTACATTTTTCAATAGAAAAAATTTCCGTCCGAAGGCTGGTTTCTCTTAAAATTACAGGCTCGCTATCGCTAACCAGGAAAAAATCGATGCCTAAATTGCACGAAAGGTCTCGATATTGATACAGAAATGTGACGAAAGGTTTTAAAATCGACAAACTAATAATGCGAACGTCTTAAAATCTGCAAAACTAATGGGGTTAAACATGAGGAAAAAGGGGGACCAGAAAAACGACCCATCACCCCACAAGAAGTTCGGGAGAAAAGATTATTATGAGTCCGGTTATGTGCTAGTAAAAGAAGACATCCAACACACGTATAGTATCTTGTTCAGGTTCGATATAGATTAAAGGGAAAGAACTTATTTTTTAGTCGATCATTTCATATATACAGTATATTATTTTGTTTTGTTTCCTCCATAGACCTCCATCAAACTTAAAAATAACATCCATTACATCCCCCTTTTACATTAATGTGTACATTGTTGGGCTGTTTCTTCCAAAATTACAGGCTCACTATCGTTCGCCAGGAAAAAATAGACGCCTAAATGGCACGAAAGGTCGTTATATTGATACACAAAAAATGAGACAAAAGGTCCCAAATCGCCAAACGTCTTAAAACCTCAAAACTAATATGCTAAACATGAGGGAGAAGGGGGTCCAGACAAATCGAGTACTACCCCCTTAAGGGGAGGTCTCCACTTGGATTTTTTGCTTGACCCCTTTCTCCCTCATGTTTAGCCCCATTGCTTTTGATATTATAAAACGTTTGCCCCATTAGTTTAGCGATTTTAAGAACTTTCACCCCATATTAAGACCTTTCGTGCAATTCAGGTGTCGATTTTATCCTGGCGAGCGATAGCAAGCCTGTAATTTAAGAGGGACCGGCCTTTGGCCGGGAAATTTTTCTACCGAAAAATGTACAAATTTATCTTAAAAGGGACTCAAGGGGGTGTAATTTTAAGCTTGATGGAGGTCTAGGGAACAAACTAAATACCTCCCCTTAAGCACACAAGATCACTCGCTGTAATTCCACACTTACAAAAACACACACGTCAATAATCTGACGTCATTATATATACACACACACACACACACACACACACACACACACACACACACACACACACACACACACACACGGTTATATCCCAGATCTGTTTAACACTCGGCTTCAATTTTTTCCCCCATTTATAAATACCTTTCCCACACTTCTCGGGTGACACATTTACGATGCAAATACAATCACCTCACAACCAACCCTCCACCACCTATTGTATTCAAACCAATTTCGAGCCAGTTTAAATTTTCAAGAGCTGTTTCTGGCCTACTTTTCGTTCTTTTAGTGTAACTTATCTTCTGATCTAACTACCATTTCTAATTGGGGCAGAGAAAACCTTGATACCTTTAATGCTTCCAAAGCCCAATTTCTCCATATATCTACCCGTCCGGAACTCCCAGTGGACTATCCGTTATTCTTTAACAATACGTAATTCAATCCTTCATCTTCTCTCAATATTCTTGGTGTCTCTTTTTCTTCTGCTCTCACTAGGAAGGACCATATTACCAGTCTTGCTAAGGCAGCCTCCCAGAAGCTGGGTGTGCTCAACCGCCTCAGGAGGTTCTTTACCCCTGCACAGCTTCTTGCTCTGTACAGGGGCACAGTGCGTCCTTGTATTGAGTATTGTTCACATGTGTGGGGAGGATATTCTCACACCGCACTTCTAGACAAAGTAGAAAGGAAGGCCTGTTGTATCCCGCCCACACCAACTCTCTGCAAACTCTCTCTTCGCCGCAATGTTGCATCTCTCTCGCTATTTTATCGCTACTACAATAATCAGTGCTCCTCAAAGCTCTCCCAGTGTATACCACCTCCTCTACGTAGGGTCCATGGTACCCATCTTGCAACACAATCCCACCCCTACTCTGTGCAACTCTCCAACCCAAGAGTGAAACGTTACTCTCAGACTTTCTTCTATTCAACAGCTGAGCTCTGGAACTCTCTCCCAGAATCTGTCTTTCCCTCCTCCTATGACTTAAATTGCTTCAAAACCTGTGTGTCTAAGCATTTTGGCTCGAACGTCCATTGATTTTGGCCCTGTCACTCTTTCAACTATGGGGGAGGCACTCACTACATTCAGTTCTGCCTTTTGTCTCCTTCACTCACATAGAAGAAAAAAAAATGCTTTACTTTTTCTGCTCGTTATTTACACTTTGAAAACAAAAATCCTGTTCCAGTTCTGAGTTTCAACGAAATATTGTTTAACCTCATTTGGTCAGACAAACTAAAATTTATCTATTCGTTATATGCTAAAAGTCTTAAAAAATGAAAATAAATAGGCCTGATGAAGCTATATGCGAAACGTTGTCAATAAAGCGCTCCTCCTCACACGGTGTTTATATTAAAACAGTGTTTAGTTATTCCTTATCCCATGTGTAAAAATTACATGTTACTTACTATTATTATAGTCAATATGTTAAGGGAGCCCACCTCGCTTTTTTCTCTTTCTCTGGCTTGTATCCATTCGGCCCCATTTAGCCTACTGTTTTAAGACGTTTACCCCCATCCAGGTGTCAATATTTTCCTGGCGAGCGGTAGCGAGCCAGCATATATGTATATATTTGTTTTGACAGCAAGCTAAATTTGTACAATATTCGATAGAAAAATTTCTCCGGCGAAGCCGGATTTCTCCATACAATCATGGCTCGCTATCGCTCGCCAGGAAGAAATTGACACCTGGATGGGGATAAACGTCTTAAACCAGTTGGCTGAATGGGGCCGAATGGATACAAGCCCGGGAAAGAGAGAAAAGGAGAGAAAGATAAACAAAAAAAACAGGTGACTCCCCTTAATAACTAACTTGCATGTAAAGCCATTTATGAGTTGCACAGGTTATGAGTCACGATGTCTGGCCTAATCGCAATGGGCTAGAACGAATGGCCTGTAATTTTCCACACCTTTTCCCTGGCTGACTCTTCCCAAATGGTAGACATATTAGCTTATATTGCCTCATTATAAACCATGAACAGGCACATCGCACCCTACATTCTGACATGTTTCTATAAAGCAGTTATATCTCTCTCTCTCTCTCTCTCTCTCTCTCTCTCTCTCTCTCTCTCTCTCTCTCTCTCTCTCTCTCTCTCTCTCTCTCTCTCTCTCTCTCTCTCTCTCTCTATCTATCTATCTATCTATCTATCGATTTATCTATTCTTTATTATTATGGTCTACTAGTTGAAGCAGAGCACCCACACAACAAAGTGGGTTTCTTCCTCCCTTCCTTTGAAGAAATCCTCGCTGCTTTAAGTTTGTTGAACTGTCTGTCTTCCACCACCTCCCTCCCACCTTCTTCTCTCCCTCCTTCCTGTTCCTTCACACCTGAAATTAAATTAAATGCATGTAGGCTCTGTCTCGAGTCGGCCACCCCCAGGAAAGCAAAAATTGAAAATAAAAGAAATTACACATATGGGGAATGGGCCAGAGTAAATAGATAGATAGATAGATAGATAGATAGATAGATAGAATACTTCAAATTGTCGAGAAAAAAATACATAGAGAGAATATGAAATACGCAGGAAAAGGCAACACCAAAACCAAACAGAAAACGGAAAAGTGACTGTAAGGAAGAAGGGGTGACTTGCAATATGGGACAACAGAAACAACAATAAGGTCAGATGAAGGAGAGAAAAATTTAGAGAAGAAACTGGTGAAAAGAGAAAGAATCAAAGGTGGATGGAGATAAATAGAAGCACATGGTCAATGTATATAAGTAACACCCCGTTCTTTAACATTAATATCAAATACAAACCCCAATGTACTTGAATAAACTAATGGAAGTATATGGCCCTCCCGGGGTTCGAACTCGGGACACCACACCCAGAACTATGAAGAATCTTAGGGGATTTTGGTTCACTTTTTGGGCAATATTTTCATGTATTCATTATTTTACTAGTTTCCTTCCTAGACCTCCATCAAATTAAAAAAAAAAAAAAAATCCATTAGATCCCCCTTCTAGATTAATTTGTACATTTTTCGGTAGAAAAATGTCGGCAATATCTAAACATATTTCTTTATTTTGAGTGAGATGTGCAAACATGTTCCAACACTTACCCGCTCTTTTGAACATCTGAGACATTTCTACAACAGAGCTAGCCAAACATACTGTCTTGATAGCGTAATGCATAAATGTGCGGATTTTCGGTGTGAGTATCCTAGGTTTGAGTCCTTGGAGTGCCACATGTATTTGTTGATTTCATTAGTTGAATTTAGAAGTGAAGTTGGTTGGTGAAAGAATGTAAATAATGCCAGCTGAGACATGACTTATTAGCGCCACCATTAGTACTATGACATTTAGTATATCTGTATGAGCGAGCGAATACAATGTCTGCATTATAATTCAGAGAGTGTGAGAGTTTGTGTGAGTTATATGTCCTCTCGTCATATATTCCGCATATTATAATATTATGTAAACTGTTACTTTAATATTATTGTAATTGTATGTATTATAAGTATTATTACTATTATTAGGGGTTCGAGCCCTGCAGGGAATCCCTATTGTAATCATTAAATCTTCTTATTCTTCCAAATTATTTTTCCACGCCGATTTTTACGCATTAACTCCAGAACCGCTTTTTGGTTCGGGATCAAACTTTCACACAAGGTGCGTTTTTGTATTGGGCAACTTTTGATATGTTAAACATCCAAAATGGCGGTCAAACAGGTCCGTGGCAGCCCCTTTCCCGGGAAATTTGACACCTCAATACCGTCTCTCCTACTCATAGGAAATTATTGGGCTTTGGCATATGGACTCCACTACTAATGCTCCGCAAATGTTATGAAAAGGTTTTGCTTTGCACGTGGGGTTTTTTTCGGCAATCTTGAAAAAACCTCGAAAACACTTAAAATCCACATCTTAAAAACTACGCGGATGATCAAAGCCATGTTTGCGTAGTTGGGTGAGACTCGCAATTCCGAACGTTTGGTACTAAAAGAATAGAAATTGGTGGAATAGTTTGGCCGCAGCATTGAAAACTGTCTATTCATAAATTACTTTAAAACCGTACTAGCTACCCACACAACGTTTTCAGTCTTCAGTCTATAGGCTTCCCTGCATCCCCTAGTTTTGCTTAATAATAGTTATATTAATCATTCAGATCCATAATTTTTTTAAATTTAACTCTCTCAAAATAGTTAGAGTCCCTACGAATTCCAGCAATTATTTAACCAACCTACCTATACATACCTACCCTACCAAATAATAATGATAATTCAAATTTATTCTTGGTGAATAGCAGAGTATTGGCTAAGGTTTTTAACAATTCCTCCTTTTGCCAAATGCTTAGTTTAATAAAAAAGTTCTAGACCTTCAAAGTTTTGACAATGTTTGGTGTGGTGTGACTTACCTTCCCTCCTCCCTCAAACAGCAAGCAACGTGCCCTTCCTTCCTACCTCCCTCCTCCCTCATATATTTTACTTTATCAACATCCACTCTAGTGAACTTTCGGTATTTAGTTTATTCGGCTTAATACTATTTATTCAAATAAAATAGAAACCTATCACTATTTTAGTCTAATACAACCATAGACAGTGCTATTACATATTATTTGAACATGATGTTGAATTTATCAGTTGCTGTTTACCTTGAACAGTCATGACAGAACAAAAGCTACTCTTGCCGTCTCTCTCTCTCTCTCTCTCTCTCTTTCGCTCATGTTTGTTTGCACACCGGTACAAATGAGGCAGATCCCTTATATACACATGCAACTAAGATGAACATGGGAATCTGCAGAGAGACAAGTGGCCCACAAAAGGCAGATTCCTTTCACATCCAACCCATTTCGTCCATATGACTATCTGATTTTATCTTGAAATTCTCTATTGTTCTTGATCCCACTATAGCACTAGGTAGCCTATTTCACATATCTACGACTCGTTACAAGAGAGGCAGATCCCTTACACAGCCAATCTCTCTCTCCCTGTTATTTGCACACTGGTACAAATGAGGCAGATCCCTTACACATGCTACCAAGATGAAAATTTGAGTCTGCAGAGAGCCGATTGGCCCACACACGGTAGATCCCTTTCACACCCAACCCATCTCGTCCTATCAAATTTTATGTTGAAGCTCTAGTTATTGATCTGTTCAATAACAATCTGTTCCTTCTGTAGTTTCTCCATGCCCGATAAGTTAAATGATCCTTTGATATCTGTGACACAGCTTTTGTATCCAACACAATACCCTGCTTGCAAAACCGCTCGAACCCCGGACAACGTTACTTGCAACTTTAATTATTATCATTATTATTATTATTATTAATATTATTATTATTATTGTGTGCCTGTATATATGTGTTGGTGTTACAAACCATTGTTCTCCCTTGCTCTACCACTACACAATAATAATTTCCTAGCGGACACCCTTATTGCTTGATGTTCATTAATTTATTCTTATTATTTTCTCTGTGACAAAATGCATATATGTATACTATGCTTGTATCGCTCTCTATCCCTCTTTCAACTTCTGGGGGGGACCCTTGCTGTAGGAAGTTTTGACTTTTGTCACACACACACACACACACACACACACACACACACACACACATCTAGAGTAAGTACACACACACACACCCACACACACATGTGGCTGAGAGTGATAAATTTGGCAATGACACACTGGAGATGGTGGACAAGTTTGAGATACCATCTCTGCCGGTGGTGGGGCTGAGGCCGCCACTATTACCAGAATAAGATGTGGCTGGCGAAAGTTCAGAAAACTGTTGCCACTAATTACCATGAGAAGACTCCCTCTCCCCTTGAAGATGCAAGTCCGTGAATGTCGAGGGAGCTACACCAAGGGGTAGACTAAGAAAGAGGTGGGATTAGACCTTACGATCTGATCTTGGATACAAAAAACGGACAAGTGAGGGAGCTCTGAACAGAGCTATATATATATATATATATATATATATATATATATATATGTGTGTGTGTGTAATGTAGGTATATATGTATGTATGTATGTACACTCTGATAACTGAACTAAAGAAAGACTGATATCCCAAACCTGCCTACTGTTTAATAAATCCTGATAGGCAGTTCCACCGCGGCAACAATACAAAACTAGTAATGTGTATTATACCGGGAAGAGAAAGACAGTGTTTGGGGTACCAGCTGGGGGAGTAAGACAAACGCTCTGATTCTTTCTGAAGCCTATATCGGGAACCCAAATCCAATTTACCTGTGACAAAAAGTGAAGCGTTTGTGAAGAGCTGTCTCACTCTCCCTCTCTCCACTCTGACTTCACTCACCCCTTACTCCACTATCACTCCACTCTCACTCCACTCTTACTCACCCCTCACTCCACTCTCACTCGCCCCTAACTCCACTCTCACTCTCCCCTCTCTCACTCACCCATTTCTCTACTCTCACACACCCGGAGCGTAAAGTTGCCCACATAAGTTCTGTTCCTCTCCGTGATCAAATACATGGAAATATAATGCGCATGGTTGAATTACGAGTGTAGTTTCTTATGCAGTGGTTAACTCATATGCATAGTCGACTGATAATTTAAAAAAAACACACACTTGTTATTCAGTTATACTATGTTGGTGGTGTAATGGTTTAGATGCTTATGTTCTGGGTGTGGTGTCCTGAGTTCGAATCCCGGGAGGACCATTATGCTTTCATTAGTTTATTCATGTGCATTGGGGTTTGTAATTGATGATTAATGTTAAGAACGGGGTGTTATTTAATACTATCCATTCTTTCATACTTGAGATTACGACGAGGAACAGAGCTTTTATGGGTAACTGTACCAGAAAAAGATGTTTATTTTATTTTTACACATGTGGTGTGAGGTATTTGCATTATCTTAGCGAAAGTAAGGCCGTAATCTATTGATATAAATATTTAGGTTGTTTTCCAAGAATGTGTAATTTTTAAATAATTTTGCGTTTTCAATTTCGGTTGTGTTGCAAATTTTTGTGTTATCCTTTTATCCCCCTTACCTGGTTTCTTCTACATTTTCCTATTATTTATTGTCATACTCCTCTTCTGTAGTTTAGTTGGTCTTTCTATTTCCGGTAGCAATGACCTATGCTGTTGCGCTGTCATGTGGATTTTTGTTTTCATTCATTAATTTATCCATTCATTCATTCATCCATTCATTCGTTCCTCAGTTCATTCATTAATTAATTCATTCATCAGTTCATTCATTCATGCATTCATTCATTCATTCATCTTTTTAATAATTCATTTATATATTCATCCATTCATATACTCATTCATTCATATATTCATCCATTCATATAGTCATCCATTCATGCATACATTCACCCATTCAATCATTCATATATTTATCCATTCAATCACCCATTCATACATTTATTCATTCACGGAAGCCAAAATCCAAATTTTGTATATAAAAGTGAAGTGCAGGAAGAGCTCTCACTCTCACTTCACCTCAGTCGCTCTCCACCTCACTCTCGCTCCACATCTATATCACACTCCACCTCACTATCTCTCCACCTCACTCTTGCTCCACCTCACTCTCGCTCCACATCTCTCTCACAGTCCACCTCACACTCATACTCCACCTCGCCACACTCTCACTCTCACATTCAAGCAGTCACGCTGAAAAGAATGAGATACATTATATTAAAAACGTGCTTTGAAATTCTGCTTATTCTATGCATAACATTTAGCCTGACAATATCATTACTTTGAGGAAGAATTAAAATGTGAAGATGGAAAAATAGTGTTCTTAACAATAATGTATGTACAGTATAATATTAAATGGTTGTGAAAATATTGACATATATTATACAGTTTTTAAACAATTAATGTTGGTGCCAGTACGACATTGTCCTTTGCTATAATACCAGAGAGAGAGAGAGAGAGAGAGAGAGAGAGAGAGAGTGAGTGAGAGAGACGGACGGAGAGAGAGTAAGAGTAAGGATGACGAATGAGACAGCTGAGGGGCTGAGGCAGGGAGAGAGATCAATGGGAGAACAGAGTGACAGATTACTAAAGAAGGGGTAAGAGAGAGAGCGAGAGAGAGAGAGAGAGAGAGCGAAAGAAAGAGATGGGGGGGGGGGGGGAGGGATGAAGAGATTCAGCTTTAACTAGATCAAATTATATGAGGCGGATTATGACATTAAGGATATTAGCCCACGACCGTCCGGTATTTACTCTTAGGGTGTCGGTGAACTTCCTCTGATTTAAATGAGATTTAGCATACGTTTAGAGGACTGAGAGCTAATGTTTGGTACCATCAGATTGAAAATTGGTTTTATAGTTTTTTATATATGTAAAAAATTAGGGTCAAAATTAGACAAAATTACACACTACAATAATTGATATATTACTCAAGAATCTAGTGTATTGTCTTTCTGTGTGTGTTCAATCAACTCACAAAAGGTGGATTTTTTTTACTTTTTCGTGTTGAGAAAAAGCCTCGCAAACTTCAAAAACTGTTTTTCAGTAGAATAACTCTAGTCCTATTACAGGAAATGTATTTTTAATTATTTATATTTACATTTTAATCATTTATACATATATTATATAGCCCTATTACATGAAATGAATTTGTAATGGTTCCTATATATAAACAACAAAATTATACATGTACAGTATATAAGGCCCATATTCAGCCTGCGAAAGCTTTACATAAAGCTCGAAATAATGCACTTAGAAGCGATTTTCGGCATTCAACTTTTACAGACAGGTTGAGGGAATATATAGCCAGCCTGCTATGTATAAAAAAAAAAAAAAAATAAATAAACGATTTTTGGGTTAAAAAGGCGGACTGTCCCTCATCAAAGGCTGGGACGTTATTCATACGCTGAGAGAGAGAGAGAGAGAGAGAGAGAGAGAGAGAGAGAGAGAGAGAGAGAGAGAGAGAGAGAGAGTAAAAAAGTACAAAGGAAATCAAGCAACAACAGACCTAGTGACCCCTCTAGGCTGCTTGTCCTCCAAAACACTGAGGATCAAGTGTCCAAACGGTGGTCTAGAGTGGGTAAGGGAAAATTCTATCTATCTATCTAGTGATCTTTCCTATGTCTGGAAAAAAGAAGAGTAACGTCCTAGTAATATATATACGCAATAATCCTTAATTAATTTGAGGGGGTAATAAAATATAGTTATTTATTTACAAACGCAGTCAGTGGCGGGTTTGAGGCAAGATTTGTATCTCGGCGAAGTTTGAAAGAATCAATGGTGCTGCAGTCTATAACGTCTCGGGGAAGCCCATTCCACAAGTTGACAACTCGATTGAAGAAGAAATTCTTAGATTCGTGTGAGTTAAAAGATTTACCTATCATTTTGCAACCGTTTCCCCGCGTGTAATTAGATTGGTCGATAGTGAATTACTTACTACAGTTCATATTGTCGATGCCTTTGATGATTTTGAACACTTGAATTAAGTCGCCTTTTAATTTACACTGGGTTAAAGGAAATAGATTTAATTAAGTTGTATTCTTACTTTTTCTTACCTGGTGGGCTTCCCAGACCCCAGAGCTAAGTAGTAGGTCAGGGTCCACGGAAGCCACACACTGCTGATGCGCCAGCCCAAAGATAGATTATAGTTTGTAGTAAAAACAGGAAAGTATAGAGATCTATGGACTGGAAAGTGCATCATAAGCAGCTAAGTTAACAAACAAGGTATAAGTATAAGTGGTTGAGGAGGCCAGAAGGTGTGACATCGAGAACAAAAATCATGAATATTCATATAAGACTCCTACAAGATAGTCGGAAAGGGCAGCCTTGAAAGATAACAGGTTAGTCAGGGATACCAAATCTGTGGGCAAAGAGTTCCACAGAGACACATACATATCTAAGATTAAAAAATACTTTTCTTATTTCAAGCTGGCATCTCGAGTGAGCAATATTATATGGGTGACCCCTGGTTGCAAAATATTGGGGACGATCAAAAACATCTTCAGGAGTAATTGAGCAGAGACCGTGAAATATTTGCTAGTACTTAATTATGTCATGCCTAAGAAGTCTACCCTTAATGGAAAATAGGTTTAGTATCCTCAATCTTTCACTATAATCAAGATTCTCGAGACCCCTAATAGATTTAGTCCAGCGTCTCTGAACAGACTCCAGTAGTCTTAGGTCCCCCAAATACCCAAGGTTCCACAGAGAGGAATAATATTCTAATATGGGACGAATATGGGAAATAAATAGTGGCATCATAAAGGAGGCATCCTGGTTGACAGTTGACCTTAGGAACCTATGGGCGAGTCCTCCAGCCTTGTGGACAATATTAGAGATGTGTGTATGAAACTTGAGGGAGGAATCGATTAAAATTCCTAGATCGGATGCAGATAGGTGGAATAGGCTACCAAGTGCTATAGTGGAATCAAGAACGATAGGGAGCTTTAAGATAAAATTAGATAGGCATATGGACGAGATAGGTTGTGTGTGAGGGGGATCTGTCAGGTGTGGGCCAATCGGCGCTCTGCAGACCCCCGTTTTTCTGACCTCTGACCGTTTCAGTGAGGTCAGTCCTAATGGTGTTAGTAAGCTGGGCTTATAATTAGGGTTAGGTGTGACAGGGATCTGCCTTGTGTAGTCAATCGGCTTTCTGCAGATTCCCATTTTCTTATGTTCTTATGTTCTTATTCTCTAAGACGGTCCTCGTATGGTTTGTTCTTTAGGCTAGGTATAATTTTGGTAACTCTACGTTGAACTCGTTCTAGCTTGTCTATACTGTATCTATATTGAACGAGAGAGAGAGAGATGTTATGAATGAGTTATCTGCTGGACTGAGGCAGGGAGGAGGGTCAATTGGGGTAAGAGAGTGACAGATTACGAGAGTAGGAAGGGGGGGGGGGGGTTATGATGACTGACATGTAGGAAGCCGAGGTGAGAACCCAGAAAATATATTGAAATTAACCACATGAGGGCACGTCATTTTGTTTATATATATTCATTTTTGTATAATTATATCTATCGATCTATACAGTATACTCAGGCCCAATCCCCACTTCTACTTCTTCTTTTGTTTTTGGGGGGAGGGGTGGCTGGCTCAAGACAGAGCCAGAATAGGGACAACACAACGTAAAACCATTATTACCGGTATATACTGTATATTTGTTTTAGTTTGCTCCCTAGATATCAATCAGATTTAATTTAAAACATCCCAAAGACGGGGCCCCACATCGAGATAGATTTGTAAATTTTTCGATAGAGAGATGTCACGGCCAAACGCCGGTTCCTTCTAAATTACAGGCTCACCAGGAAAAAATTGACACCTAAATGGCACGAAGGGTCCTAATATTGACAAAGAAATGAAGTGAAAGGTCATAAAATCCTCAAAATAATGGAACCAAAGCAACACCCGCCCAGGACCCTCCTTCAAGATAAACGTGTACATTTTCGATAGAAAAATGTCCCGGCCGAAGGCCGCTTCCTCTTAAAATACTGGCTCGCTATCGCTCGCCAGGAAAAAATCAACACCGAAATGACACGAAAAGTCGTAATATTGACAAAGAAATGGGGCGAAATATCTTAAAATCGCCAAACTAATGGGCAGAACGTCTTAACACATGAACACTAATGGGGCTAAACATGAGGGAGAAGGGGTCCAGAAAAACCGGCCCATTAAGGGAAGTATAAAAAGCCGTATCCCAAATACAAAGATCCCCACCAGGAAACAAAGACTGCCACAGAATACAAAGATACCCACCAGGAAACAAAGACTGCCACAGAATACAAAGATACCCACCAGGAAACAAAGACTGCCACAGAATACAAAGATACCCACCAGGAAACAAAGACTGCCACAGAATACAAAGATCCCCACCAGGAAACAAAGACTGCCACAGAATACAAAGATCCCCACCAGGAAACAAAGACTGCCACAGAATACAAAGATCCCCACCAGGAAACAAAGACTGCCACAGAATACAAAGATCCCCACCAGGAAACAAAGACTGCCACAGAATACAAAGATCCCCACCAGGAAACAAAGACTGCCACAGAATACAAAGATCCCCACCAGGAAACAAAGACTGGCACAGAATACAAATATCCCCACCAGGAAACAAAGACTGCCACAGAATACAAAGATACCCACCAGGAAACAAAGACTGCCAATGAATACAAAGATCCCCACCAGGAAACAAAGACTGCCACAGAATACAAAGATCCCCACCAGGAAACAAAGACTGCCACAGAATACAAAGATCCCCACCAGGAAACAAAGACTGCCACAGAATACAAAGATCCCCACCAGGAAACAAAGACTGCCACAGAATACAAAGATCCCCACCAGGAAACAAAGACTGCCACAGAATACAAAGATCCCCACCAGGAAACAAAGACTGGCACAGAATACAAATATCCCCACCAGGAAACAAAGACTGCCACAGAATACAAAGATACCCACCAGGAAACAAAGACTGCCAATGAATACAAAGATCCCCACCAGGAAACAAAGACTGCCACAGAATACAAAGATCCCCACCAGGAAACAAAGACTGCCAATGAATACAAAGATCCCCACCAGGAAACAAAGACTGCCACAGAATACAAAGATCCCCACCAGGAAACAAAGACTGCCACAGAATACAAAGATCCCCACCAGGAAACAAAGACTGCCACAGAATACAAAGATCCCCACCAGGAAACAAAGACTGCCACAGAATACAAAGATCCCCACCAGGAAACAAAGACTGGCACAGAATACAAATATCCCCACCAGGAAACAAAGACTGCCACAGAATACAAAGATCCCCACCAGGAAACAAAGACTGCCACAGAATACAAAGATCCCCACCAGGAAACAAAGACTGGCACAGAATACAAATATCCCCACCAGGAAACAAAGACTGCCACAGAATACAAAGATCCCCACCAGGAAACAAAGACTGCCACAGAATACAAAGATCCCCACCAGGAAACAAAGACTGCCACAGAATACAAAGATCCCCACCAGGAAACAAAGACTGCCACAGAATACAAAGATCCCCACCAGGAAACAAAGACTGCCACAGAATACAAAGATCCCCACCAGGAAACAAAGACTGGCACAGAATACAAATATCCCCACCAGGAAACAAAGACTGCCACAGAATACAAAGATCCCCACCAGGAAACAAAGACTGCCACAGAATACAAAGATCCCCACCAGGAAACAAAGACTGCCACAGAATACAAAGATACCCACCAGGAAACAAAGACTGCCACAGAATACAAAGATCCCCACCAGGAAACAAAGACTGCCACAGAATACATTACCAGCTCCATGTCGAGACCAAAAAACATCTTGGGATCGGCAAATGTTATTGGGTTTGCATTGAACTGTTCGAGGAAGAAAGAAAGGTGAAAATATTAGAAGTAGCTGTATTAGAAAAAGGACACATCCATCCATATACTGAGGCCCAATCGCCCCTTTTTGTTTGTTTTTTGTTTTTTTGTGGGGGTGGCCGATTCAAGACAGAGCCAGCATAGGGACAACACAACAGAAAACAATGAACGCACAAAAACATACTATGATTTGGGGAAAGCCAAAATCAATTGAGCTGGTTGAAATTAGATCACCCCCGCAAAAAAAAAAAAAAAATAAATAATAACTGAATAAAATAAATAAATAAAATGCGATAAGATAGGCGATCTTATATAGCTTAGGAAGGATCTGTTGGAGTTATAACGGTGGAGACGGGTCCTATTAACCCTCTGACTTCCATATGCCGTTCCCACTCTAAACGAAGTCGTCTAATGATAGCCAGAATAAACTGTCAAAATGCATCATAATCCTCAAGGGGTTAATTTAGACGTACTCTGAAGGTCAAATTTATTATTAGATATTCTGTGATCAGGTTATTTAGATCTCACTTCACCACCTTCTTTTGGGGCATCGATTTTTTTTTCCCAGAGACAATTTGTTGATATCACGTGCATGGTAGATGATGGCAGAGGTAGAGGAGAGATAAAGAGAGGAGGGGGGAGGGAAGAAGAGAGGGAATGAGAGGTGGGGAGAGAGGGAATAATGGAAGAGGGAGAGCAGAGATAAAGAGAGGAAGGGGGAGGGAAGAAGAGAGGGAATCAAAGTACAAAGGAGTACAAAGGAAATCAAGCAACAACAGGTCTAGTGACCCTTCTAGGTTGCTTGTCCTCCAAAACACTGAGGATCAAGTGTCCAAACAGTGGTTTAGAGTGGGTAAGGGAACATTGGAAAGGGAATTACTGCCCTGGAACTAATGTCCGTGGCAGGATTAGGAAGTTAGTAGAGGACAGATGGGTTAGTAACTGAGGGGGGGGGATAAAATAAAGTTATTCATTTACAAACGCAGTCAGTCGCGGGTTTGATGACAGATATTTGTCTAGGCGGAGTTTAAATGAATCAACGGTGATGCAGTCTATAACGTTTCGGGGAAGCCCATTCCACAAGTTGACAACTCGATTGAAGAAGAAATTCTTAGATTCGTGCGAGTTAAAAGATTTACCAATAATTTTGCAACCGTTTCCCCGCGTGTAATTAGATTGGTCGATAGTGAAGTACTTACTACAGTTCATATTGTCGATGCCTTTGATGATTTTGAACACTTGAATTAAGTCACCTCTTAATCTGCGCTGGGTTAAAGGAAATAGATTTAATTTTCTAAGACACTCTTCGTATGGTTTGTTCTTTAGGCTAGGTATCATTTTGGTAACTCTACGTTGAACTCATTCTAGCTTGTTTATATCTTTTTGGTAATAAGGGCACCAGGATTGAACGCAGTATTCCAGAAGAGGGCGGACTAAGGAATTGTAAAGGGTTAGGATAACTTCTTTGGATTTATGCTCAAATGACCTGCCTATAAAGCCAATTATTTTGTTTGCCTTCTTAACAACTTCTGAACATTGTTGACTCGGTTTTAGGTTACTCGATATTGTTACTCCCAGATCGGTTTCTCTGTTTACATTCTTAAGCTGAGTGCCATTCATCGAATAGTTTGCTTTCTCATTTAGGTATCCGACATGTAGTACTTTACATTTATCCGCATTGAAACTCATTTGCCAAAATTGGGCCCAACATGACAATTTATCTAGGTTGTGTTGCATATCGTCAACTTGTTCTTTTGAGAGTACGCTATTTGCAATTTTTTTATCATCAGCAAATTTTGAGATTGTACAGGTGAGACCCTCATCTATGTCGTTGATGTAAATTAGAAAGAGAATTGGTCCTAGTACCGATCCCTGGGGTACCCCGCTACTTACATTGGTCCATTTAGATGCCTTACCGTTTATGACTACCCTTTGCTTTATGTTGCTGAGCCAATTTTCTATCCATTTCAACACACCGTCTTGTATTCCATGCGCTTTTAGTTTTAGCAGTAAACGTTTGTGGGGAACTTTGTCAAAGGCCTTTTGAAAATCAAGGTATATAATATCTACAGCTTTACTCTAATCGTAGAGGTTGAGGATATCGTGGAAGAAGTCTAAGAGGTTTGTTAAACATGAACGTTTTTTACGAAAGCCGTGTTGAGTATCTTTAAGTATGTGATTTTCCTCTAAGTGATTTACGAGTCTGTCTTGTATGACCGTTTCTAGCATTTTACAAACAACTGAGCTAATTGGACGATAGTTACTGGGTAGGGATTTCCTGCCTTTTTTGAATATCGGTGTTACGTTGGCTAGCTTCCACTGATCAGGCATAGTTCCAGACTGCAAGGATTTATTGAATAGTAATGTCAGTGGTTTGGAGAGCTCATCCTTAGCTTCCTTTAGAACTCTAGGCGATATTGTATCAGGTCCAGGCGTTTTATTTACCTTAAGTTTATCTAAACAATTCAATACTTCTCTCTCTGTAACGGTGATATTGCTTAGAACATCTGAATTATCAATCTGAATCGGCGATGGTGTAGGGATATCACTGAGGTCTTCTGTTGTAAAAACTGATGCAAAGAAGGTATTGAGGGCATTACTCATTTGTACTTCATCTTTGGTGTATTCTCCATTTTCATCGACTAACGGTCCAACAGTTGAAGTAACTACTTTTTTCTTTCTGATATAACTATAGAATTCTTTCGGGTTTGTTTTACTTTGATTCGCAATATGAAACTCTAAGGTCTTTTTACTCTGCTTAATTAACTTTTTGGCTTTGCGTCGTAGCTCTACAAATTTCACCCGTTCTTCGTCATTTTGTGAGGATTTTAATCTATCATTAGGTGGGGAGAGAGGGAATAATGGAAGAGGTAAAGGAGAGATGAAGAGAGGAGGGGGAGGGAAGAAAAGAGGGAATGAAAGGTGGGGAGAGAGGGGATAATGGAAGAGGTAAAGGAGAGAGGAAGGGGGAGGGAAGAAGAGAAGGAATGAGCGGTGGGGAGAGAGGGAATAATGGAAGAGGTAAAGGAGTACAAAGGAGTACAAAGGAGTACAAAGGAAATCAAGCAACAACATATCTAGTGACCCTTCTAGGCTGCTTGTCCTCCAAAACACTGAGGATCAAGTGTCCAAACAGTGGTTTAGAGTAGATGAAGAGAGGAGGGGGAGGGAAGAAGAGAGGGAATGAGAGGTGGGGAGAGAGGGAATAATGGAAGAGGGAGAGGAGAGATAAAGAGAGGAGGGGGAGGGAAGAAGAGAGGGAATGAGAGGTGGGGAGAGAGGGAATAATGGAAGAGGTAAAGGAGAGATGAAGAGAGGAGGGGGAGGGAAGAAGAGAGGGAATGAGAGGTGGGGAGAGAGGGAATAATGGAAGAGGTAAAGAGAGGAGGGTGAGGGAATGAGAGGTGGGGAGAGAGGGAATAATGGAAGAGGTAAAGGAGAGATGAAGAGAGGGAATGAGAGGTTGGGAGAGAGGGAATAATGGAAGAGGTAAAGGAGAGATAAAGAGAGGAGGGGGAGGGAAGAAGAGAGGGAATAAGAGGTGGGGAGAGAGGGGATGGTGGAAGAGGTAGAGGAGAGATGAAGAGAGGAGGGGGAGGGAAGAAGAGAGGTGGGGAGAGAGGGAATAATGGAAGAGGGAGAGGAGAGATAAAGAGAGGAGGGGGAGGTGAGGAAAAGAGGTAGGGCGAGAGGGGATGATGGAAGAGGGAAAGATAAAGAGAGGAGGGGAGAATGAAAGGAGGGGAGAAAGAGAGAGACTATGGAGGAGCGGAGATAAGAGAAAGAGAGACACCTAAAGGGCACGAAAGGTCTTAATAATGATAACAAAATGAGGTGAAAGGGCTCAAAATCGCCAAACTAACGGAACGAACGTCTTAAAAACCTTAATCCTAATATGCTAAACATGAGGGAAAAGGGGGTCCAGAAAAAACGAGTACTACCCCCTTAAAAGGCCTCTCGTAGTTAGAGTTCATTGATTTGCGTGTGAACGAGGGATGCCAAAATCTAAATATTTGATAATGGCTGAAAAATAATTTGTGAATCAATGTTACTATCCCATCTTACATTCACTATCGTGTTTTCTCTCTAAACACACACACACACACAAACACACACACACACACACACATTTGAAAGACCTTGTGTTCCCCTTTTCTTAACCACGTACATTTTTCAACCTCCCGCCTAGGTTCTATTTTCATCCATCTTACACACACACACACACACACACAACCACACACACACACAGGTAATTTTCTTTCTCTATGTGAGGAAGGCAGAGCAAGTGCCTCCCTCAAAGTTGAAAGAGTGACAGAGCCAAATTCAAGGTACGTTAGAGTAAAAATGCCTGGACACACGGAGCTTGAAGCAGTTTAAGTCATAGGATGAGGGAAAGACAGATTGAGGGAGAATGTTTCAAAGCTTACTTGAGTAGAAGAAAGACTCTGAAAATTGGTTCACTCTTGGTTTAGAGAGTTGGACAGAATAGGGGTGGGAGTGTGTTGAAAGGCAGGTGCCCCCCACTCTCCATAAGGTTTGAAGAACACTGAATATTGTAAGGGCCGTTCCTTTAACCCCTTCTGTACAGGTGTCGTCGTTTTACTATTTTTATTATTGCATTTAGACTATTTTCAGCAGTTTAAGAAGGATCTGTGGTAGTAAAAAGAGTTAAGGTAGATAGTTCGAAGCCTGTTAATTGCTGAAGGCCCTTTTTAAACCGAATAAAATCGCCTGATAGTAGTCAGAATAAAGTTAAAAGAACGTCGCGGTACATCTGGGTCGGAATTCTCGGGATAGATCGTAGGGAAAGCTTTTACGTTGTTTAAGGGGAGATGGGTTTATTTATTTGCTCGTATATATATATAGAGAGAGAGAGAAGCAATACTCTCTTGTTGCGGGAATCGGAGTCGGATGATAAAAATCAACACCAGCGCTGGTACAAACATCTTTATTTTGGTAACGTTTCGGTTTAAGCATAAACCATCTTCAGACCTGAACTGAAATGAAATAAAAGCCTATATGAATGGCAGAGTTATTTTCTAATGTAAATTACATTAGACAATGTTTACATTAGAAAATTACTCTGCCATTCATATAGGCTTGTATTTCATTTCAGTTCAGGTCTGAAGATGGTTTATGCTTAAACCGAAACGTTACCAAAATAAAAATGTTTGTACCAGCGCTGGTGTTGATTTATATATATATATATATATATATATATATATATATATATATATATATATATATATATATATATATATATATATATATATATATATATATAATTATAATTGTATATATATACCGATATATATATATATATATATATATATATATTATATATATATATATTATATATATAATTATAATTACTGTATATATATTATATATATTATTTTTTTTTTATTATTATTATTTTAATTTCCTCCCTAGACCTCCATCAAGCTTTAAAAAAAAAAAATAGACCCTGCTTCAAGATAAATTTGTACATTTTTCGGTAGAATGTTCCGGTCGGAGGCCGGTTCCTCCCAAAATCACAGGCTCACTACCGCTCGCCAGGAAAAAATCGACACCTAAATGGCACGAGAGGTCCTAATATTGACAACAATCATTGGGTGAAAGGTCTTAAAATCGCCAAACTAATAGGGTAAGCGTCGTAAAATATCAAAGCTAATGGGGCTAAACATGAAGTAGAAAGGGAACCAGAAAAACGGCCCTTCTCCCCTTAACCCCTTCACCACCATTATGTAATTTTCATCATATTCTGGTTTCCATTAGACGATTTTCTTTAGTTTATAATTACCTATACGACGCTAATGGGTAAATACGATCTCAACAAATCCATTTAGTATCATGGGTCCTTCTTGTATGTATGTATGTATGTATGTAGTCAGGCCCATTCCCCATTGTTTTCCAATTTTTGTATTTTCTGGGGGTGGCTGACTCGAGACAGAGCACGAATTGGGACAACACAACACAACAGAAAATAATGAACACACCAAAACAAAACACAAATTCACACACATATAGGTCACCCAGGAGAAGACTAAGGGTCCTTCTTAAACTACATAAAATAATCTACTTTTAGCCAGAATCAAAGGTAAAAAAGCGTCATGGTGCTGAAGGGGTTAACGCCGACTCCGACCGCCGTATATGGCGAGCCTGGCAATTGCATAATAAAAGTCAAATAGCGACTCCAGCCCGGCGATAGTTGGAAATTTAAGTATCTAGGGAAATTGCGTAGCTAGAGTCTGATTTTGGTACGAAAACATATATTTGTATTATATTTATTCATATAGATGTGGAAATTTACAGCCAATTTGCTCTAGCCCTTTTTGAGTTACAGAGGATAGAGGTCATGATTTCTCGCCTCCTTACAGCGAAAATAGACTATACCAACTCTCATCTGTGTTTACGTTATCACATTTCTTCCCTTCCAAGAGATTGAGGGGGTTTTCTAGTCATATACCTTCTACCTTCAGGAACATTACACACATACACACACGCTGAAAAAGAGAGAGAGAGAGAGAGAGAGAGAGAGAGAGAGAGAGAGAGAGAGAGAGAGAGAGAGAGAGAGAGAGAGAGAGAGAGAGACCAGGAGAGGAAGAGCATGCATAATTGAAGATGATGCAGGATTTTCGCGACTACACTGACTCACAGTTTCTCTCTTTCTCTCTCTCTTTTGCTTGGAAGGGAAGACATGTGATAACGTAAACACATAATTATGAGAGATGGTATAGTCTATTTTCGCTGTAAGTAGTGAGACTTTATGACCTCTATCCTCTGTAACTCAACAAGGGCTAGAGAAAATTGGCTGTAAATGTCCACATTTATTCCTTGACTGACTCTTCCCAAATGTTATGGAGAAATTCGGCTTCGCCGGAGACATTTTTCTATCGAAAAATTTACAAATTTAGCTTGCTGTCAAAGGAAAAATATATATATGCTGGCTCGCTACCGCTCGCCAGGAATGGGCATAAACGTCTTAAAATAGTAGGTTGAATGGGGCCGAATGGATACAAACCAAAGAGAGAGAGGGAGATAAAGAGAAAAAAAAGCGAGGTGGGCTCCCTTAACATGAACAAAATGCATCAACACCGTTAGTGAATAGGTAAAGTTTTGATGAGAATGGGTTGACATCCGCAGTTATAGTCGGTTTGTGGAGTACGGCTGTGGTGGCCGCTTCATCCACAATATATAAAGCCGGTATCACACCCGCGCGTTTTCACTCAACATATAATGCTCAACATATATGTATATATACATATAATATACCTATACTGTATATATATATTATATATATATATTATATATATATATACCGGGATAGAGAGATAAAGAATATACATGTTTTTGTTCTGTGTATTATCTTGTTTACTGTGTCTGTACGGTAACCCTTTTTCCACTTCCGGGTCAGCCTCTCACCAGGTGTTGGCCTATCTATCTATCTATCTATTGCCTGACGCCGTGATCCCCGAAGGGATGGCCACGAACGAACCGCCCCCATGCACCTCTGTCCCCGGTCAGTCGACGCCCCTCCCCCCAACCAGCACCGCCTTCGTTCATATACTTCCTCACTCCATCCTTCCACCTCTCTTTCGGTCTATCTCTCCCTCTCTGTCCCTCCACCTCGCTCTCGTACACCCTCTTAGTCATTCTCTCGCTTTCCATACGTTCCATATGGCCGAACCATCTCAAGTTGTTCCTTTTCACACATTGTGTTGGCCTCTCCTGGGAAATTAATTGTGTAGCCTGGCTGAGGTCTGGATGTACGCTGAGGCAGCACTTGCAGCACTGTATATATATATATATATATATATATATATATATATATATATATATACAGTACATATCGTCAATTTCAAGACCTTTCGTGCCATTTAGGTATCGAGTTTCTTCCTGGTGAGCGATAGCAAACCTGTTATTTCAGAGGAACCGCCCTTTGGCCGGGACTTTTTTCGGTAGAAAAATGTCTCTAAGGAAAATATCAGAAAAGGCCAGAAACACCTCTTCCCGACTATACTTGACGTCTCTGGAAAAATAATTAATGTGTAAATGTATTGAAACCAATGCTGCACGCCAACGAACAATGTCATAAAACTGCTAAGGGGAGGCAGACCGTTTTTCTGGACCCTCTTCTCCCTAATGTTTAGCCCCACTAGTGTTGAGATTATAAGACGTTCGGGCCATTAGTTTGGCGATTTTAACACCTTTCCCCCCATTTCGTTGTTAATTTTAAGACCTTTTGTGCCATTTAGGTCTCCATTATTTCTAGCGAGCGATAGCGAGCCTGCAATTTTATGAGGAATCGGCCTTCGGCCGGGAAATTTTTCTACCGAAAAATGTACAAATTTGTTTTGAAGGGGAGTCTAGGGTTTTTTTTTCTAAGCTTGATGGAGATCTAGGGAGGAAACTAAAAAAGTATTTTAATAAATTAATTAATAGACCAAACAAACGGTCTGCCTCCCCTTAATCATGCTCAGTGCGACATGACAGGCTCAATGGTGTACAGACAAGGGAATATATTGTGTCTTCCTTGTATACAAATATCAGGGTTCAGTATGATAACTATAAATACCTCAGCAAATTTAAAACAACATAGCAACACAGACAGCCCATCGCCTCTCAAGCCGGTATCACACGAGCGATTTTTCCCTCTCAAAAGCCAATTGCCAGAGCGTGAACTTTTGAAAAGGTTCGGAGAGGTCGGTTTACTACCAATAAAGCGCATGTCAAAACAGCATTCTTTATTGACAGTAATTCCTGGTAATCGAGGCAGAGGAACTAATATTAGGTTGCCCCCAGTGGGATCTAATAATTAATTCCTTTGATGAGCCAAGATCTAAAAATCCTGGATACACGTTTATAAGCATTTGTAAGGATTTATAAATGTATACCCAAATCTTCCAACTGTTAATTACCTTCCAGTGAAGGATATTTAATAGCTTTCCAACTGTATAGATCTTAACTTTGCCTGTCATAGTCTTACCTCCTTTGGCGTTTCTCCCGGTGTCCCTTCTCCGGGTAAGAAGGACAGCTGTGCGGGGAGGAGGCCCTGGGGCGGCTGGCCGGACTTCCCTCTCATGGTGGGGATGCGGCTTGGAGGAAGAAGGGCGCGCGGAGGTATGGTGTGTTTGCAGGCGTTTGCTTGCCTTGCTTTCCTTTCTACTTTTTCCTTTCTTCTTACCATCGAGGTTTTGTATAGTTACCATGATATCCTTACCGGGGGTTGGAGGGAGAGCAGGAGTTATGGAGGCGACTGGCTTATCTTGGTGGTGTGGTAGTTATGGCTTTCTTTCTCGGGGGTGTGGTGATGTGCGCGGAAAAACTGCTTGGCGGTAGTGGCGTGGTGCTTGTTTTCTACATTTTGGGAGTCTTCTCAACGATGCGGTGAAGGATTTACGGAGAAGAAATCGATTCAGCACAGGACAACCAGGAAGGAGGACCGAAGAGAGCGAGGACGGCAACCTGCAAAGGAATTAAATGCTAATCCGTCAAGAACCGCGAATTTAGATAAAGCTCCACCAACACGACCCAAATTCAAAACCGCCAGGGATAACGACCGAGGACCGAGGACAGCCATGAATGTAAATGTAGATCCGACCAGAACCAAAAATTTGATTAAAGAACGTTCTGCGAGTTCTAAAACCGCAACTTTAAAGGTTTTCTATGCAAACGCTCGTAGCATACGCAATAAATTTTCAGATTTAGTGGAACTAGTGTTTACAGAAAATTATGATGTGATTGGTATAACAGAATCTTGGCTCAATACAGAGGATAGAGTCTTTTTAGCAGAGTTTTCACTTCCCGGTTATGTAATGTTTGAGAAAAGCCGAATAAATAAAAATAGAGGTGGCGTTTTATTTTATATCAAAGAAAGTCTTAACCCGACCCTCTTGGCAACACCTCAAATTGTGAACGCGACACATCTTTTGTGCTAATAAAGAATAATAAAGGTACAAAAATAATACTTGCATTAATATACAGACCTCCAGCTCAATCAGTGGAAACTGACCGAGAAATGTATGAACAAATTGCAGATGTAAGTAACTCACAAGATACCGTATTTTTTTGGCGACTTTAATTTACCTGTGACCAAGTGGGGCGATACTCTTACTTCACACTCCGGACATGACTTGTATGCGAACTTGCAAGAGAGTTTACTCTATCAATTTGTTCGATCGCCGGATCACCGACCCGTGGTAATAATGTTCTTGACCTTGTACTTGCAACAAAAGAAGAATTAATAGAGAATTTGAATGTTGGTGATGAATTCAGTAACACCGACCATCGTACAATAACTTTAACTTTAAAGTTTACTAGTAACGAACCAAATAGCAGCATCGAAAAAGTCTCTAATTTCAAGAAAGCAAACTTTCATAAACTTAGAGCTATGTTTAAAGAAACTGACTGGAGCTTTTTAATTAACAATAACGACATAAATACATCTTGGGAATTATTCGAAACCACTTACCTAAAAGCAGTGCAGGACTGCATACCATCGAAAATACGGCGTCCAGGCCTTAATAATAAGCCCAAATAGTGGAATAAAGATATTTCAAACTGTCTGCTTGCTAAAAAGTTTGCTAACGATAGACTAAAATCCTTACAAAATGACGAAGAACGGGTAAAATTTGTAGAGCTACGACGCAAAGCCAAAAAGTTAATTAAGCAAAGTAAAAAGACCCTGGAGTTACATGTTGCGAATCAAAGTAAAACAAACCCGAAAGAATTCTATAGTTATATCAGAAAGAAAAAAGTAGTTACTTCAACTGTTGGACCGTTAGTCGAAGAAAATGGAGAATACACCAAAGACGAAGTACAAATTTAATGAGGTAATGCCCTCAATACCTTCTTTGCATCAGTTTTTACAACGAAGATCTAAGTGATATCCCTACACCATCGCCGATTCAGATTGATAATTCAGATGTTCTAAGCAATATCACCGTTACAGAGAGAGAAGTATTGAATTGTTTAGATAAACTCAAGGTAAATAAAACGCCTGGACCTGATAAAATCTCACCTGGAATCCTAAAGGAAGCTAAGGATGAGCTCTCCAAACCACTGACATTGCTATTTAATAAATCCTTGCAGTCTGGAAATATGCCTGATCAGTGGAAGCTAGCCAACGTAACACCGATATTAAAAAAAGGCAGCAAATCCCTACCCAGTAACTATCGTCCAATTAGCTTAACCTCAGTTGTATGTAAAATGTTAGAAATGGTCATAAGAAACAGACTTGTAAATCACTTAGAGGAAAATAACATACTTATAGATACTCAACACGGCTTTCATAAAAAACGTTCCTGTTTAACAAACCTCTTAGACTTCTTCCACGATATCCTCAACCTCTACGATGAGAGTAAAGCTGTAGATATTATATACCTTGATTTTCAAAAGGCCTTTGACAAAGTTCCCCACAAACGTTTACTGCTAAAACTAAAAGCGCATGGAATACAAGATTGTGTGTTGAAATGGATAGAAAATTGGCTCAGCGACAGAAAGCAAAGAGTAGTCATAAACGGTAAGGCATCTAAATGGACCAATGTAAGTAGCGGGGTACCCCAGGGATCGGTACTAGGACCAATTATCTTTCTAATTCACATCAACGACATAGATGAGGGTCTCACAGTACAATCTCAAAATTTTCTGACTATACAAAAATTGCAAATAGCGTATTCTCAAAAGAACAAGTTGACGATATGCAACACAATCTAGATAAGTTGTCATGTTGGGCCCAAATTTGGCAAATGAGTTTCAATGCGGATAAATGTAAAGTACTACATATCGGATACCAAAATGAGAAAGCAAACTATTTGATGAATGGCACTCAGCTTAAGAATGTAAACAGAGAAACCGATCTGGGAGTAACAATATCGAGTAACCTAAAACCGAGTCAACAATGTTCAGAAGTTGTTAACAAGGCAAACAAAATAATTGGCTTTATAGGCAGGTCATTTGAGCATAAATCCAAAGACGTTATCCTAACCCTTTACAATTCCTTAGTCCGCCCTCTTCTTGAATACTGCGTTCAATCCTGGTGCCCTTATTACCAAAAAGATATAGACAAGCTAGAACGAGTTCAACGTAGAGTTAACAAAATGATACATAGCCTAAAGAACAAACCATACGAGGAGCGTGTTAGAGAATTAAATCTATTTCCTTTAACCCAGCGCAGATTAAGAGGTGACTTAATTCAAGTGTTCAAAATCATCAAAGGCATCGACAACATGAACTGTAGTAAGTACTTCACTATCGACCAATCTAATTACATGCGGGGAAACGGTTGCAAAATTATTGGTAAATCTTTTAACTCACACGAAGCTAAGAATTTCTTCTTCAATCGAGTTGTCAACTTATGGAATGGGCTTCCCTGAGATGTCATAGACTGCAGCACCGTTGATTCATTTAAACTTCGCCTAGACAAATATCTCGCATCAAACCCGCGACTGACTGCGTTTGTAAATGAATAACTTTATTTTATCCTCCCCTCAGTTGCTAACCCATTTGTCCCCTACTAACTTCCTAATCCTGCCACGGACATTAGTTCCAGGGCAGTAGTTCCCTTTCCAATGTTCCCTTACCCACTCTAAACCACTGTTTGGACACTTGATCATCAGTGTTTTGGAGGACAAGCAGCCAAGAAGGGTCACTAGACCTGTTGTTGCTTGATTTCCTTTGTACTCCTTTGTACATTACAATAAAAACAAATACACTTAACTGCACACACACACACACACACACACACACACACACACATAAATAAATTGGATAAATTGGATGGAGGACTATCTTTCAGGGAGACAGATGAGGACTACTATCAGAGATAAATTTTCTACGTGGAAAGATGTCACAAGTGGAGTTCCGCAGGGAGCGGTGCTGGCTCCCATAATGTTTCTAATATACATTAACGACATGCCAAAGGATATAAATGCATATATGAATATGTTTGCAGATGATGCCAAGATCATGAAGCGTATAGAAGATGAAAACAGTGGTAGGGAATTACAGAGGGATTTGGATAGGATAGATCAATGGAGCAAGAAGTGGAAAATGGAATTTAACACAAATAAATGTCATGTAGTGGAAATGGGAGTAAGTAAAAGAAGGCCTCATACGGAATATAAGTTAGGAGAAAACACTATTAACCCATCAGAGAAAGAAAAGGACTTAGGGATAACTGTTAGGAGTGATCTTTCACCTGAGAATCATATTAATAAGATAGTGGGAGAAACATATGGACTGCTAAACAGAATAAAAATAGCCTTTAACTATATAAACGAGGAGATGCTGGAGAAAATAATAAAAACATTGGTGAGACCAAGACTGGAGTATGCGGCAGTGGTGTGGGCACCACATCTAAAAAAGCATATAAAGAAGCTGGAGAAGGTTCAGAGAGCTGCAACTAGGATGATACCAGAACTGAGAGAATTACCATATGAGGAGAGATTAAAGAAATTAGATTTACCATCTCTAATGGATAGGAGGGAGAGAGGCGATATG
This sequence comes from Paralithodes platypus, assembly GCA_032716605.1. NCBI lineage: Eukaryota > Metazoa > Arthropoda > Malacostraca > Decapoda > Lithodidae > Paralithodes > Paralithodes platypus. The sequence continues at coordinate 38,551,331 of CM064482.1, read as the reverse complement.
ATTATGATGTACAAATGTGTGAGAGGACTCGAAAAGGTGGACAAGAAGGGTTATATTGTGAAAGATAATGGTAGAACTAGGGGGCATAGATATAAACTAATGAAAGGAAGATGTAAAGGAGATGTGAGAAAGTATAGTTTCCCTTACAGAAGTATAAGTAAGTGGAATCAGATGGAAGAGGAAGTGGTGTGTGCCAAAAACATTCATATTTTTAAGGCAAAGTTAGATAATTGTAACTCGGGAAGCGGGACAATACGAGCCTAAAAAGCTCAACTCCTGTATACTACAAATAGGTAAATACAAATAGGTAAATACACACACACACACACACACACACACCGGCACATAAACGCACTATAACCACCACCACAATCAACACATGTTATCTCCCTTCTATTGTGGACCTAAGATTGGTGTTCTGTATTTGTGAAATAGGACACACACACACACACACACACACACACACACACACACACACACACACACACACACACACACAAACACACACACACACACACACACACACACACACACACACACACACACACACACACACACACACACACACACACACACACACACATACACACACACACACACACACACACAAGCGGTGGTGTGTTTATCGGTACACACGTTAATTATGCATGCTTACGAGTACTTTTTTCATTTTTTAAACCTAAATATAACTATCTAGATACAACTTAACCTAACTTACCTAACCTAATTGAAAACACTCCATTTCAACGCATTTTAAAGAGGTGTGTACACTTGAGCTGCCGACCCAAACCTCATGTACCTGCAAACCTACATATTTAGTCAATTTTGTACTTTTAAGCACACCACCGTTTGTCCACACACACCCACCCACCCACCCCCCCACACACACCCACCCACACACACACACACACCCACCCACATACTCACACACACCCACACCCACCCCCCCCCCCCCCCCCCCCCACAAAGTGAGAGTGTGAGAGAGGTATTTGGATAGTATATCAGTATGTAAAGGAGGATTGAAGAGCTTAACCCCTTCACTACCGGTGCCGTCTTTTAACTATATTCTGGCTATCATTAGAAGTTTTCATTCAGTCTAAAGAGGGCTTCCAGCAATTTACAGGTTTCGAACTACAGTATTTCACTTAGCCATTTTTACTACCACAGATCCTTCTTTAGCCGCACCAAATCGTCTAAATATAGCTAGAATGGAATTGAAAAGTCGTCGACGGTACAGAAGGGGTTAAAGAGAGAGAGAGAGAGTGAGAGTGTGAGAGAGATATATTTGTGTAGTATATCAGTATGTGAAGGAGGATTGAAGAGCTTACTGGTGAGCCATCCGGACAAAATCCCCTACACACAGTCAAAGACTTTATATCGGCGCTCAGGCAAGGTTTCTAACTCTAATATTTTGAAAGTGATATTTTATTCAGCCCTTTTTTAGTAAAAGCCGGTATCCACGAGAGCTGTTATAGTCAACATTCGACAATCAACATTTTTCTGGCAACATTTCTGGAATATTTTTGCACTGGTATCGGAAACTAGACCGATGGTAGATGAATTTAGGCAAACGAAATATTTAAAATGTTGACCTCAGAAGCTGCCAGATCACTGTTGAGCGTAAATGTTGAGCAGAAAAGAGCTCGTGTGATACCGGCTTTACAGAGGTTAGAGGTTGCGATTTCTGCCCAACCTAGAATGAACAGACTATAGTCAAAGATATTTATCTGGTGGATTTTTCTGGAGGCCCTACTTCTCCAGATTTGGATTCAGGTTCAAAAGTCGATGTCACACGAGCGCTTTTTCCACCAATTTTAGTTGAGCAAGTTTTTTCTCGCACTGCTTTGAGGTTCTTTTGCATTGGAATCGGAAACTAGACTAAAGGTGCGTCCACACTGGCAACAAAACATGTTGGCAACACAAAATACAACATAGTAGGCAACACCGTATTAAGTTGGTAATGATACAGTGTGGCAGACATGTTGGTAATAATGTATAGTACTATAGTTCATTCAGTATAAGTAGGCGAGAGGTCTTAACTACTATCCTCCATAACTCACAAACGACTTGAGTAATCAAGCAAATATTTCCACCATTTGGGAAGAGTCAACCAGGGAATAGGTGTGGGAATTTACAGCCCATTTGTTCTAGTGCTTTGTACGTTACAGGGGATAGAAGTTAAGATCTCTCGCCTACATATAATTAATAAACTATAACATGTCTGCAACACTGTATCATTAACAACTCGATAGGTTGTTGTCTTCTATGTTGTATTTTGTGTTGCCGACATGTTTTGTTGCCAGTGTGGACGCACCTTAACCCTTTCACTACCGAGGATGTTTGTGGTTAGATGTCAACTATATTTAGACGATTGTGTGCAGTTTAACCCTTCCTACCCGGGCTGCCTTAGGTAATGACAGCACGAAAGAAGGGCCAATACCCGGTATGCCTTATCTAATGCATGAGCTTAATAGCCTAATTAAGCTTGGTCCGAACGCCGTGCGTACGACCTATGTCAACAAACCCAAGCGTTCGTCACCGCACCTCCGAAAACAAGAAGGAGAAGACTCCTCAATGTTATTGTTATGACGTCATGACGAAATTAGTGTCTGAAAAGCCCCCATATTGGCAACATCTCTGCAATATTGGCTCCACTGAAATCGTCATCACAACTGAACCAGTTGACTTACAGAGCTCTACTCAATGCCAAAATACAGATTGAAAACCGCACTACGATTATAGATGAGTGGGAAAGTTCTAGCAGTGAAAATAAACATAAATACGGTAGCCTAGGCCTAGACGTTGTTCGGCCATATCGCCTGGGTAGGGGCGGGTTAAGAAGGATCTGTGGTAACAAAATGAGTTAGGTGAAATAGTTCGAAGCCTGTTAGGTGCTGGAGGCACTTTGGAAATTGAATAAAATCGTCTAATAGTAGCTAGGATAAAGTCAAAATACGTCGCCGGTACAGAAGGGGTTAAAGGTAGGTTAACAAAAAAAACACACACACACACACACTACATCATATTCTTAATGGAAACCTGCCTACCTATTATTTGATACTTTGACGTAGTATTAAAATGTATCTATCCAATGTGGAGCATTTGCCTTTGATTCTGTTGTGCAGGCTGTTAGCACGATTGGATGTGAAACAGCTGTAAATTGTTCAAACTAAAAGCTATCTGAAAACTATACAAATATCTCTATGCAAACTTGATGGCAACATAAAACTGGTCTGTGTATTGCAGTGCAGTATTTTGTATTCAACAGATTGAAAGGCCAAAAGTTATTGCGAGAAAAAACTGCATATCGAGTTTGGTTCACTCTCCTCTGTCCTTTAACCATCCGAACACAATACATACTGTACGGTCGCGCTAATAAGTCATGTCCCAGCTCGCATTGCGTTTGGCTCGCTCTGTGCTGTATTAATGTCTGTCAGATGTTGAATAGGGTGGGTAAGTGTAGGAAGATGTTTGTATATTTCACTCGATATTAAGAAATGAAGCTTAGATATTACTGATACCAATTATTGATCAAAACATACTTGGTGCCCAGACGTCACTTATTAGCACGACTGTACGTTCATTATTACGTATGTAATAATTTATATTATCAAAATATTAATTATAAGTAAATGTAAATATCCATAATTATATACATGAACACATTACTATATACAATTATACTGTACACACATTAACCCCTTATGTACCAGCGACGTTTTTTTAGGTTTATTCTAGCTATATATAGACTATTTCAGTGGTACCGTCCCTGCCTTCAACCCAGCAGACCGGGGTTCAAATCTCGCTCTCGTTGATGAAGGTTTTCTGAGACGTAGCCGGTGGTTGCCATCTCCCTCGAGCAAGGATATGGGTAATTGTCATTGATAATGTCTAGGAACCGGGACAATACGAGCCAAAAACTCAATTCCTGTCAAACTACAATTATGAATACACACACACACCCTCACAAGAACACACCCTCAAGCACACACACACGCCCACACAAATACACACACACACACACACACACACACACACACACACACACACACACACTCATATTTACCTCTCATTACTGGTGGTCAGTAGAGCAGAGGTTTAACAGCACTCATACCAGATACTCTCTCTCACATGTGTTTTGCTTTACTCTCTCTCTCTCTCTCTCTCTCTCTCTCTCTCTCTCTCTCTCTCTCTCTCTCTCTCTCTCTCTCTCTCTCTCTCTCTCTCTCTCTCTCTCTCTCTCTCTCTCTCTCTCTCTCTCTCTCTCTCTCTCTCTCTCTCTTATTGATACATACATTTAGATGACTCATAGGCGTAGATAATTATTGGCGAACAGGAGTGTAGACGAAAAATATGTAGTTGAAAAGGTTTGTATGTAAACAAAATCTTAAGACATAAATTAATATATTGTGTTGGACGAAAACAAATATCAATATAAGCATGCGCGAATAAATGATTAGGTGAACAGATAGGGGAGTATTAAAATGTCTAGGTGACCAGATATGGGAGTATAAAATGTCTAGGTGAACAGATATGGGAGTACAAAATGTCTAGGTGAACAGATATGGGAGTCAAACATGTCTAAGTGAACAGATATGGGAGTAAAATGTCTAGGTGACCAGATATGGGAGTAAAAATGTCTAGGTGAACAGATATGGGAGTAAAAAATGTCTAGGTGAACAGCTATGGGAGTAAAATGTCTAGGTGACCAGATATGGGAGTACAAAATGTTTAGGTGAACAGATATGGAAGTACAAAATGTCTAGGTGAACAGATATGGGAGTAAAAAATGTCTAGGTGACCAGATATGGGAGTATAAAATGTCTAGGTGAACAGATATGGGAGTACAAAATGTCTAGGTGAAAAGATATGGGAGTCAAACATGTCTAAGTGAACAGATACGGGAGTAAAATGTCTAGGTGACCAGATATGGGAGTAAAAATGTCTAGGTGAACAGATATGGGAGTAAAAAATGTCTAGGTGAACATATATGGGAGTAAAATGTCTAGGTGACCAGATATGGGAGTATAAAATGTCTAGGTGAACAGATATGGGGTACAAAATGTCTAGGTGAACAGATATGGAAGTACAAAATGTCTAGGTGAACAGATATGGGAGTACAAAATGTCTAGGTGAACAGATATGAGGGTACAAAATGTCTAGGTGAACAGATATGGGAGTACAAAATGTCTAGGTGAACAGATATGGGAGTCAAATATGTCTAAGTGAACAGATATGGGAGTAAAATGTCTAGGTGACCAGATATGGGAGTAAAAATGTCTAGGTGAACAGATATGGGAGTAAAAAATGTCTAGGTGAACAGATATGGGAGTAAAGTGTGTAGGTCACCAGATATGGGAGTATAAAATATCTAGGTGAACAGATATGGGAGTAAAATGTCTAGGTGAACAGATATGGGAGTACCAAAATGTCGAGGTGAACAGATATGGGAGTCAAACATGGCTAAGTGAACAGGTATGGGAGTAAAATGTCTAGATGACCAGATATGGGAGTATAAAATGTCTAGGTGAACAGATATGGGAGTATAACTTTCTAGATGAACAGACTAGGTGAACAGATATGGGGTTTAACAATGTACAAAGGAGTACAAAGGAGTACAAAGGAGTACAAAGGAAATCAAGCAACAACAGGTCTAGTGACCCTTCTAGGTTGCTTGTCCTCCAAAACACTGAGGATCAAGTGTCCAAACAGTGGTTTAGAGTGGGTAAGGGAACATTGGAAAGGGAACTACTGCCCTGCCACTAACGTGGCAGGACTAGGAAGTTAGTAGGGGACATATGGGTTAGTAACTGAGGGGAGGATAAAGTTATTCATTTACAAACGCAGTCAGTCGCGGGTTTGATGCGAGATATTTGTCTAGGCGGAATTTAAATGAATCAACGGTGCTGCAGTCTATAACGTCTCGGGGAAGCACATTCCACAAGTTGACAACTCGATTGAAGAAGAAATTCTTAGATTCGTGCGAGTTAAAAGATTTACCAATAATTTTGCAACCGTTTCCCCGCGTGTAATTAGATTGGTCGATAGTGAAGTACTTACTACAGTTCATATTGTCGATGCCTTGATGATTTTGAACACTTGAATTAAGTCGCCTCTTAATCTGCGCTGGGTTAAAGGAAATAGATTTAATTCTCTAAGACGCTCTTCGTATGGTTTGTTCTTTAGGCTAGGTATCATTTGGTAACTCTACGTTGAACTCGTTCTAGCTTGTTTATATCTTTTTGGTAATAAGGGCACCAGGATTGAACGCAGTATTCCAGAAGAGGGCGGACTAAGGAATTGTAAATGGTTAGGATAACTTCTTTGGATTTATGCTCAAATGACCTGCCTATAAAGCCAATTATTTTGTTTGCCTTCTTAACAACTTCTGAACATTGTTGACTCGGTTTTAGGTTACTCGATATTGTTACTCCCAGATCAGTTTCTCTGTTTACATTCTTAAGCTGAGTGCCATTCATCGAATAGTTTGCTTTCTCATTTAGGTATCCGACATGTAGTACTTTACATTTATCCGCATTGAAACTCATTTGCCAAATTTGGGCCCAACATGACAATTTATCTAGATTGTGTTGCATATCGTCAACTTGTTCTTTTGAGAGTACGCTATTTTTGTCAGCAAATTTTGAGATTGTGCAGGTGAGACCCTCATCTATGTCGTTGATGTAAATTAGAAAGAGAATTGGTCCTAGTACCGATCCCTGGGGTACCCCGCTACTTACATTGGTCCATTTAGATGCCTTACCGTTTATGACTACCCTTTGCTTTCTGTTGCTGAGCCAATTTTCTATCCATTTCAACACACCGTCTTGTATTCCATGCGCTTTTAGTTTTAGCAGTAAACGTTTGTGGGGAACTTTGTTAAAGGCCTTTTGAAAATCAAGGTATATAATATCTACAGCTTTACTCTCATCGTAGAGGTTGAGGATATCGTGGAAGAAGTCTAAGAGGTTTGTTAAACAGGAACGTTTTTTACGAAAGCCGTGTTGAGTATCTTTAAGTATGTTATTTTCCTCTAAGTGATTTACGAGTCTGTCTCGTATGACCGTTTCTAGCATTTTACATACAACTGAGGTTAAGCTAATTGGACGATAGTTACTGGGTAGGGATTTGCTGCCTTTTTGAATATCGGTGTTAGGTTGGCTAGCTTCCAGTGATCAGGCATAGTTCCAGACTGAAAGGATTATTGAATATTAATGTCAGTGGTTTGGAGAGCTCATTCTTAGCTTCCTTTAGAACTCTAGGCGAGATTGTATCAGGTCCTGGCGTTTTATTTACCTTGAGTTTATCTAAACAATTCAATACTTCTCTCTCTGTAACGGTGAATTGCTTAGAACATCTGAATTATCAATCTGAATCGGCGATGGTGTAGGGATATCACTGAGGTCTTCTGTTGTAAAAACTGATGCAAAGAAGGTATTGAGGGCATTACTCATTTGTACTTCGTCTTTGGTGTATTCTCCATTTTCATCGACTAACGGTCCAACAGTTGAAGTAACTACTTTTTTCTTTCTGATATAACTATAGAATTCTTTCGGGTTTGTTTTACTTTGATTCGCAAATGTCTAGGTGAATAGATATTGTAGTATAACAATGTCTAGGTCAACAGACTTTGTCTCTAATTTCCTTTCCGGGCGGTCCATAGCTTCAGTTTTGGACGGCCATCGTTCACTTCCTCATCCCATCAACTCTGGTGTTCCTCAGGGTTCTGTCCTATCTCCAATTTTCATTCTAATTTTCATAAATGATGTTCTCAACTGTACCTCCAACCCTATCCATTCATATGCAGACGACTCTACCTTATACAAAGGAGTACAAAGGAGTACAAAGGAAATCAAGCAACAACATATCTAGTGACCCTTCTAGGTTGCTTGTCCTCCAAAACTCTGAGGATCAAGTGTCCAAACAGTGGTTTAGAGAGGGTAAGGGAACATTGGAAAGGGAATTACTGCCCTGGAACTAATGTCCGTGGCAGGATTAGGAAGTTAGTAGGGGACAGATGGGTTAGTAACTGAGGGGAGGATAAAATAAAGTTATTCATTTACAAATGCAGTCAGTCGCGGGTTTGATGCTAGATATTTGTCTAGGCGGAGTTTAAATGAATCAACGGTGATGCAGTCTATAACGTTTCGGGGAAGCCCATTCCACAAGTTGACAACTCGATTGAAGAAGAAATTCTTAGATTCGTGTGAGTTAAAAGATTTACCAATAATTTTGCAACCGTTTCCCCGCGTGTAATTAGATTGGTCGATAGTGAAGTACTTACTACAGTTCATATTGTCGATGCCTTTGATGATTTTGAACACTTGAATTTAGTCACCTCTTAATCTGCGCTGGGTTAACCCTTCCAGCCCGGGTGTCATTTTAAAATGACACCAAAAAAAAAGGGCCGAAACCCGGGTGTCATTTTAAAATCATTGTGCTTGAAAGCGTGCTTCAAAATTTGCGCGGCCAATTTTGGCATGGTAGGAGCGACCGCAGCGCCACCAAGCCTCAACTACTAGTGTTATCAGTTCGTACGTGGCCGCCATAGCGAGTAATACTGAAAAAATGTTTTCCGACGTGTCCGATTCGTTGCAACCTCCCGCGGGCCCCAGTGCTACCCCACTCGCAACTTCAATGCCTGTTGCAACCGAGAAAAGAGCTCAACAAAAGAAAGTTAAGCGTTTGTTGAGTGATAGCGCTATACAGCGACAACTTTTTGAAAGTGATGAAGAGAGCAGTGGCGAAAGCTTGGTGGACAAGGTACAATTTATAAGTGAAAGTGAAGATGATTTCGTGGGCTTTGGAGACGACGATAATGTCGATTTATTTGAGGGGGGAGACAGTAGTGATGATCCTGATGTGGAAGTGTTTCAGGAAGGTGCCATTGAGCTTCCCAGTGTGCTAGAACCTAGGCCTACCCCCTCGCCATCTTTGCTAGGTCAGCCTAGGCCTAGCCCTAGCCCTAGCCCAGGACCTTCCCCTTTGCCTGCCCGTACGCCCTTGAAAGTGGGCAAATATTTCTGCAAACAATCATTGATCAAAAGTGCAGCTAAAAAAGCACGCAGGGCAGCCGCAGAAAAGCATAGGGAAGCTGAAGATAGCGATAATGACGCCGACCCTGGCCTAGCAACCACCCGCATTCCATTGTCCCGATGCCTTGACACGGGACGCCGCGTGGGTCACCCACAGTCCTCGCCTTCATCTGTCGTTCAGGATGACCAAAGGGCCTCTTCAAGTGGTATTGGTGATGTGCCACAGGCCTCAACACACCACAGAGCATTATTTGCTGCTGGAAAGCCCTCGGCTCGCCGCAAAAGGAGCCCAACTCCCGAGGCCTCGGCTCCCATTCTTGAAGCTCCCGCAGCCTCCCGCGCCCCACACCGCCGACGCCCGGTCACTTCTTCACCAGAATTGTCTCCTGAAGAGGATGCTGACGACCCCAACATTGCCCCAGATGACCTGACGTCGCCTGAGGAGGAAGAGGAAGAGGAACAGGAACAGGAAGAGGAAGAGGATGTGCCGACAAATCGAGCGAGAGGGCGAGGTCGTGGACGTGGTCAGCCTGCCGACGCAGCTGCCCCTGGGCCTGGGCCTGGGCGTGGGCATGCAGGGCGTCCGCCTGGCCGTCCGCGTGGCCAAGGGCATGTGCCAGGGCGTCCAGGGCGTGTGCCTGCTGCAGCACGACCTCGAGCATCAGCATCCGACCGGTTTGTGTTGACAGATGGAGCTGATTTTGAGCCAGATTGTCCTGCCTTTGACGAGGTACAGATGGGTTCTGGGGTGTCACCAGCATATCCCTGTGGCCCAGATGCTACCCCCAGTGAACTTTTCTGTGGCTTCTATGACAATGAAGTCATGGAATACCTCGTCAAAGAGACAAATCACCACCATGCTATCTGTGCCAACTTTCTTGGGAGGAAGACCAGTGCCAAGATGATGGCATGGAGAGCTCTCACTGTGGCAGAACTATATGTGTTCTTGGCACTCACAATGCTGATGACTCATATAAGGAAGCACGTTCTGGCTGACTACTGGATCACTGGCGACATCATAACGACTCCATCATTTGGCAAATACATGTCCAGGGACAGGTACTTCGACATCCTCTCTTATCTCCACCTGACAAACAACATGGCAGTCCACCTTCCCGACTCATTATGGAAGATCAGGAAGCTGTATGACATGATACGTCATCGGTTCACCACATACCTGATTCCTTTCCAGAAGATGTGCCTCGACAAGTCTCTGGTCCTGTTCCGTGGTAGGCTGCACTTCCGACAGTATATCCCGTCCAAGAGACACCGCTTCGGCATCAAGCTCTTCGTCCTCTGCGACTGCTTGACGGGGTATGTGCTGGACTTTATAGTCTACAGCGGCAAGGCTGGAGAAGTTGTGACTGACCCTCTCATTGGTTTTGGTGGCGCTGTAGTGAAGAAGATGATGGAGAGGCACTTCAATAATAACCACATCCTCTACACAGATAATTATTACACGTCGCCTCTCCTGACCAAGTACCTCCATGACCGCAAGACCGGAACTGTCGGCACAGTCAAGGGCAAAAGGAAGGGCATGCCAGGCTACCCAACCAAGACGAAGAAGGCGGACATCTTCCACAAGAAGAGTGGCCCCATCCTCTCCATCCACTGGCATGACCAGCGCAAGGTCCACCTCCTCACCACATGCCACAAGGCCCAGATGGTCGCCACAGGGAAGGTGGACCGAACAACCAAGAACCCCGTCGAAAAACCAGCTGCTGTCCTGGATTATAACATCAACATGAGCCTCGTTGACAAGTCCGACATGCAGATGGGCTTCATCGACTGCCTGCGAACATCTTGCAGGTGGTACAAGAAGTTTATCCTGCATATGGTAGATATGTCGGTCCTCAATGCCTACAACATCTACCGTCTGAGGACTCCAGGAGCCAAGAAGTACAAGTCCCTGCGGAAGTTCCACAAGCAGGTGCTACTTGAGCTCCTGGCTAAACATGCGGGTACACCAGGCAGGCCAATACAAGGACCAGGCCAGCTTGACAGAACGGGGTGTGCTGAATTCTTCAGGAAGCACCAGCTCAGCACCCTTCCTTTCAAAGCACCAGGTAGTAACGCTAGGAGTCAGAAGAGGTGCCATGTGTGCAGCCACACAACTCGCAGACCCCACAAACCCACAAAAATCACTTGGGAATGCCTTGAGTGTCAAGTTGGACTGTGTGCTGGCACCTGCTTCAACGACTTCCACACTCTAACAAACTTTTGAAGTGGAAGTGACAACAGTGAAAGTGACACTCAAATGTAGGCTAAGAATAAAAATATAACTAAGTATAAGTGAAAAGGACACATAAGTCATAATAAGTGCCTTCAATAACAATATGAACAAGTGAAACTGACACTAAAATATATATTTCTAACAATAAATAAGTGAAAATGACACTCAATAAGCCTAGGCCAGTCAAAGTGACAGTATAATAATAATAAAACTAAGTATAAGTGAAAGAGACACACACAAGTAATAATAAGTGCCTACATAACAATATGAATAAGTGACAGTGACACTATATATATTATTAGCTTACCTAACAATACATAAAAGGGGAAATGACACTACCAATTATCAAAGTCCAGTGAAAGTGACACTAATAATCATAATAATAATAATAATACGAAGTAATAAGTGACAGAGACACAAATAAGTTCATATAAATAACTTTATTGAGTGAAAATAACATAATAACTATAATAAATGACAGAATAACCAATAAAACACTGTCAAATCGCTTCCCGGCATAATTGCGGGTGGAGCGACGAGTGCAACTGGGCGTCGTAGCCGGGGCCGCGGTTGAGAGTTCGGACGCGCCGAGGTAAATACGCGGCAAAAGTTACCTCCACTTCCATCACCATCACTCCGGAACCAGTTGAGCTAGAGAGCTCTACTCAACGCCATTCTACGCAGGAAGGTAAGGCGCTCATTTCTATATATGTTTGATTAATGTAGGTAATATATTAAGCGAGATTAGCCTTAGTTTACTTTTGTTGATATTCGACCAGATCGCCCGGATACGAGCTCCGTCATTAGGAGAGCCTGCCCAGGCCAGGAGGGTTAAAGGAAATAGATTTAATTATCTAAGACACTCTTCGTATGGTTTGTTCTTTAGGCTAGGTATCATTTTGGTAACTCTACGTTGAACTTGTTCTAGCTTGTTTATATCTTTTTGGTAATAAGGGCACCAGGATTGAACGCAGTATTCCAGAAGAGGGCGGACTAAGGAATTGTAAAGGGTTAGGATAACTTCTTTGGATTTATGCTCAAATGACCTGCCTATAAAGCCAATTATTTTGTTTGCCTTCTTAACAACTTCTGAACATTGTTGACTCGGTTTTAGGTTACTCGATATTGTTACTCCCAGATCGGTTTCTCTGTTTACATTCTTAAGCTGAGTGCCATTCATCGAATAGTTTGCTTTCTCATTTAGGTATCCGATAGGTAGTAATTTACATTTATCCGCATTGAAACTAATTTTTTTTTTTTTTTTTTTTTTTTTTTTTAAGAGACAATGAACGGAGGAAGGAAAAACACAGATAAAACAAAAAGGTCCATGTGCCTAAAGGCATCCTCCATTCATAAAATGTTTGTAACAACTGGATTTAAACATTTATAGATTGTAAGTTTGTGGAAAACTTAAATTTGGGCCCAACATGACAATTTATCTAGATTGTGTTGCATATCGTCAACTTGTTCTTTTGAGAGTACGTTATTTGCAATTGTTGTATCGTCAGCAAATTTTGAGATTGTACAGGTGAGACCCTCATCTATGTCGTTGATGTAAATTAGAAAGAGAATTGGTCCAAGTACCGATCCCTGGGGTACCCCGCTACTTACATTGGTCCTTTTAGATGCCATACCGTTTATGAAAACTCTTTGCTTCCTGTCGCTGAGCCAATTTTCTATCCATTTCAACACACCGTCTTGTATTCCATGCGCTTTTAGTTTTAGCAGTAAATGTTTGTGGGGGAACTTTGTCAAAGGCCTTTTGAAAATCAAGGTATATAATATCTACAGCTTTACTCTCATCGTAGAGGTTGAGGATGTCGTGGAAGAAGTCTAAGAGGTTTGTTAAACAGGAACGTTTTTTACGAAAGCCGTGTTGAGTATCATTAAGTATGTTATTTTCCTCTAAGTGATTTACGAGTCTCTCTCGCATGACCGTTTCTAGCATTTTACATACAACTGAGGTTAAGCTAATTGGACGATAGTTACTGGGTAGGGATTTGCTGCTTCTTTGAATATCGGTGTTACGTTGGCTAGCTTCCACTGATCGGGCATAGTTCCAGACTGCAAGGATTTATTGAATAGTAATGTCAGTGGTTTGGAGAGCTCATCCTTAGCTTCCTTTAGAACTCTAGGCGAGATTGTATCAGGTCCAGGCGTTTTATTTACCTTGAGTTTATCTAAACAATTCAATACTTCTCTCTCTGTAACGGTGATATTGCTTAGAACATCTGAATTGTCAATCTGAATCGGCGATGGTGTAGGGATATCACTGAGGTCTTCTGTTGTAAAAACTGATGCAAAGAAGGTATTGAGGGCATTACTTATTTGTACTTCGTCTTTGGTGTATTCTGCATTTTCATCGACTAACGGTCCAACAGTTGAAGTAACTACTTTTTTCTTTCTGATATAACTATAGAATTCTTTCGGGTTTGTTTTACTTTAATTCGCAATATGTAACTCTAAGGTCTTTTTACTTTGCTTAATTGACTTTTTGGCTTTGCGTCGTAGCTCTACAAATTTCAGCCGTTCTTCGTCATTTTGTGAGGATTTTAATCTATCATTTACAAATTTTTTAGCAAGCAGGCAGTTTGAAATATCTTTATTCCACCATTTGGGCTTATTATTATGGCCTGGACGCCGTATTTTCGATGGTATGCAGTGTTGCACTGCTTTTAGGTAAGTGGCTTCGAATAACTTCCAAGATGTATTTATGTCGTTATTGTGAATTAAAAAGCTCCAGTCAGTTTCTTTAAACATAGCTCTAAGTTTATGGAAGTTTGCTTTCTTGAAATTAGGGACTTTTTCGATGCTACTATTTGGTTCGTTACTAGTAAACTTTAAAGTGAAAGTTATCGTACGATGGTCGCTGTTACTGAATTCATCACCAACATTCAAATTCTCTATTAATTCTTCTTTTGTTGCAAGTACAATGTCAAGAATGTTATTACCATGGGTCGGCGTTCGAACAAATTGATAAAGCGAACTCTCTTGCAAGTTCGTATACAAGTCATGTCCGGAGTGTTAAGTAAGAGTATCGCCCCACTTGGTCACAGGTAAATTAAAGTCGCCAAAAATTACGGTATCTTGCGAGTTACTTACATCTGCAATTTGTTCATAAATTTCTCATTCAGTTTGCACTGATTGAGCTGGAGGTCTGTATATTAATGCAAGTATTATGTTTGTACCTTTATTATTCTTTATTAGCACAAAAGATGCGTCGATGTTCACAATTTGAGGTTTTGACAAGAGGGTAGGGTTAAGACTTTCTTTGATATAAAGTAAAACGCCACCTCCATTTCGATTTATTCGGCTTTTCTCAAACAATACATAACTGGGAAGTGAATACTCTGCTAAAAAGTCTCTATCTTCTGTATTGAGCCAAGATTCTGTTCTGCCAATCACATCATAATTTTCTGTAAACACTAGCTCCTCTAAATCTGAAAATTTATTGCGTATGCTACGAGCGTTTGCATAGAAAACCTTTAAATTTGTTATTTTAGAACTCACGGAACGCTCTTTAGCCCCTAACTATCGGTGCGCAACATAAGTCAAGTTAAATAAATCTGGACTATCTGGCGGCGCGCGACATAGGTCGTGTGGCAATTTCAGCATGTATTGTTGCTGAGAGAGAGAGACAAGTGGTGGCAGGAGAGTAGCGAGCGTATGACTGCTCCAGACCACCGCGGCGAACCTACTGACACGAATCCCACCTCCTCCCTCCCTCTCTCACTCGCTACATACTGAATTTAATGGGGAAAGTACCGCATTACATGCTTTTTGCACTCGCGTTGCGCGGTTGTTGCAAGAAAACTAGCCATCATAAAAGGATCGTTATGGTGTCATTGGAAAGCTCTGTTTATGCCCTTTCAGGGATAGATACTTGTTTTACGCTCTGGGTCTTATTTAGGCATGAAAATGATCACGTAAACAGCCCTATTTTGGCTAAAAACACCCCGCTGGGCGGTACATATAAATAAACCGCTAGCCCGCTAATCTAGTGTTAGTAATATTTTTGGTTCTTGTCGGATCTACATTTATGTTCATGGCTGTCCTCGGTCCTCGCTGTCTTCGGTCCTTATCGCTGGTGGTCCTCGGTTGCCTCTGTTTTTTTCTTGGCGTTGGATGATTTATGTCACTGCTGCTTCTTCTCGGATGGCGTTTTTTGATCCATGGCTGCGGACTGCTTCGTGTAGGAGACGACCCATGCATGCTGAACCCACAGGGTTTAGATGAGTGCCATCCTTGCGGAACAGAGTAGGCTGGTTGTAGAAGTTGTCCCAGAGGTTGATGAATTCAACTTCTTCCTTCAGACACAAATATTTTAGTCGGCTATTTGTGCTGAAGGCCTTGTCGTAGAATTTGTCAGGTGCGTCGATCTTGGGGAGAATGCCTGAGATGATGATATTCCTTGACTTGTTTTTGTAGTGCTGGATCATCTTGCGATATTTCTCCATCAACTCTTCGGATCTGGTGCGCATGACGTCATTTGAACCAGCATGTATGACAAAAAGGGTATTTTCATTTGCATCCTTTGTGGTATCTTCGAAGGCTTCCACAATGTCGTCCAGTCCAGCTCCTGGGATGCAAAATCTTTTTCGTTGATTTGGGACTCTGTCACAGAACTCTTCGACCTGTCCTCGTAGGATGGAATCCCCAACGAGCCTGGTCTCTTCTGGTTCGTCTTCCATCTCTACCAATATCTCAAATCTGTTTGACATTGTGACTGGTAGATGAGACCTTTTCTGCGTTGGCCGTGCACCGTTCCTCACTGGTGTAAATCCGGAAACCTGTGGTGGCGGGACTCTACGTACAGGTCGGAGAGAGGAGTGGTTAGAACGGAGGCGAGGGGTTGGTACTGTTCGTGCTAGCAGGCTTCTTGCACGAGGAGTGGGGGAGAGACTAAGGTGAACAGGGTGGCTCTCCTGGTTTGATGTCGGCTCAGGTTCGTCAGAAGCATCTGCTGCAGTGTCTACTGCAGGTGTTGGATTGTTGGCAGATGACGTTGAGGCGGTGGTGGATGCTGGAGTTGAAACAATTGGAGTTAGTGATACTCCAACGTTGAGTGTTACAAACTCTTGGAGTGATTCCAGCTTCCTGGTGAGGGCGTTGATCTTGTTGTGGGCTTCATCCAATTTTGCTGTCAAATCCTCTCGTTGCTGGCAGAGTCGGCAGACTTGTGGATCGGCAGGAGCAAACATGGAAGCACCATACTATTCAACTAGTTTTCTAGAATGCCATAGCAAACAATCCCTCAAAAACAAAAGTAATAAAGCCATACAACACTTATCTTCTGACCTAACTACCATTTCCAATTGGGGCAGAGAAAACCTTGTTGCCTTTAATGCTTCCAAAACCCAATTTTTCCATCTATCCTCCCATTGTGAACTCCCAGAGAACTATCCCTTATACTTCAAAAATACAAAAATCAATCCTCCATCTTCTCTCAGTATTCTCGGTGTCTATTTTTCTTCTGCTCTCTCTTGAAAGGACCATATTACCTGTCTTGCTAATTGGCAACCTCCCAGAAGCTGGGAGTGCTCAACCGCCTTAAGGGGTTCTTTACCCCTGCTCAGCTTCTTGCTCTGTACAGGGGCACAGTGCGTCCTTGAATTGAGTATTGTATTGGGGAGGATCCTCTCACACCCCACTCCTAGACAAAGTAGATAGGAAAGCCTTTCGTATCATTAACTCCCGTCCACTCACCGACTCTCTGCAATCGCTCTCTTCGCCGCAATTTTGCATCTCTCTCGCTATTCTATCGCTACTACAATAATCAATGTTCCTCAGAGCTCTCCCAGTGTATACCACCTACTCTACGTAGGGTACGTAGTACCCGTCTTGCAACACAATCCTACCCCTATTCTGTGCAACTCTCCAACTCAAGAGTGAAACGATACTCCCAATCTTTCTTCTATATTCAACAGCTGAGCTCTGGAACTCTCTCCCTGAATCCATCTTTACCTCATCCTATGACTTAATTTGCTTCAAACTCCGTGTGGCCAGGCATTTTGGCTTGATGGTTCCTTGATTTTGTCCCTGTCACTCTTTCAACTATGGGGGAGGCACTCGTCACAAGCAGTATTGCCTTTTGTCTCCCTCATCCACATAGAACAAAAAAAAAAGACTAGGTGAACAGATATTGGAGTAAAACATGTCAAGGCGAATATAAATGGGAGCAATAAAAAGTCTATGTGAACATATAAGGGAGTAAAAAATGTCTAAGTGAAAAGATATGGGAGCAAAAATACCAGTGGGTGAAAGACGTATGAGCGAAAATACCTTAAGGGGAGACTGGCCGTTTCTTTGGTCTATTAATGCATTTATTCGTATATTTTTTTAGTTTCCACCCTAGACCTCCATCAAGCTTAGAAAAACACCTCCTAGACCCCCCTTCAAGATAAATTTGTACATTTTTAGGTAGAAAAATGTCCCGGCCGAAGGCCGATTTCCCCTAAAATTGCAGGCTCGCTAACGCTTGCCAGGAAATAATCGACAACTAAATGGCACGAAAGGTCTTAAAATTGACAACTAAATGGGGCGAAAGGTGTAAAAATGGCCAAACTAATGGGCCGAACGTCTTATAATCTCAAAACTAGTGGGGCTAAACATGAGGGAGAAAGTGGTCCAGAAAACGGGCCCATCCCCCCTTGAAGCCCCTCACCTGGCATCACCGGAGTGGCAGCTTAACTTTAAGTAATTGTCAGTTTGGGTTCCATTGGTCAAGGGGGCTGTGTGTGCCAGAGATAAAGAGTACAAAGGAGTAGAAAGGAAATCAAGCAACAACAGATCTAGTGACCCTTCTAGGCTGCTTGTCCTTCAAAACACTGAGGATCAAGTGTCCAAACAGTGGTTTAGAGTGGGTAAGGGAACATTGGAAAGGGAACTACTGCCCTGGAACTAATGTCCGTGGCAGGACTAGGAAGTTAGTAGAGGACATATGGGTTAGTAACTGAGGGGAGGATAAAATAAAGTTATTTATTTACAAACGCAGTCAGTCGCGGGTTTGATGCGAGATATTTGTCTAGGCGGAGTTTAAATTAATCAACGGTGCTGCAGTCTATAACGTCTCGGGGAAGCCCATTCCACAAGTTTACAACTCGATTGAAGAAGAAATTCTTAGATTCGTGTGAGTTAAAAGATTTACCAATAATTTTGCAACCGTTTCCCCGTGTGTAATTAGATTGGTCGATAGTGAAATACTTACTACAGTTCATATTGTCGATGCCTTTGATAATTTTGAACACTTGAATTAAGTCACCTCTTAATCTGCGCTGGGTTAAAGGAAATAGATTTAATTCTCTAAGACGCTCTTCGTATGGTTTGTTCTTTAGGCTAGGTATCATTTTGGTAACTCTACGTTGAACTCGTTCTAGCTTGCTTATGTCTTTTTGGTAATAAGGGCACCAGCATTTTAACGCAGTATTCCAGAAGAGGGCGGACTAAGGAATTGTAAATGGTTAGGATAACGTCTTTGGATTTATGCTCAAATGACCTGCCTATAAAGCCAATTATTTTGTTTGCCTTCTTAACAACTTCTGAACAATGTTGACTCGGTTTTAGGTTACTCGATATTGTTACTCCCAGATCGATTTCTCTGTTTACATTCTTAAGCTGAGTGCCATTCATCGAATAGTTTGCTTTCTCATTTATGTTTCACCAACATGGTGAAACACATACAATAGCACTGGATATATCAAAGGCATTTGATAGAGTCTGGCATCAATCCTTATTGTCGAAGATGTCACACTACGGCCTTGCATCATTAGTTCCACTAATTTCTTCTTATCTTCATAACAGAAAAATACGTGTAATGGTAGATGGCCTTTATTCTCAATTTCACTCAATAAATGCTGGTGTTCCCCAGGGATCAGTTTTGGCCCCAACTCTGTTCCTCATCTATCAATGATCTCATATCTACCACTCATAATCCAATACATTCCTACGCAGATGACTCAACACTCCACAGTTCCTTCACATTTTCCAATTCTTTCACCCAACCCGATCTTATAAATTCAAAATAAACACTGAAATTTCTCTGAACCAGGACCTTTCTAGAATTAATGAATGGGGACAAGAGAATCTAGTTTCCTTTAATGCACAGAAAACCAAGTACATTCAATTTTCTAACCGACAGAATCTCACTGACTCCCATATATTTTTTAATGATGTAAATATTCCCACTTCCCCTAGTATTGACATTCTCGGTGTAACATTAACTACTAACTTGAGCTGGACACATTATGTTAGAAGCATTGCTAAGAATGCCTCTAAAAAAACTGGGACTCCTGTACAGAGTTCGAGAATTCTTCACTGACGAGCAGTTGGCCGTAATATATAAAAGTCATGTGCGCTCTCAGATGGATTACTGTTCACCTCTGTGGGGTGGAAGTGGAGTGGTTGCATTGAGGCAGTTGGACAAAATTCAAAATAAAGCTATTAGATTAATCAATAACCCTGCAATCACACAGGACCTTCCTACATTAGCCATACGAAGAAACGTTGCATCCCTTGCATTATTCTACAGATATTTTCACAGCAATTGTTCCGAGGAACTTGCTTCAATTGTGCCGCCTCTCCACATCTTTCCCCGTAGAACTAGGGCAGCTGAGAGCGCCCATGAATTTACACTTTCTCCTCCACAATGCAGAACTTCTGCTTATCAGAATTCATTTATCCCCAGAGCTACTACTCTTTGGAATTCACTTCCCTCGAATTGCTTTCCACAAACTTACAATCAACAAATGTTTAAATCCAGTTGTTACAAACATTTTATGAATGGAGGATGCCTTTAGGCACATGGACCTTTTTGTTTTATCTGTGTTTTTCCTTCCTCCGTTCATTGTCTCTTAAAAAAAAAAAAAAAAAAAAAATGTATCCGATATGTAGTACTTTACATTTATCCGCATTGGAACTCATTTGCCAAATTTGGGCCCAATGTGACAATTTATCTAGATTGTGTTGCATATCGTCAACTTGATCTGATGAGAGTACGCTATTTGCAATTTTTGTATCGTCAGCAAATTTTGAGATTGTACAGGTGAGACCCTCATCTATGTCGTTGATGTAAATTAGAAAGAGAAAGAGAGGGAGAGAGAGAGAGATATTGATATTTGTATTGCCAAAAGGTACATACACAATAAGAATGATGGTACATATGATTATTATTGTGTGAGAGAGAGAGAGATATTGATATTTGTATTGCCAAAAGGTACATATACAATAAGAATGATGGTACATATGATTATTATTGTGTGAGAGAGAGAGAGAGAGAGATATTGATATTTGTATTGCCAAAAGGTACATACACAATAAGAATGATGGTACATATGATTATTGTGTGAGAGAGAGAGAGAGAGAGATATTGATATTTGTATTGCCAAAAGGTACATACACAATAAGAATGATGGTACATATGATTATTATTGTGTGTGAGAGAGAGAGAGAGAGAGAGATTTATTTTTGTATTGCCAAAAGGTACATACACAATAAGAATGATGGTACATATGATTATTATTGTGTGTGAGAGAGAGAGAGAGAGATGTTATTGCCAAAAGGTACATATACAATAAAAATGATGGTACATATGATTATTATTGTGTGTGTGAGAGAGAGAGAGAGAGAGAGAGAGCGATTTATATTTGTATTGCCAAAAGGTACATAATTTATACAATAAGAATGATGGTACATATGATTATTATTGTGTGAGGGAGAGAGAGAGAGAGAGAGATATTTATATTTGCATTGCCAAAAGGTACATACACAATAAGAATGATGGTACATATGATTATTATTGTGTGAGGGAGAGAGAGAGAGAGATATTTATATTTTTATTACCAAACGGTACATACACAATAAGAATGATGGTACATATGATTATTATTGTGTGAGGGAGAGAGAGAGAGAGATATTTATATTTTTATTACCAAAAGGTACATACACAATAAAAATGATGGTACATATTATAATTAGTATGAAAAAGAGAGAGAGAGTGAGTGTGGGTGTGTGTGTGTGTGTGTGAGAGAGAGAGGGGGGGGGAGGGTATCCATGTTTTTCATACCTGTGTCTAAATATATTGCGATATTTATAGAATTCTTAACACAAATACATTAGATAAATTGCCGAATGGATACAAGCCAGAAAAAGAAAGAAAAGGAGAGAAAAAAAAGCAGGTGACCCCCCATATAATAGTTCAACATCACAAAATAATGATAGTTCTTCTCTCCAACTACAAAAACAAAAATAAAAAAATACTAGACTTAAGGGGAGGCAGCTGGTTTTTGGAGTACTCCTCCTCCCTCATGTTTAGCCCTATTAGTTATGAAATTTCAAGACATTCGCCACATTAGTTTGGGGATATTCAGACCTTTTGGCCAATTTCTTTGCCAATGTTAAGACCTTTCGTACCATTTAGGGGCTGTTTTTTTTCCTGGCGAGCGTTAGCGAGCCTGTATTTGAAGAGGAAACGGCCTTCGGCCGGGAAAATTCTCTACCGTAAAATGTACAAATTTATATCGAAGGGGAGTCTTGTGGGTGTTTTTTTAAGTTTGATGGAGGTTTAGAGAGCAAATTAAACCCCTTCCTTAAACCATTGAGCCGAACCAGTATATTATGCTGCACAATACAGTCTGAGCTCCCTTAAGAACTGGCTTGAGGACGAAATAATACATAATACAAACAGCAAGAAAGGCACAATATGAAGACCTAACGCTGAAGTTGAGAGTCAGAGGAACCCAAAAATGTTGTTGTATTTTGCTTGTGCGACCTCATATCCGTGCTGAGAGAGAGAGATTTACATAGATACACTGGCCACGCAGACCTTACGATCCAAACGAGGTGGTCGTATCTACTTAATTCTAGTAGAGGTGGCATATCCGATAGAAAAGGAAATTTGAAGGAAAGGATAGAAAAGCTATCGCTTGACAGGACAAAATCGACACCTAAATGGCACGAAGGGTCCTAATATTGATAAAGAAATGGGGTGAAAGGTCATAAAATCTGCAAACTAATGTAACCAACGTCTTAAAATCTCAAAACTAGTGGGGCTAAACATTAGGGAGAAGGGGGTCCAGAAAAACGGTCTGTCTCTCCTTAACAAATCCTCTGAGCTACTGCCTCTTGCTCTCAGTAGGAGCTATACATATGAATGGACTGGATTGTTTCAATTTATGTGAATGTTTAAAAAGCTGTCTTACATATTTTTTTTTTTTTTTTGATCCTATGTGTTATTATATATACTGGATTGCATCAAATGAGAATAAGATAGTGGAGAAATATATAGATAGAAAGTGAGTGTGTGTGTGTGTGTGTGTGTGTGTGTGTGTGTGTGTGTGTGTGTGTGTGTGTGTGTGTGTGTGTGTGTGTGTGTGTGTGTGTGTGTGTGTGTGTGTGTGTGTGTGTGTGTGTGTGTGTGTGTGTGTGTGTGTGTGTGTGTGTGTGTGTGTGTGTGTGTGTGTGTGTGTGTGTGGTGTGCTTAAAGGTACAGAATTGACTTATAGGTTTGCAGGTACATGAGGTTTAGGGCGACAGTTTAAGTGTACACACCTTAAAATACGTTGAAATGAAGTGTTTTCGGTTAGGTTAGGTAGGTTAGGTTAGGGTAGGTTAAGTTTGATCTAGAAAGTTATATTTAGGTTTAAAAATCGAAAAAATTTACTCGTAAGCATGCATAATTAACGTGTGTACCAATAAACACACCACCGCTTGTGTGTGTGTGTGTGTGTGTGTGTGTGTGTGTGTGTGTATGCTTTCTTCATCCCCCTCACTAAATCCAGCACTTCATTCAGCTTCGCATCAAAGCCAGCGAGAGCGAACATTCCCGGAACCGCTTTTCGACCAAACCACAGATTTTGCCCAATGAAATATTTGGCAAGATCAACATAACGATTTGGAGATGAGAGAAGACCGATTTTCATGTATTATTATTATTATTATTATTATTATAGATATTGGCTAAAACAGATCGTCATTTCGTATGTGTTTGTGTGTGATAATGGTTAGAGTGTTTAAAAATCTGTGTGTGATAACCCAGGTTCAAATCCCGGTGGATCACATATATGCTTTCATTAATATCAGTGGAGGTGTTTGGTGTTGTGGTGAAATTAATACAAATATAGATTACCCCTTTGAAGATTATGACGCATTTTCACAGTTTATTCTGGTTATCATTAAACGATTGTATGCAGTTTAGGAAGGATCTGTGGACATTGTAAGGGTAGAAACTATCTCAATTTACCCTCTGACTACCATATACCCTTCCTAATCTGAATACACGTGGCTGAATATTTGCCAGAAACCGGAAAAGAAAAGCGTATTCAGATCTTGAAAGCGTTAATGCTCGATAACAGATAATTAAGATAATACGAGTAACTGTATTGTGTGGTAATTATTTAGATACTTAATAAAAGATAATTAAGATAATACGAATAGCTGCATTGTGTGTTCATTATTTAGATACTCAATGAAAGATAATTAAGATAATACGAATAGCTGCATTGTGTGTTCATTATTTAGATACTCAATACAAGATAATTAAGATAATACGAGTTACTGCATTGGGTGGTAATTATTTAGATACTCGATAACAGATAATTCAGATAATACGAGTTACTGCATTGGGTGGTAATTATTTAGATACTCGATAACAGATAATTCAGATAATACGAATAGCTGTGTTCATTATTTAGATACTCAATAAAAGATAAATAAGATAATACGAATAGCTGCATTGTGTGTTCATTATTTAGATACTCAATAAAAGATAATTAAGATAATACGAATAGCTGCATTGTGTGTTCATTATTTAGATTGTTACGAACTGGCACTCGGGTACACAAGGGCTCTCAATCAGGACTCGAATACGGCTCGCTGCCACAACGGAAACACACGATCCCAACCCCTGAGTACTGCCAGCCGAACAAAAAACACCAATACCCTCCAGAGTTCAATCTGCTATAACGGGGTATACAAGAACTCGGTACTAGTGTTCAACAACAAACTAATAAAGAGACAGGAATTATCTAGTCTGGTCAACAATCAAACAATGAAGTAAGAAACAACAACACCAAAGAATAGTGTTGGCCGAAGCCGAAGTAATCCACCCTTGACTATGAACTTAAGAAGTCCTCCACCCTCTACTTCGGATCGGCACTATTACGTTACGTTAATTAATAGTCCTTAAGCATCGAGCAAGGAATCTTCTGAAAAACCCGTTAGATGCTTCTCGGATGCTCGTAAGAAGTACGTATCGGATTTTGAACAGTAATTCAATAAGCAAAAACACTGGCAATTAAATACTATTAAAGGCTTAAATTGGCATAAGAATAATTAAAAGAATATGCAATAGTAAATGGCAAACATTAAAAGGAAGTACTCCGCAAATGCAACGGCAATAGCCTACTCGGATTGTGCTCGTGGGCCACTAATCACTAAAGTAGCCAAGCTTGCAACACATGAAATCAATAGTGCATAAACAATATGATACATAAGGAAAGCTTCAATACTATTCTGTATCTACTAATCGAGTAAAGTCTAGCTGGGGTACTGTGGGCAAAAGGTAGCAGTGACTGAGCAAAAACGGCTTGTAGCCTAGCGAAGTCCTCACGACTGTTTAAAGTATTCCGTTAAACCTAACAAGTGCACTTTGAGAAATCCAGATCCCTTGTATCTGTTTTTTTTTCCGGCTCCTTGACAAAGTAAAAACAAACTGTTAATAAAATACAGGGTGGTTAGGCTCTTGCCCTCACGCACTGTAAATTATTAACTCAACACAGTCAGCCGCAAAGACAACCTAGGCTTCACTGAACCGAAACGGGTATGCAGGTTTATCGCTTAACCACTGCATCAAACAACAACTCGTAACACAGAAAAGCCTTACCCCAGTCTAGCATTACCTAGACTAGCAGAAAACAGGAATAATAATAATAACACACAGGGAAATGCATATACAAGTGCAACAAACATAAATCAATCCTATTCTAAGTCAAACCCCTCCAAAATAGGCTATCTAATAGGCAAGTATCTCGTGAGAACTCAAGCGATAATACGTTGGCTGACTAGCTCTGCACCAACGGGACTATGGAAGTTAAACAGGGCAGGGAAAAGAGGAGATAAGAATGTAAGGTAGTAGAGAAAGTTCCATCAGTCAGAAGAATATATATAGTTAGCAAGGGAAATGAGAAGGCGCTCTGCCTAATGAGTTCTGATGAAAAAATGGCTAGACTTCCCTTTTTATACCCGGCCCTCTAGTGAGCCCAACGTGAACTACTAAGGACCGGACCACTGACAACCATTACGTAATTTCTCTCTCCTATGGGATACACAAAGGCTCTCCCTAGCACTGAGGGAGGGAGGAGTTGCTAGTGAGTTAGGCCCACCTCCCGCCTCGCGTACCCACTGACACCTAACTGTGGCTGTTTCTCTTCCCATCATTACAAATAAGTTTTACACATAATACTTATAACTAATGATATAAAATAGAACTCGTTGACTCAGATGAAAACAAAATACATATTCATAATACTTATAGTACAACGGCTCACATGAACTAAGTTAGGAAACTCTACATAGACTACAGCCAAAGTTCCTGCCCTGACGATCCTAGCGAGAGTGGGGCATGACTAGGCGTTCTGTACAGCATGCTCACACGTGGACATGCGTCACAAGATACTCAATAAAAGATAATTATGATAATACGAATAGCTGCATTGTGTGTTCATTATTTAGATACTCAATGCAAGATAATTATGATAATACAAGTAACTGTTTTGTGTTCTTTATTTGGACTCTCGATAAAAGATAATTAAGGTGGGTCTGATGGACTGTTGAGGTTAAGGGGTAAGCCCCATTTGAGAGATTATAAGACATTCGGCCCATTAGTTTGTCGATTTTAAGACCGTTCGCCCCATGTCGTTGTCAATTTTAAGACCTTTCGTGCCATTTAGGTGTCGATTATTTCCTGGCAAGCGGTAGCGAGCCTGACATTTTAAGAGGAATCGGCCTTCGGCCGGGACATTATTCTACCGAAAAATGTACAGATTTATCTTAAAGGGGGGTCTAAGGGGTGTTTTTCTAAGCTTGATGGAGGTGTAGCGAGAAAACTAAGAAATAAAGGAATAAATTAATTAATAGAAAAAAAGAAAAAAAAACGGTCCGTCTCTCTTTAAGATAATACGAGTAGCTGTATTGTGAGTTCATTATTTTAATCCAAGCCACAAACAGACACAGGGGAGGTTTCTGGAGCCCCTTCTCCCTCATGTTTAGCCCTATTAGTTTAGCTATTCTAAGACTTTTCGAGCAATTTAGGTGTCGATTGTTTTCAGGGCGAACGATAGCGAGCCTGCAATGTAGGAGGAAATGGTCTTTCGGCATCTTCTACCGAAAAATGCACAATTTTCTTCGAAAGGGGCCTTGTATCCATTCGGCCCCATTCATTTTTTTTTTTTTTTTTTTCCCTATGTGATTGAGGGAGGCAAAAGGCAGAACTGCCTATAGCGAGTGCCTCCCCCATAGTTGAAAGAGTGACAGGGCCAAAATCAAGGGACGTTCGAGCCAAAATGCCTGGACACACGGAGTTTGAAGCAATTTAAGTCATAGGAAGAGGGAAAGACTGATTCTGAGAGAGAGTTCCAGAGCTCAGCTGTTGAGTAGAAGAAAGTTTGAGAGTAACGTTTCACTCTTAGGTTGGAGAGTTGCACAGAGTAAGGGTGGGATTGAGTTGCAAGACGGGTATCACGTGCCCTATGTAAAGGAGGTGGTATACACAGGGAAAGCTCTGAGGAACACTGATTATTATAGTAGCGATAGAATAGTGAGAGAGATGCAACATTGCGGCGGAGAGAGAGAGAG
>CM064482.1:38459435-38524117 GCA_032716605.1 Paralithodes platypus | reverse complement strand
ATGTAGGAGTTAAATAGCATAACTGAGTTAGTTTTCACCCCTTGAAATCCGAGAGGTCCTTGTTAAGGGAATATGGGTCGTTTTTCTAGACCCCCTTCTCCCTCATGTTTAGCTCCATTAGTTTCAGATTTTAAGATGTTTGCCCTATTAGTTTGTTGATTTTAAGACCTTTCGCCCCATTTCTTTGCTAATATTTAGATCTTTCGTGATATTATTTAGGTGTCGATATTTTTCCCGGCGACCGATAGTGAGCCTGTAATTTTGGAAGAACCGGCCCGAAAAATGAACAAATTAATCTAGAAGGGGGATCTAATGGATGTTTTTTTAAAGTTTGATGGAGATCTAGAGAGGAAACTAAAACAAATAATCGGCCAAAAAAATATACTGTTCCCCCTTAACCCCTTCTGTACCGGTGATGTACTTTTCATTATATTCTGGCAAGTGTTAAACAATTGTGTACAGCTTAGGAAAGACGTCTACTCATAAAAGGCTACAGACTATCTCCATTAATCCTTTTACCTACCATGTATCCATCCTAATCTTCACCAAATCGTCAAAATGTATCTGAAATCAAATACAAAAGACGTCGCCGGTACAGAAGGGGTGAAGCTGCCTAAAATCGTCTAATGATAGCCAAAATGTAGCTATGCGTCCTCCGATACTGCCTGTGTACCAGTTCCAAGTCTCGGGAACTGAGCTTACGGTGGCAGAGTAGAAAATCCCACCTCGGGTTAAATTGTGCGAATAGAATCCAATATGTTCCCGTCCGACCCATAGCACCTTCACCACTCACACACCACAGGCAGAGATCTATCTATCTATCTATCTATCTATCTATCTATCTATCTATCTATATATCTATTTGTCTAAATATATTTATCTGTCTATCTATCTATATGTTACCGTCCGACCCATAGCACCTCCACCACTCACACACCACACGTATAGATCTATCTATCTATCTCTGTATCTATCTATTTATCTATCTATCAATATGTTCCCGTCCGACCCATAGCACCTTCACCATTCACACACCACACGTATAGATCTATCTATATATCTCTGTATCTATCTATTTATCTATGTATCTGTCTATCTATCAATATGTTCCCGTCCGACCCATAGCACCTTCACCATTCACACACCACACGTATCTATCTATCTATCTATCTATCTATCTATCTATCTAATTGCTAAAATGTTTTCATCATTTATTGCACATGGACATTTGCCTGATGAGATGACGTCCGGACTTATTTTGCCCCCTTATTAAAGATAAATATAAAGATCAAAGCTCCTTGGATAATTATAGACCTATTATATCATCGCCAGTTTTCTTAAAATTATTTGAATATTGCTTAAAATATAAAATTTTGCATTATGTGAACTTTAATGAGAGGCAGCATGGGTTTAGGGCTAATCACTCTACATCCTCAGCGTGCTTGATTTTTAAAGAAACAATTTTAAGATACAGATTAGAAGACTCAAATATTTATACAGCTTTCATTGATTTTAAAAAAGCTTTTGATAAAGTTAATCATTTCACATTAATAAGTAAACTTATTGAAGCAGGTATTCCACACTTTTATGCGAACATAATATTATATCTTTATAGAAATCAACTGGTTGCTACTAAGCATAAAGACTCAATATCAAAACCCTGGAAAATATGAATGGAGTAAGACAGGGAGGAGTCTTGGTCTCCGATATTATTTAATCTTTATATAGATAAGCTGATTGAAAAAGTGTCTAAATGTAAAAAGGGGTGCACACTAGGAAATATATCAAGTAATATTAGTGCTTACGCTGACGATATTGTTGTATTAGCACCATCGTCATCGGGATTACAGTTTTTACTAAATATGCTTGGAAATGAAGCAAAAGAAATTGATATTGACATTAATATTAATAAATCATCATGCATGTATTTCAAAGACAATAAAGATAAAAACTTAAAGCCAAAGTTGATGCTATGTGGAGAGATATTGAATGTTGTTAATGAACAAAAGTATCTAGGGCTTATAATAGATGATAATTTAAATAATGACAAAGACGTAATTAGGTGTCGTAACAAGTTTTATAATGAATTTAATTGTATTTTACGTAAATTTTCTAATGCTAATGTTAGGGTTTTTACTCAGTTGTTCCAAAGTTACTGCTCAAGTTTTTATGGTTCTGAATTATGGTTTTATAACAAAAAGTGCAAACTTCCTCTTAAGCAATTTGCAATTGGTTACCACAAAGCAATAAAGAAAATGCTGAAATTAAAATAATGGGAAAGTAATCATCATGCATGTGAATTGGCTGGACTAATGACATTTAATCATTTAATGAATTGGTTAAAAATTAGATTTGCTCACAAATGTCTCCTAAAACCTTGCAAGTTTTTACAGAAATGTTTATTAAACCTTGATGAATACCTATCGTTAGGAAAGGAAGTTAACCATATCCTATTACATGAATATGACGTATCAGATTTGAAAACTAATGATATAAATGCTATCAAGTCAAGAATTATGTTTGTACAAAACCATGAACCTAGAATGCGGTAATGTATGAGGTTACTGTTATCTCTATTGTATAATAAAATTATGTAAAAAGTTAATTGTGTTGCCTTTTATGAAATAAAGATTTGAGTCTGAGTCTATCTGTATATATGTAAAATGTTACCATGTAACCTTTTATGAAATAAAGAATTAACTTACTAACTAACTAACTATCTATCTATCTGTATGTCTGTCTATCTATCAATATGTTCCCGTCCGACTCATAGCACCTCCACCACTCACGCACCGCACGTATATATCTAGCTTTATATCTATCTATCTATCTATCTGTCTGTCTGTCTGTCTGTCTGTCTATCTTTATGTATATCTATCTATAGTTTGCCCGTCCGACCCATAGCACCCACACCAATCACACACCACAAGGATATATCTAGCTGTTTATCTATATATCTATCTATCTATTTATCTATCTATTTATCTATGTATACTTATATATCGTCTATCTGTATGTTCCCACCCGACCCATAGCACCCCCACCACTCACACATCACAGGCATATATCAATCTATCTATATATCTATCTATATATCTATCTCTATATCTATCTGTATGTCTGTCTATCTATCTATGTCTATGTTCCCGTCCGACCCATAACACCCCCACCACTCACACACCACAGGCAGAGATCTACAGTAGCTGTATATATATTTATCTATCTATCTATCTATCTATCTATCTATATTAGGGTGTTTCATATTTATATGGGAAAAAATAAAATGAAACTACGAGTCATATTGCTTTTCCACAGTTTCTATTCGAGATTATAAAGGCAACAAACCCAAAATTACAATGATTGCTCAATATTTACTGGTCGCACACTTTTGAAAGTTTACACGACATTTCCTGTAAAATAAATACAAAGGTTGCATAAGTGTGCAACCTCTAAATGTTAACCAACAGAGCAGAAATTCTGCATAAATCATATTCATATGATACTGATAACAGGGAGCATCAATATGGTAACCAACATCTTAGGTAGATATAATGAAACATCCTAGTCTATATCTATCTGTCTGTTTGTCTATTTATACTTATCTCTCTATTCTATCTATCTATCTATATGTTCCCGTCCGACCCATAGCACCTCCACCACTCACACACCACACATATAGATCTAGCTGTATATATATATATCTACCTATCTATTTATCTATATGTATATCTATATGTCTATCTATCTATCTATCTATCTATCTATCTTTATGTTCCCGTCCTACCTATAGCACCACCACCACTCACACACCACACGTATGTATCTATCTGTCTATCTGTCATCTATATTTGTATCTACCTATCTATTTGTATATTTAACTTATATGTCTGTCTGTCTGTATATCTATCTATCTATCTATCTATCTATTTTAAACTAGTTGAAAAACTGTTAGACAGAGGCATTCCTCATTTTTATGTAAATATTTTATTTATTTTTTATAGAAATCAAATGGTGGCCACCAAACATAGAGATTCTGTATCAGAACCCTGGAGAATCATGAATGGGGTTCGACAAGGAGCAGTTTTATCACCGCTACTTTTTAAAATATACATTGATACATTAATTGAGAACTTGTCTAAATGTAAAATAGGACGTACTTTAGGTAATAAGTCAAGCAATGTCATAGCAGACGCTGATGACATTGTTATTTTAGCGCCCTCATCAACAGGACTACAATTTGTATTAAACATCCTAGAAGTTGAAGCAAAAAATATTGATATTCAGATTAATACTAGTTAGTAAATCACTATGTATGTACTTTACAGGTAATAATGCTACTACTATTGAGCCAAAGATGAGGCTCTATGAT
Source organism: Paralithodes platypus (assembly GCA_032716605.1). Taxonomy (NCBI): domain Eukaryota; kingdom Metazoa; phylum Arthropoda; class Malacostraca; order Decapoda; family Lithodidae; genus Paralithodes; species Paralithodes platypus. Next base: position 38,519,748 of record CM064482.1, on the reverse strand, counting down.
AAAATATTAAATACTGCCAATGAACATGAATACCTAGGGTTTATTATAGATAATAACCTTAATAATGACAGGGACATAATTAGATCTAGAAATAAAATTTACAATGAATTCAATTGTATTTTAAGAAAATTCTCAAATGTAAATACTAATATTTTTATTCAGTTATTTCAAAGTTACTGTTCGAGTTTCTACGGCTCAGAATTATGGTTTGGCAACAAGAAATGTAAACTTTCTTTGACACAATTTGCAATAGGGTAACACAAGGCAATAAACACAATCGTTAAATTATAATACTGGGAGAGCAATCATAAAGCATGTGATATAAGGCTGGTTTAATGACTTTTAGTCATTTGTTCAATTGGCAAAAAATTAGATTTGCTTCTAAGCATTTGAAAAGCCTTGCACATTTTTAGAAAAGTGTCTTTTGAATATCTGTGATAGTCTTTATATGATTAACGAAGTAAAAATTATTCTTTTAACTACTTATGATATCTCAAGCTTAACAGATAATGATATTGATGCCATTAAATCCAGAATAATATATGTTCAAAACCATGAACCAACTCTAAGGTAACTTTACCTCATGTACATATGTAAACAGTTATATGTATGGCTTTATAGGAAATAAAGTATTGACTGACTGATTGACTATCTATCTACCTATATTTGGCTATACTGATCTATCTATCTATCTATCTATCTATCTATTTATCTACCTATATTTGTCTATACTGATCTATCTATCTATATATATATATTTATCTACCTATATTTGTCTATACTGATCTATCTATCTATCTATCTATTTATCTACCTATATTTGTCTATACTGATCTATCTATCTATCTATCTATCTATTTATCTACCTATATTTGTCTATACTGATCGATCTATCTATAAGCTCCCGTTCAACCCATAGCAAATCGTCACCACTCACACCCCAAACGCCTAGATCTGTCTACTGTATACCTACCTATCTATCTATCTATATATCTGTCTATGTATGCTTCCTTTTGAAGCCTTGTATCTTTTTAAGAAAATGTTTACTTAACAATGATGATAGCTTATATTTGATGAAGGAAGTAAAGAATATTTTATTGAATATTTATAATATCGAATGTTTAATGGAAAATGACATTGACGCAGTAAAATCTAGAATTACTTTTATTCAAAGCCGTGAACCAACTATGAGATAAATGTGATTCACAATTCTCTTACTATGTACAAAGTGTTATGTAGCTTTTACGAAATAAAATATTGAGTCTGAGTCTATCTATCTGTATATCTGCTAGTCTGTTTATCTATCAATATGTTACCCCCTTTTGTACCGGCGACGTTTGTTAAATTTTAATCTAGCTATACTTAGACGATTTTGTGCAGTTTAAAAAGGATCTATGGTAGTGAAAAGGGTTAAGTGAGATAATTCGAAGCCTGTTAATTGCTCGAGGACTCTTTTAAACTGAACAAAATAATCTAATAGTAGCCACAATAAAGTTAAAAGGACGTCACCGGTACTGAATGGGTTAACCCCTTCTGTACCGGCGACGTCTATTTACCTTTGTCTAGCTACTATTAGACGATTTTATTCAATTTAAAAAGTGCCTCCAGCAATTAACAGGCTTTGAACTATCTCAATTTACCCTTTATACCACTGGTGATGGGCTGGTCTATCAGAGTGAGAACTGAGCGATCTCTGCCATACCCATAGCTTAGTCTGACTGTTCCTTTTACTTATATATTTTCTAGATTTCGAGTGACTGCGTCTCTTCTGTGGATTGACCTCCCAATCTACCAAGATTGGAAGCCAAAGCGTCACATTTTTCCTTTGCCCCTCAACTTTCTCTTCATAATTGCTGAAGGGCACAGGGCCCTGGGTGGGGCTTTGGTTTCCCGGGCGTTATCTCACCCTCCCCAGCTCCCCGCCATGGAGTGGCTTCGGTCACCCAGGATTTATTGTGGTCGGCAGGGAGGGTTCTGTGGGGGCGCTCGGTTATGGCCTTGGCCTTGCTCGGGGCCTTGGGCCTGTTCGGCCAGGCAGCTTGGGGAACAGCAACAACAACAACAACCCTTTATACCAGCACAGATCCTTCTTAAACTGCTCAAAATCGTCTAAATATAGCTAAAATAAATTGAAAAAGACGTCGCGGTACAGAAGGGGTTAACAGCCGACCCATAACGCCGTCCATATTCACACACCATATGGCTACACCTATCTATACATCTATTGAGTTATCTACCTGTCTAACCATCTATCTATGTGGCTATCTATCACATACACACACGCACACACAGACACACACACACGCGCACACACATACATACAGACAGCACACAAGTGATTCAGATTCAGATTCAAACAAATATTTATATTATCGTTGCAAGCGTAAACCTACCTCTCTCTCTCTCTCTCTCTCTCTCTCTTTCTCTCTCTCTCTCTCTCTCTCTCTCTTGGATTACATAAACTTTACGCTGTGACATTCTGGTGTTCAGCACTCAGAAATGATAGAAATAAATAAATAGAGTTCAAGTAAACGCTACATAGCCAATGCCATACTTTCAGAGACTGAGATTTAAGGGGGGTGACCTGTTTTTGTTCTGTCCTTTTCTATCTTTCTCTGGCTTGTATCCATTTGGCCCCATTCAGCCTACTGCTTTAAGGCGTTTATCCCCATCCAGGTGTCAATTTTTTACTGGTGAGCGGTAGCGAGCCAGCATATTTTTTTATTTTTATTTGACAGCAGGCTAAATTTGTACATTTTTCGATAGAAAAATGTCTCCGGCGAAGCCGGATTCCTTCATATAATGCTGGCTCGCTATCGCTCGCCAGGAGGAAATCGACACCTACAGTAGATGGGGATAAACGTCTTAAAATAGTTGGCTGAATGGGGCCGAATGGATACAAGCCAGAGAAAGAGAGAAAAGGACAGAAATAAAAAAAAAAGCAGGTCACCTCCCTTAAGGAACGGTTGAGTTGGAAACGTCTAAAAAAGCGAAACCAACCAAAGTAAATAGGTGAAATATTAATGAATTTGTCGCTATGAAATATACCAACGCCTGAAAATATATACACACGTTTACAATTTTTTAACGCTATCATGGCCGGAAGGTAGGGCTGAGGAGGATTACAACATACAAGACGTATATATAAGATACTGTCCTCAAAAAATTTAAATAGATCTTCATTAATCTTCATTAGAGCACCTTAAGGGGAGGTTTTTAGTTAGTTCGCTAGACCTCCATCAAGCTTAACATTACAGCCACTATACCCCCTTTCAAGATAAATTTGTAAATTTTTCGGTAGAAAAATTCCCCGCCTTCGGCCGGTTCTTCTTAAATTACAGGCTAGCGCTCGTGTGATACCGGCTTTAGGAGAGAGAAGATAGTTATATTTTCCATAATTTACTTGGAGTGTATTGTACTATGCAAACTCTTTATTTTGGTCTAGGGTACCTCTCTGGAATGGATCGAGAACACTGAGGCATTAAATATTTCTTGCATATTATCGTATTTGACACACTCACAAACGCACACGCACACGCACACACACACACAGACACACTCACTCACACACAAACACACTCTCTCTCTCTCTCTCCGGCAATGCATGGAAATCACTGTTCGAAATTCGATTGAGGGAGGGTTCAGAGTGACGCGATTATCTCTCTCTCTCTCTCTCTCTTTCTTTACAGCTTCTACCTGATGTTTATTTACGTTTAACTATTTCAGTACATTGGTATATTTTAATTATATTCCGGTTTACTCTGTGATTTTAGACTTCTAGGAATTAAATGAGTAAAATAATGCAATATACATATTAACTCCACATACTGTATATGGTTTTAATGTGAATAATAGTGTATAATGATAATCAACTTATGAATTAAATAATAGCACAGTGGATAGCGTGGTGGACTGCAGACCAAATGGACCTCAGTTCGAGTCCACGCCAAACGTCAGGGTTTTTTCCTGAGGTTATCTGATTATTCCTGCTGTTCTACAAATATCCTGGCTACGCCGACACGCCAAGAAAACACCCCCTATAACGTCACCAATTCATAGCATAGGAAATGCCCGACCATAATCAAAGATGCTGTGAACGACCGTATAGCTGCTCTCTCCAAATCAAGTGACGTGTATAAATATGGTGTCGCCATCTAGTGTGGCAGAGAGGAAGCAACAAACACCTTGAAGCTCCACTGTGACCATCTAGTGCGACAGATATGAGGCACCCAACATCTCGAAGCTTCAATCTATATTCTCGGGACATCGCAATAATTACAGGCTACCGAACAACATACAGAGTCCCAAGCAGCTTTTTATAGGAAGGGCATTCATATTATTTTTTGCAGTAGAAACTATGTTGAGTACATTTTCTGTAAGCCATTATTTAAGTTCTTTTCATCTTCTTGTTCTTACAATTTCATCATTATCCTTCTATTACCTTCTTCCATTCTTCGTTTTTTTTTTTTTTTTTTTTTTAAACTTTTATATTTCCTGATCTTTGTAACTCCCGTTCCTCTCCATTTGCGTCTTTGTTCTTTATTTGTATTCTTCTTCTTCTCTTCCTCTTCTCCCAACCTTTCCATCTTCTCCTTCTCCCTCACCCATCCTCTCTCCTCCTTCGTCTCCTCTTCTTACATTCTCCTTCATTTTTTTTTTTTTTTTTTTTTTTTTTTTAAGAGACAATGAACGGAGGAAGGAAAAACACAGATAAAACAAAAAGGTCCATGTGCCTAAAGGCATCCTCCATTCATAAAATGTTTGTAACAACTGGATTTAAACATTTGTTGATTGTAAGTTTGTGGAAAGCAATTCGAGGGAAGTGAATTCCAAAGAGTAGTAGCTCTGGGGATAAATGAATTCTGATAAGCAGAAGTTCTGCATTGTGGAGGAGAAAGTGTAAATTCATGGGCGCTCTCATCTGCCCTAGTTCTACGGGGAAAGATGTGGAGAGGCGGCACAATTGAAGCAAGTTCCTCGGAACAATTGCTGTGAAAATATCTGTAGAATAATGCAAGGGATGCAACGTTTCTTCGTATGGCTAATGTAGGAAGGTCCTGTGTGATTGCAGGGTTATTGATTAATCTAATAGCTTTATTTTGAATTTTGTCCAACTGCCTCAATGCAACCACTCCACTTCCACCCCACAGAGGTGAACAGTAATCCATCTGAGAGCGCACATGACTTTTATATATTACGGCCAACTGCTCGTCAGTGAAGAATTCTCGAACTCTGTACAGGAGTCCCAGTTTTTTAGAGGCATTTCTTAGCAATGCTTCTAACATAATGTGTCCAGCTCAAGTTAGTAGTTAATGTTACACCGAGAATGTCAATACTAGGGGAAGTGGGAATATTTACATCATTAACAAATATATGGGAGTCAGTGAGATTCTGTCGGTTAGAAAATTGAATGTACTTGGTTTTCTGTGCATTAAAGGAAACTAGATTCTCTTGTCCCCATTCATTAATTCTAGAAAGGTCCTGGTTCAGAGAATTGCAGTGTTTATTTTTGAATTTATAAGATCGGGTTGGGTGAAAGAATTGGTAAATGTGAAGGAACTGTGGAGTGTTGATTCATCTGCGTAGGAATGTATTGGATTATGAGTGGTAGATATGAGATCATTGATATGAATGAGGAACAGAGTTGGGGACAAAACTGATCCCTGGGGAACACCAGCATTTATTGAGTGAAATTGAGAATAAAGGCCATCTACCATTACACGTATTTTTCTGTTATGAAGATAAGAAGAAATTAGTGGAACTAATCTCTTTCACCTTCTCTCACATTATTATCTTGCCATAACATCCTTCTCTCCTTTGCCTGTCCTTGTGTTTCTGTTCGTATTACCCTTATTCTTCCTCCACCATCTCCTTCTCCCTCTCCTCCTCTTCCACCACTTTATCTTCCTCCCTCTCTCTCCTTCCCCCTCCTCCCTCTCTCTCTTTCCCTCTCCTCCCTCCCTCTCTTTCCTCCTCCTCCCTCTCTCTCTTTCCCCCTCCTCCTCTTCCACCACTTTATCTTCCTCCCTCCCTATCTTTCCCCCTCCTCCTCTTCCACCACTTTATCTTCTTCCTCCCTCCCTATCTTTCCCCCTCCTCCTCTTCCACCACTTTATCTTCCTCCCTCCCTATCTTTCCCCCTCCTCCTCTTCCACCACTTTATCTTCCTCCCTCCCTATCTTTCCCCCTCCTCCTCTTCCACCACTTTATCTTCCTCCCTCCCTATCTTTCCCCCTCCTCCCTCCCTCTCTTATCTCCTACCCCCTCCATCTTTTATCTCCTCTTCCTACTACATTTTCCCATCTTCCCTTCCTCTCTTTCCCCCTATTCCTCTTCCATTACCATATCTTCGTCTCTCCTTCTCTTTTCTCCTTCCCCCTACTACATTCCCCCCTCATCCCTCCCTCTCTTATCTCTGTTCCCTACTATCTTTCCTCTCACTCCACCATCTCCCCCACCATCCCTCTCTCTGCTCCTCCCCCCATCCCTATCTCTTCTCCCCTTCCCTTCTCTCTCTCTCTCCTCCTCCTCCTCCTCCCTCTCCTCCTCCTCTTCCTAATTGCCCTTTACGAGGTGTGCCATAATGTTCACCTGTAATCTCCTGCTAAGTACCCTGGCAAACACGTAGACTGTCACCCACTGCTCTCATCACCACTATCACCACTGTTATCACCGCCATCACCTTTTATCACCACCCTATTCACCACTTTACTCACCACTCTCATCATCACCATCACTATCACCACTACATTCACTACTATCACCCCTTATCACCATCCTCATCATCATCATTATCACCACCACATTTAACACTATCACCCTTTTCACCACCTTCATCATTGTCATTATCACTATCACTACCACCGCTACCACTCCTTATCACCACCCTCATTATCACAATCACTATTACCACTATAACCACCACATTCACCACTATCACCCCTTATCACCACCCTCATCATCATCATTATCACCATCACTATCACCATTATCACCACCAAATTCACCACTATCACCCCTTATCACCACCCTCATCATCATTATCACCATCACTATCACCATTATCACCACCACATTCACCACTATCACCACCACATTCACCACTATCACCCCTTATCACCACCCTCATCATCATCATTATCACCATCACTATCACCATTATCACCACCACATTCACCATTATCACCACCACATTCACCACTATCACCCCTTATCACCACCACATTCACCACTATCACCACTTATCACCACCCTCATCATCATCATTATCACCATCACTATCACCATTACATTCACCACTATCACCATCACAATCACCACTATCACCCCTAGTCACCAACATCATCATCATTATCGCCATCACTATCACCATTATCACCACCACATTCACCACTATCACCACCCTATTCATTACTATCACCTTCATAATTACCAATATTATCATTATTCCCACTATCACCACCCTTATCACGATGACCACTACCGTCAACACTCTAATCACCACCACTATCACCATCCTTAATACTCTCATTACTATCAACATCCTCATCACTACTATCACCACCATTGATACCCTTCTAATCACCACTATAACCACTCTTATGACCCCTAATGCCAGTCTAATCATCACAAATGCCAGTATAATCATCACTATTGCCAGTCTATTCATCAGTATTACCAATATAATCACCACAAATACCACCCTAATCAAGTGCTACCAATAGACTAATAACTGTTAGGACCACTATTACCAGTCTACTCACCTCCCTCATCATCACCACTATCACCACCTTGAGCACCACTAACACCAGTATAACACTACTATCACCACCTTAAGCACCACTAATACCAGTATAACATCACTATCACCACCTAAAGCACCACTAACACCAGTGTAACACCACTATCACCACCTTAACCACCACTAATACCAATCTAACACCACTATCACCACCAGTCTAACACCACTAGTACCACTTACATCACCACTATCACCACCTTAAACACCACTAATACCACTCTCACCACCTTAAGCACCAATAACACCAGTCTAACACCACTATTACCACTTACATCACCACTATCACCACCTTAAACACCACTAATACCACTCTCACCACCTTAAGCACCAATAACACCATTCAACACCAATATAACCACTTGCATCACTACTATCACCCCCTTAAGCACCAATAACACCAGTCTAACACCACTATTACCACTTACATCACCACTATCACCACCTTAAACACCACTAATACCACTCTCACCACCTTAAGCACCAATAACACCATTCAACACCAATATAACCACTTGCATCACTACTATCACCACCTTAAGCACCAATAACACCATTCAACACCAATATAACCACTTGCATCACTACTATCACCACCTTAAGCACCAATAACACCAGTCTAACACCAATATAACCACTTGAATCACTACTATCACCACCTTAAGCACCAATAACACCAGTCTAACACCACTATTACCACTTACATCACCACTATCACCCCCTTAAGCACCAATAACACCAGTCGAACACCAATATCACCACCTGTATAACCACTATCACCCCCCCCCCCTACCCCCCTGATGCTTAGCCCTATTAGTTTTCATATTTTAAATTAATTCGGCCCATTAGTAAGGCGATTTTAAGACCTTTCGTACCATTTAATTCGATTTCTTTCCTGGCGAGCAATAGCGAGCCTGTAATTTAGGAGGAACCGGCCTTTGGCCGGGACATCATACAAATTTATCTAGAAGGGGGATCTTGGGATGTTTTCTTAAGCTTGATAGAGGTCTAGGGAGGAAACTTTAAAAATAATAAGTAATTAATGAAATGGACCAACGAATATACCCTTTACCCATTAAGCACCAATAATGCCAGTCTAATCACTACTATATAGCACCACCTTAATCACCACTTAAATATTTGCCACACTATCACCATCACCACACTACTACTGCCTCCATTATCACCTCACAAGTACTACTCCAAACACCACCACCACCACCATTACCCTTCCCATGACTACTACCATAAATGACACTTTCCCTCAACCTGGTATCACACAGGCCCATTTTCCCCCAATAGTTACCGTCGACCCTGTTCTGGCAGTTTCTGAGGTCAACTTTTTAGGGGGCGGGAGCTGCTTTTTCTCCCTCATGATTAGTTCCAATAGCATTGAGATTTTAAGACGTTCGTTCCATTAGTTTGGCGATTATAAGACCTTTCGCCTCATTTCTTTGTCAATATAATAGACCTGTAATAATCCAGGTATTTACAATCAGCTATTCTATTCTAGTGACAATTTGAACTACTGTGTGTATTGCGTTTCTACCTGGGAGATTAATTATGGTTGTGGAATGTTTAATTAATACGAATTTAATTCCAAAGCCCTCAGATTATACTTTGCCTAAACTAAATAATGGAATGATGCTAGAGTCAATCCGTCATAATAATACTCTCTCTCTCTCTCTCTCTCTCTCTCTCTCTCTCTCTCTCTCTCTATATATATATATATATATATATATATATATATATTGTCAGACTCCTTGATCCCCGTGGGGATGGCCACGAATAAATCATGTTAATCGAGGCAAGTCATTCGATTCTCTAGCTTGTTTTCGGGGGGGGGGGGGGGGGGGGAGAGAGAGAGAGAGAGAGAGAGAGAGAGAGAGAGAGAGAGAGAGAGAGAGAGAGAGAGAGAGAGAGAGAGAGAGAGAGAGAGAGAGAGAGAGAGAGAGAGAGAGAGAGAGAGAGAGACGGGTAGTGGAGTGGCAGGGACTAGTGGGGAAGGGTGTTAATAAAGGATAGGGGGATGGAGTGGTAAAATATGGGAGTGAGAGACAAGGAGGGGATTGGAATATGTATGCAAAATGGACAGATTTGATACTGTCTCCAACTCTGTTCCTTCACCAGCATTCGTTATGTAGAGGGGTAAAGTGTGTGTAGGTGTGTAGGAGAGAGAGAGAGAGAGAGAGAGAGAGAGAGAGAGAGAGAGAGAGAGAGAGCGAGCGAGGTGATCAAAGTTACCAATAGAGCGGAAATAAAAGCACAATTGAAGAACAACATGGATAACAACTAATCAACGCTATAAAAGCAAGGGAAGAGGACACACACACACACACACACACACACACACACACACACACACACACACACACACACACACACACATAGATATAGATATGATAATGATGGATGAATCTGCTACAACCCGATTTTGCTACATCCTATTTTAGACAATCTCGCAGTGCAAAAGCCACCACAGTTGGTAGCGGAAATCCGGCAGGTTCACTTAGTTCATTTAGGCTCTCCGAAAAAAATGTAGCCGTGAATGCGTTTGAAAAGGGCTTTAGTTTTAATTTGACTAGCAACTTATGCTATGAAATGAGGAACCAAAATAAAATACACGTTCCTTCAACATTTAAATAGGTATGCAAACAGCAAGTTATTTATTAAGTACAGTACTTAATTCAGTATTTGTATTTTATTAATATGCACCCATTCTTCTACATGTGATTTCTGAGTGTAGTGAACGAATTTCAGAAAAAAAAAAAAAAATAAGTTTTTTGTAATCTACGCATGCTGCACTATCGAAACTGTTCTGTCTCTCTCTTGTATACAGTGTGAGTGTATATAACTAATAACCATAACTCACTATCATCATCTTTTTATCTCAGGTACAGTTGAATAAAACACAAACACATTACACACACACACACACATATACACACAGAAGCTCACTCCTCGCTCTCAATCAATCAATCTATCTATCTATCTAAAACTTTACAAATGTATTTACCTATCTATCTTCCCATTCCTCTCTCATTCTCACACATAAGTTTTCTATTTTCCAATTATAGTATTTGCTTTGTATTTATTTTTGTAGTTGGTTCCCCTGTTGTTCTTCCATTGCGGTTTGAACTCAATATTTACTGTTTCGTTCCAGTACCTTTCGTTTTTTTTTTTTTTTTTCTCACATTCTGTTTGTCTGACCGTCTGTCTGTATTTGAGTCTCTCTCTCTCTCTCTCTCTCTCTCTCTCTCTCTCTCTCTCTCTCTCTCTCTCTCTCTCTCTCTCTCTCTTAATTAGTTAAGTAAGAATACTGTAATGCTGAATCCGGAAACCCAGGTCCAGAAAATTGCAACAAAAGAGGAGCCTATCCCACAAGCCACAAGCTCTATGTAGTGAAGCAGATAGGTGGAAGAATTGTGCGTTTCTTCATAGAAGTGTCAAAATTGGCACACACAATAATTAACGCAGTATAATCAAAATTAGCTATAGGGGCATCACAGGATTAGCTATAGGGGCATCACAGGATTAGCTATAGGGGCATCACAGGATTAGCTATAGGGGCATCACAGGATTAGCTATAGGGGCATCACAGGATTAGCTATAGGGGCATCACAGGATTAGCTATAGGGGCATCACAGGATTAGCTATAGGGGCATCACAGGATTAGCTATAGGGGCATCACAGGATTAGCTATAGGGGCATCACAGGATTAGCTATAGGGGCATCACAGGATTAGCTATAGGGGCATCACAGGATTAGCTATAGGGGCATCACAGGATTAGCTATAGGGGCATCACAGGATTAGCTATAGGGGCATCACAGGATTAGCTATAGGGGCATCACAGGATTAGCTATAGGGGCATCACAGGATTAGCTATAGGGGCATCACAGGATTAGCTATAGGGGCATCACAGGATTAGCTATAGGGGCATCACAGGATTAGCTATAGGGGCATCACAGGATTAGCTATAGGGGCATCACAGGATTAGCCTATGTTGGCTTTGGCAGCCCCTTTTCAATTAATCTCCATAAGAGTACTGAAACACCGATATTTACCCCAAACTGTATACTGTGGTAGAGATGTCAAACTAGTCTCAAATGACTCGCCTATACAATACTTTCGTATGATAGGCCGTATTTAACTTATCAAGCTTACATACAAATATGATATACATTGAAAACGTATCTTACACCACTAACTATCGTAAATCCACGATATTATTTGTATACAGTATAGATCGATAATTATTATACATAAAATTACGTGAATTAATTAGCTTCCATGGATATTGTGCATTACCCGAAAGTACCCGTCTGGCCAACAATAAATCTATATTAAGTAACACCCCGTTCTTAAAATAAATCTATATTAAGTAACACCCCGTTCTTAAAATAAATCTATATTAAGTAACACCCCGTTCTTAAAATAAATCTATATTAAGTAACACCCCGTTCTTAAAATAAATCTATATTAAGTAACACCCCGTTCTTAAAATAAATCTATATTAAGTAACACCCCGTTCTTAAAATTAATCATCAAATACAAACCCCAATGCACTTGAATAAACTAATGAAAGCATAATATGGTCCTCCCGGGATTCGAACTATATCCCTGAATAATGGCATACAACATTATGGTCTGGGAATTATACAGAGGGAGAGATGAACTATGATAATCCCAGTAAATGACCAACTAAATCTGGCATCACTCCATTATTTTCAGCCCCGGTTACATCACAATCATCACAATTAGGATGTTATTTTGTTTTGTTTTCATTATCTATTTTCCTATTTGAAGCCCTGGATGAAGGCTTTACAACAACAAGGGGTTTGTGGCATTTGGTTTGTTAAGGTAAAATTAGGTTAGCTGATCAATATATATGTTGAGGACACACACACGCACATAATACTGCATATATATATATATATATACAGTATAGTGTATATAAATACAGTACTGTATATACCGGCATATATATACGGTATATATATATATATATATATATATATATATATATATATATATATATATATACAGTATATGTGTGTGTGTCAGGGGGGGGGGGGGTATATGTGCGCTCGCTCGCGCGTGTGTATGTGTGCAGGAAGGTGTGTGTGTGTATGTACGTAAGAGGGGGTGTGAGGGTGTGTCTATGTGTGTGTGCGTTTGTGTATGTGTGCGTATGTATGTGTGTTGTGTGTATATGTGAACTTGGATGGCAGACCAGCAGCGAACGGTATGCTGGCAACAATCACCTGATTGTTTTGGCGACAAGCCTTTTTGACGGCGATTCCACACAAATTCCGTGCGACAATACTGCAAATATTGCGACCCACAGCAATAGGGTTTATGTGGATATACGTGATTGTTATGCAAGGCCTTGGTAAATGACTGTGAGGTTATGCAAATGAGGTACTTGGAATCTGTATAAGTGCGGCACGAATGTAGACGAATGGGTTGAACATAAAGCCAGGATGGGATAATAGGGGTTTTCTATTCCCCGGCACGACTGTAGGGCAATGAGCTGAACAGGGTGCCAGGTGGGTAACGATAGGAAGGCCAAGAACCTGTTTGTATCGTTCGGCTGTTATAAATAGTAAAGTATGAACAGTAGCGAAACGTAACGAAAAAGTATAACAAAAGTAACGAACAGTAGCGAAAAAAAAAGTTTTCTAAGAGTGAAACATACTTTATAATCAATTCTACCGTACTATGTATAATTCCATTTCTATTTCACTCATTACATTTCTGAATGGAGTGAAACGAAACGAGATATACATCCGAATCCTTCCTTTTTAATTTCATCCAGTCCATTCCTGCATGAAATGAAGCTCAAAACTTAGAAAAATTGAGTTTGCATCTATATTCTGAGCCTGTTCACCCTGCCACTAATATAATGAACACACCAGTAAGTGTAATATAGTGTATATAATGAACACACCAGTAAGTGTAATATAGTGTATATAATGAACACACCAGTAAGTGTAATATAGTGTATATAATGAACACACCAGTAAGTGTAATATAGTGTATATAATGAACACACCAGTAAGTGTAATATAGTGTATATAATGAACACACCAGTAAGTGTAATATAGTGTATATAATGAACACACCAGTAAGTGTAATATAGTGTATATAATGAACACACCAGTAAGTGTAATATAGTGTATATAATGAACACACCAGTAAGTGTAATATAGTGTATATAATGAACACACCAGTAAGTGTAATATAGTGTATATAATGAACACACCAGTAAGTGTAATATAGTGTATATAATGAACACACCAGTAAGTGTAATATAGTGTATATAATGAACACACCAGTAAGTGTAATATAGTGTATATAATGAACACACCAGTAAGTGTAATATAGTGTATATAATGAACACACCAGTAAGTGTAATATAGTGTATATAATGAACACACCAGTAAGTGTAATATAGTGTATAATGAACACACCAGTAAGTGTAATATAGTGTATATAATGAACACACCAGTAAGTGTAATATAGTGTATATAATGAACACACCAGTAAGTGTAATATAGTGTATATAATGAACACACCAGTAAGTGTAATATAGTGTATATAATGAACACACCAGTAAGTGTAATATAGTGTATATAATGAACACCAGTAAGTGTAATATAGTGTATATAATGAACACACCAGTAAGTGTAATATAGTGTATATAATGAACACACCAGTAAGTGTAATATAGTGTATATTCCATAATATCCCTTAAGGGCAGATCTCTCCACTTGAGGGATTTTTTTCTTGACCCCTTTCTCCCTCATGTTTAGCCCCATTGTTTTTGATATTATAAAACGTTTGCCCCATTAGTTTAGCGATTTTAAGAACTTTCACCCCATATTAAGACCTTTCGTGCAATTCAGGTGTCGATTTTATCCTGGCGAGCGATAGCGAGCCTGTAAATTAAGAGGAACCGGCCTTCGGCCGGGACATTTTTCTACCGAAAAATGTACAAATTTATCTTGAAAGGGACTCAAGGGGATGCAATTTTAAGCTTGATGGAGGTCTAGGGAACAAACTAAATACCTCCCCTTAAGGGGAGGTTTTTAGTTTGGTCCCTAGATATCCTTCAAGCTTAAGATTACACCCCCTTGAGCCCCTTTCAAGATAAATTTGTACATTTTTCGGTAGAAAAATGTCCCAGCTGAAAGCCGGTTCCTCTTAAATTACAGGCTCGCTATCGCTCGCCAGGATAAAATCGACACCTAAATGGCACGAAAGGTCTTAAAATGGACAGAAATGGGTTGAAAGTTCTTAAAATCGTCAAAATAATGGGGTGAACGTCTTAACATTAGGAAAACAATGGGGCTAAACATGAGGGAGAAAGGAGTCAAGAACAAAAATCCCTCGAGTGGATTATCTCCCTTTAATGTTAATAGTCAGCAATATACCTAGTACCACATTTAATGTTAATAGTCAGCAATATACCTAGTACCACATTTAATGTTAATAGTCAGCAATATACCTAGTACCACATTTAATGTTAATAGTCAGCAATATACCTAGTACCACATTTAATGTTAATAGTCAGCAATATACCTAGTACCACATTTAATGTTAATAGTCAGCAATATACCTAGTACCACATTTAATGTTAATAGTCAGCAATATACCTAGTACCACATTTAATGTTAATAGTCAGCAATATACCTAGTACCACATTTAATGTTAATAGTCAGCAATATACCTAGTACCACATTTCTGTCCTCTCCTTAATTGGTGTTCCTGTACAAAATACAAAGACAATATATTTTTGTTTATTAAGTGTGTAATCCTTCGTCACAGTCCGTTTACAAGGTCGAACATTCTAATTAAAGAAAAGGATTTAACCCCTTCAGAGTCATATGACGCAGAGGTTGCCAGATCAGCAATAAGAAATAGAGTTCTCTCACTCTTATAATTACCTCTCCAAAATTAGTTTTCTGCCATAGCTAACTCAAAGACAACTATAGAGGTTGAAGTAACTAAACTAAAGGTTTCTAAATACCCCTGATGGTAACAAAGGCTTTAAAGTATCCCTAATCGGCTCAAAATTGCGTCATATGTCGGAGAGGGATAATATGAGCTAACCCTATTTGGTCCGAGGGGGGGTCTTTTTGGACCTCCATAGTTTCGCTCCATTAGCTTGGACATTCTAAGGTGTTTCACCTCATTAGCTTGGCGATAATAAGACGCTTCGCACCATTCAGTTGTCGATCTTTTACTCTGGGCGAACGATAGCGAGCCTGTTACTTAGAAGAAATCAGCTTTCGATCAGGACATTTTTTTCTATCGAAAGATGTACGAATTTAGCTTGAAGGAGGACAGGATGGATATTTACTTAGCTTGAAGGAAGGAAGTCTGGGAAGACAATGTTGCCAGTCTAGGGATCATACTGAAAATACATTGCTCGAAAATGGTAAAATACAGCCAAATCTTCCAATATATAATAAATAAACAATATTTCATTATAGTCCACAGGAGGTCGGACCAGATAGAGTTAACCCCAAACAAACAAACAAACACACACACACACACACACACACACGCGCGCGCGGCTGTCTCAGTGGTACCGTTCCCGCCTGCAACCCAGCAGACCAGGGATCAAATCTGGCTCAGGTTGATGAAGGTTTTCTGAGATACAGCCGGCAGTTACCATCTCCCTTGATCTAGGAGATGGGTAATTTTCATTGATAATAATGTCTAAGAAGCGGGACAATACGAGCCAAAAACTCAATTCCTGTCAATTATGAACACACACACACACACACACACACACACACACACACACACACACACACACACACACACACACACACACACACACACACACACACACACACACACACACACACACACACACACACACACAAACTAACACACAGCCCACATACCTCTTAATAGACTGGTAGTACTCGTCAATGAAGTCCTTGGCCAGTTGAAGTACCTCCTCACACGACCTGGGTTCGATTCCACTCTTCCGGGACAGCATGAGCGACCCACTGCACAGCTGGCGGGTGCATGGTCCATCCTGCAACAAGGGAGCAAAAGGGGATTTAGCACAAGAGATATCAAGGGGATTTAATAAAGGAGAGGACAAGGGGATTTAGAGAGAGGACAAGGGGATTTAGAGAGAGGACAAGGGGATTTAGAGAGAGGACAAGGGGATTTAGAGAGAGGACAAGGGGATTTAGAGAGAGGACAAGGGGATTTAGAGAGAGGACAAGGGGATTTAGAGAGAGAGGACAAGAGGATTTAGAGAGAGAGGACAAGAGGATTTAGAGAGAGGACAAGGGAATTTAGAGAGAGGACAAGGGGATTTAGAGAGAGGACAAGGGAATTTAGAGAGAGGACAAGGGGATTTAGAGAGAGGACAAGGGGATTTAGAGAGAGGACAAGGGGATTTAGAGAGACGACAAGTGGATTTAGAGAGAACAAGGGGAGTTAGAACAAGAGAGCACAAGTGGATTTAATAAAGGAGAAGCCAATGGATTTAGAACCAGATAATACAAGGGGATTTACTTGGCAGCACTCACTATTTACTTGGCAGCACTCACTATTTACTTGGCAGCACTCACTATTTACTTGGCAGCACTCACTATCATGATAAGTAGAACAGAAACAGAAACTATCATTATTGTCTTTAGCACTTAACCCTTGCGGTAAATGACGACGAGTGTTTCTTCATTGTATTCTGGCGACTATTAAGGAGGGTCAGCGGCTTTTTTTTTTTATCTTTCTCTCCTTTTCTCTCTTTCCCTGGCTTGTATCCATTCGGCCCCATTCAGCCAACTGTTTTAAGAAGTTTATACCCATCCAGGTGTCGATTTCTTCCTATCGTCAGCCAGTATTGTATGGATAAATCCGGCTTCGCCGGAGAAATTTTGCTATCAAAAAATGTACAAATTTAGTTTGCTGTCAAAACAAAAATATATATATGCTGGCTCGCTACCGCTCGCCAGGAAAATATTGACACCTGGATGGGGGTAAACGTCTTAAAACAGTAGGCTGAATGGGGCTGAATGGGGCCGAATGGGTACAAGCCAAAGAGAGAGAGAGAGAGAGAAAGAGAACAAAAGCGAGGTGGGCTCCCTTAAGCGGCTATATATATTAGATTTAGGATGATCTGTTTGAGTGAAAGGGTTGAGTTTACCCCTTATATTGCGAAAGGTCTTCCTGAGCTGAATACAACCGTTTAATGTTAGTCACAACACTATTAAGGGGAGATGGGCAGGTTTTCTGGACCACTTTCTCCCTCGTGGTTAGCCCCCATTAGTTTTCAGATGTTAAGATGTTTGCCCCATTAGTTAGTCGATTTTAAGACCTTTCGCCCCATTTCTTCGTCAATATTTAGACCTTTCGGGCTATTTAGGTGTCGATTTTTTCCCTGGCGAACGATGGTGAGCCTGTAATGTTTGGAAGAACCCATTTTTCTACCGAAAAATATACAAATTAATCTAGAATGGATGTTTTTTTTTAAATTTGATGGAAACTAGAAAAATAATGAACACATGCAAAAAAATCGCCCAAAAAGTGAACCATCCCTCCTTAAAAAGCGTTTTCAAATAATGAAGGGGTTAAGGGAGTATTACGTTTTAGCCTACAATACAGTTCGATACACTTTGTTAGCTAGCATCATTTTCCATATTGCACAACACACGACATGACCTAGATGTGTGTGAATTTGTGTTTTTTTTTATTTTTGTGTGTGTGTGTTCGTTGTTTGCTGTTGTCTTTTGTGTTGTCCCTGTTCTGGGTCTGTCTTGAGTCGGCCCCCCAAAAAAAAAAAAATATATAATAAAAATAAATAAAAAATAAAAAAAAAATAATAATAAAATTATAAAAAAATAAAATAAAATAAAAATAGGAAAAGTGGGGATTGAGTAAATAGATATAATAGAATAGATAGATAGACAACACACGCTCCGTTTGCTATCTCAAGGACACATATACGTTTGACCTGCAGTATAAGTCACTAATTCACTAAAACACATTCGCTTGCATTTCTCTCTTCATATTACAGAACAGAGTAAAGCGAGTTAATATTCTTTCTCTTCCTTCAATGCAGTTCAGTGCAAAACATCAGTTGCAACACTCACTGCGTTGCAACATTAATGGCAGGATGAAGGGGGTAGTGGTTAGTTTTTGGTCTATATATATTTATTTGTATATATATATATATATATATATATATATATATATATATATATATCACTTTCCTCGCTAGACCTCTATCAAGCTTTATAAAACACCCCAAGAACCCCCTTTCAAGATAAACTTGTACATTTTTCGGTAGGAAAATGTCCCGGCCGAGGGCCAATTCCTCTTAAAATTATACTCGCTATCGCTCGCCACCTAGATGGCACGAAAGGACTTAATTGTGACAAAGAAATGGGGTGAAAGATCCTAACATCGCCAAACTAATGGAACGGACTTCTGAAGAATTGAAAACTAATGGGGATAAACATGAGGGAGACGGAGGGGGGGGGGGGGGGGGGGGGGGGCAGAAAAATGAACCATCTCCCCTTAAGCGGGTTTCACACGAGAGCTTTTGTCGTCACTATTTTTCTAGCAATATTGCTAGGCTCTTTTGCCGTGGTGTCGGAAACTAGAGTGAAGACAGAAATAATATTAGGTGACCGAGTGGACTATGCCATCTCTACTAGAATTAAGTCCTGACCACCTCGTTTGGATCGTAAGGTCTGTGTGGCCAGTGTAAATCTCTCTCTCTCTCTCTCTCTCTCTCTCTCTCTCTCTCTCTCTCTCTCTCTCTCTCTCTCTCTCTCTCTCTCTCTCTCTCTCAAACACGTTGTACCAGATAGTACTAAGGGAAAATGGTCTCTCCTTGTATACATCACAAGGAGGAGTTAGCTTGCACCACTCACTGCAATGAAGGTTTTTTTTTTTTTTTTTTTTTCTCCTTTGCCTTTAGTCCCATTACCTTTGAAATTCTAAGGCGTTCGTTCCACTAGCTTGGCGATTTTAAGACGTTTTGTCCCATTTCTTTGTCAATATATACACCTTTCCTGCCATTTAGGTGTCGATTTATTCCAGGCGAGCGATAGCGAGCCGGTATTTTAAAGAAAAAGCCGGCCGTTGGCCAGAACATTCGGCTACCGAAACATTTACAACTTCATCTTGAAACGGGGAGGGGGGGGGGGGTTTCAGGGATTTTTTTTTTTTTTTTTTTTTTTTTTTTTTTTTTTTTTTTAAGGTTTGGTGAAGGTCTACCGAGGAATGTAAACACTATATGAATGAATAAATAAATAGAGCCAAAACTAACCACTAATTCCCCCTTATATTCAGTATAGGCAACAAATCATGATAGGGTCGGTTATCCACAATTTCACGAGTGTTTTAATAGGATTGTAATAGAGATACCAATAGATGATTTGATTCAGCTTAGGAACACATATTCATAGTGACTGGGACAAAATAGTTAAACACTATTGACGAATGCTGTACCCACGCTATATCATTATTTAACATTGACAAAGGATCAGAGCCCCATACACAACAGGCTCAACGGCATTAAAATATTATAACATGTATTTATTTGTTATTCTGTCTGTCTGTCTGTTTCACTCTCTCTCTCTCTCTCTCTCTCTCTCTCTCTCTCTCTCTCTCTCTCTCTCTCTCTCTCTCTCTCTCGCTCTCATACAATTCCTCAACAGTTTACGAAGAGACCCTTGAAAGAGAAAACCATGAAACATAACCTTAATTATATGGTAATTAAGAACATTTATACAATGGCTCCCAAGGTAAATTATTGTTTCTTGTAGATAGCGGTGAGATCATGTATACTTTACCTTGGCTATTATCCTTTGCTAATAATCAATAGCTGTGTGTGTGTGTGTGTGTACCTCTATGCATATTTGTATACATTATATATATAAATATATATAGGACTTCTCCACTGTAGCTTCCTCTTGGGAATGTTAGCCTCTCAAGGGAAAGGAGAACCAGCGTAGTAGTAAACAGCTTTATCATCTTCAATGGCTACCAGACCTACCATGTAAATATATATGCAAACTGTATGTATGCGTCCCTGTGTGTGGTTCTTTAAGTGGAATACACACACACCCACACACCCACACACACACATACACATACACCCACCCACACACTCACTCACCCACCCACACACATACACACACACACACTCACTCACCCACCCACAAACACACACACACACACATACACCCACACTCACCCACCCACCCACACACATACACCCACACACACACTCACCCACCCACCCACACACATACACCCACACACACACTCACTCACCCACCCACACACACACATTCCATGTACTATGCAAGCTTATCAAGAAACAGTAGCGAGTGAGTTTAGTTGCACTTTGATCCACTCAATACGTGTGTGTGTGTGTGTGTGTGTGTGTGTGTGTGTGTGTGTGTGTAATTCATTCACTTGTTCGTCAAGGGGAATCCACGCAATGCGAGCTAAGCTCATTATTATCGCGCCTCCTTAACTGGGAATGTATTGCGTGAAATGCATGTTAAGTGTTTATGTATCGTTGGAATGGCTGTGGATGTGTGTGTAGTCTGTATTTTAGCCAATTGGCGACATCTGGAAACGAAGGCTTAGGGTTAATCTGTACGGTACCATTCTCACTACGGTACCAGTCTCACCCGAAGGCTTAGGTTGACCAGTAGCTTAGGTTGACCAGTACGATACCCATCTCACCTTGTAACCGACCACCAACCCCAGATGGGACGTCACAACTTCGTCCACTTATTCCAGGTTCCTATTTATACTGCTAGGTGAACAGAGGCTACACCGTTAGGAGACTTGCCCAAAAGTCTCTTCCCCGCCCGGGTCTCGAACCCGGGACCTTCTGGTTGTGAGCCAGACGCGCTACCAGTTACGCCACGGGGAGGTGTGTGTGTGTGTGTGTGTGTGTGTGTGTGTGTGTGTGTGTGTGTGTGTGTGTGTGTGTGGTGCGAAGTTGATAGATTGAAGTAAAGTATATATTTCAGACATTTTTCTCTTCAGTAATCACTAAAAAGGGCCAGGTATTTTCTGGTATTCGACAATCGGACAGTCGGAAATGTCTTTACTATTCAATATATTAAAACCAAAACGTCTGTTAGTGTGGGTTTTGTCTTCTAATGTTCCTTTATAAACGTCCACAAATAAAAATCGGTGTTGTAACTGGACCAATAGTAAATACAGCAGTTAATCGTTCGTGTAACCAGCATTCGTTTTTGTAGGAGGAAACTCGAATTTCTGGGTTTATGGAAAGAAAAGAAATAACACAGAATATGAAAAGAAAAAACACAGAATATGAAAAGAAATAACACAGAATATGAAAAGAAATAACAGAATATGAAAAGAAATAACACAGAATATGAAAAGAAATAACACAGAATATTAAAAGAAATAACACAGAATATGACAAAAAATAACACAGAATATGAAAAGAAATAACACAGAATATGAAAAGAAATAACACAAAATATGAAAAGAAATAACACAGAATATGAAAAGAAATAACACAGAATATGAAAAGAAATAACACAGAATATGAAAAGAAATAACACAGAATATGAAAAGAAATAACACAGAATATGAAAAGAAATAACACAGAATATGAAAAGAAATAACACAGAATATGAAAAGAAATAACACAGAATATGAAAAGAAATAACACAGACTATGAAAAGAAATAACAGAATATGAAAAGAAATAACACAGAATATGAAAAGAAATAACACAGAATATGAAAAGAAATAACACAGAATATGAAAAGAAATAACACAGAATATGAAAAGAAATAACACAGACTATGAAAAGAAATAACACAGAATATGAAAAGAAATAACACAGACTATGAAAAGAAATAACAGAATATGAAAAGAAATAACACAGAATATGAAAAGAAATAACACAGAATATGAAAAGAAATAACACAGACTATGAAAAGAAATAACAGAATATGAAAAGAAATAACACAGAATATAAAAAGAAATAACACAGAATATACAAACCTCTGGAACCCTAGAAGAGATATTTGTGTTATGAAGACTGTGGACCATGTTATAGGAAGGCTTAGGTGTTCATATATGGTCTGGCCACGAGATTACCATACTTAAGGGGAGGTATTTAGTTTGTTCCCTAGACCTCCATCAAGCTTAAAATTACACCCCCTTGAGTCCCTTTCAAGATAAATTTGTACATTTTTCGGTAGAAAAATTTCCCGGCCAAAGGCCGGTTCCTCTTAAATTACAGGCTCGCTATCGCTCGCCAGGATAAAATCGACACCTGAATTGCACGAAAGGTCTTAATATGGGGTGAAAGTTCTTAAAATCGCTAAACTAATGGGGCAAACGTTTTATAATATCAAAACCAATGGGGCTAAACATGAGGGAGAAAGGGGTCAAGAAAACAATCCCTCCAGTGGAAATCTCCCCTTAAGGGTGGTGACCTGCATTATTCTGTTTCTTGGTTGTATCCATTCGGTCCCATTCAGCCTACTGTTTTAAGACGTTTATCCCCATCCAGGTGTCGATTTTCTCTTGGCGAGCGATAGCGAGCCAGCATTTTATGGAGAATTCCGGCGTTGCCGGAGACATTTTTCTATCGAAAAATGTACAAATTTAGCCAGCTGTCTAACTCTTTATTCAAAACATGGTGGCTCGCTATCGCTCGCCAGGTATAAATCGACACCTGGATGGGGATAAACGTCTTAAAACAGTAGGCTGAATGGGGCCGAATGGATACAAACCAGAGATAAAAAAAAAGCAGGTCACCCCCCCCCCCATAAGAAAGAGTGGACAAAATAATGTATGAAGGTGTATTTATAGGTACACTGTAATAATCTATGATGGTGTATTTATAGGTACACTGTAATAATGTATGAAGGTGTATTTATAGGTACACTGTAAAATAATGTATGAAGGTGTATTTATAGGTACACTGTAATAATGTATGAAGGTGTATTTATAGTTACACTGTAATAATGTGTGAAGGTGTATTTATAGGTACACTGTAAAATGTATGAAGGTGTATTTATAGGTACACTGTAATAATGTATGAAGGTGTATTTATAGGTACACTAATAATGTATGAAGGTGTATTTATAGGTACACTGTAATAATGTATGAACGTGTATTTATAGGTACACTGTAAAATAATGTATGAAGGTGTATTTATAGGTACACTGTAATAATGTATGAAGGTGTATTTATAGGTACACTGTAAAATAATGTATGAAGGTGTATTTATAGGTACACTGTAATAATGTATGAAGGTGTATTTATAGTTACACTGTAATAATGTGTGAAGGTGTATTTATAGGTACACTGTAAAATGTATGAAGGTGTATTTATAGGTACACTGTAATAATGTATGAAGGTGTATTTATAGGTACACTAATAATGTATGAAGGTGTATTTATAGGTACACTGTAATAATGTATGAAGGTGTATTTATAGGTACACTGTAAAATAATGTATGAAGGTGTATTTATAGGTACACTGTAATAATGTATGAAGGTGTATTTATAGGTACACTGTAAAATAATGTATGAAGGTGTATTTATAGGTACACTGTAATAATGTATGAAGGTGTATTTATAGTTACACTGTAATAATGTGTGAAGGTGTATTTATAGGTACACTGTAAAATGTATGAAGGTGTATTTATAGGTACACTGTAATAATGTATGAAGGTGTATTTATAGGTACACTAATAATGTATGAAGGTGTATTTATAGGTACACTGTATAGGTACACTGTAATAATGTTTGAAGGTGTATTTATAGGTACACTGTAAAATATTGTATGAAGGTGTATTTATAGGTACACTGTAATAATGTATGAAGGTGTATTTATAGGTACACTGTAATAATGTATGAAGATGTATTTATAGGTACACTGTAATAATGTATGAAGGTGTATTTATAGGTACACTGTAATAATGTATGAAGGTGTATTTATAGGTACACTGTAATAATGTATGAAGGTGTATTTATAGGTACACTGTAATAATGTATGAAGGTGTATTTATAGTTACACTGTAATAATGTATGAAGGTGTATTTATAGGTACACTGTAATAATGTATGAAGGTGTATTTATAGGTACACTGTAATAATGTATGAAGGTGTATTTATAGGTACACTGTAATAATGTATGAAGGTGTATTTATAGGTACACTGTAATAATGTATGAAGGTGTATTTATAGGTGCACTGTAAAATGTGTGCATGTATGACGCATAGACTGTAACTGAAGTGGTACACTATTTAACCCCTTCTGTACCGGAGACTCCTTTTTAACTTTATTTTGGCTACTACTGGATGATTTTATTCAGTTTAAAAAAGTCCTCCAGCATATTAAAAGGCTTTGAATGATCTCACTTAACCCGCTTCACTACCCCAGATCCTTCTTAAAATGCACAAAATCGTCTAAATATAGCTTGAATTAACTTGAAAAACTCTCGCCGGTAGAGAAGGGGTTAAGGGGAGGTTTTTAGTTAGTTCCCTAGACTTCCATCAATCTTAAAATTACACCCCCTAGACCCCCTTTAAAGATAAATGTGTACATTTTTCGGTAGAAAAATGTCCAGGCCAAAGGCCGATTCCTCTTAAATTACAGGCTCGCTATCGCTCGCCAGGAAAAAATCGACAGCTAAATGGAACGAAAGGTCTTAAAATTGACAGAAATGGGGCGAAAGTTCATAAAATAATCCAACTAATGGGGCGAACGTCTTAAAATTTTAAAAGCAATGGGGCTAAACATGAGGGAGAAAGGGGTCCAGAAAAAGTCCCTCAAGTGGAAATCTCCCCTTATTAAGAGTAATGATTTGAAGATTTGTTTTTAGATGGACCCACTAATTAGGCATTCATTAAGGGGAGATTTCCACTTGAGGGATATTTTTTTGGACCCCTCATGGTTAGCCCCATTGCTTTTGATATTTTAAGACGTTTGCCCCATTAGTTTGGTGATTTTTAAGAATTTCCGCCCCATTCTGTCAATTTTAAGACCTTTCGTGCCATTTAGGTGTCGATTTTATCCTGGCGAGCGATAGCGAGCCTGTAATTTAAGAGTAATCGGCCTTCGGCCGGGACATTTTTCTACCCAAAAATGTACAAATTTATCTTAAAAGGGGATCAAGGGGGTGAAATTTTAAGATTGCTGGAGGAGTAGGAAACAAACTAGAAACCTTCCCTTAAGGCACATATTTATAACAAGAACCATAGATGTGTTATATAAGCCGACGGAACAAAACGCATTCGAATTATTCAGTAAATTGTTGAATATCTCTCAGATGCTACTTATTAACAGTGTTCGGTCTAATATTGCAACATATATATATTTAGCAATGTAGGTGAAATAGCTGGACACGTTAAGACAATGTATTATGGTAGGTCAACGCGTGTTAAGTAGTAAACAATAGGAATGTATAAAAATAAAAATACCCCCCCCCAAAAAAAAAACACACAGAAAAATTACAAATAAAATACCCCCCCCCAAAAAAAAAACCACAGAAAAATTACAAATAAACCCCCCCCCTCCCCCCAAAAAAAAAAAAAAAAAAAAAAAATACAAATATAATACCCCCCCCAAAAAAGAAAAAAACCCAGAAAAATAACAAATAAAATATCCCCCCCCCCCCAAAAAAAAAAAAAAAAAAAAAAAAACAAAAAAAATACCCCCCCCAAAAAAAAAAATCAAGAATAAAAATAAAAATTAAAATAAAATAAAATAAAAAATAATACAAGGGAACTAGCAGGTCATAGCAATGCATGGAGAAAGCTTGCAAGAGAGAGATTGATTGAAGTTTTCGAATTCTGTTTTAAGGGGAGATATGGCGCTTTTCTAGACCACCTTCTCCCTCATCTTTAGACCCATTAGTTTGGCGATTTTATGAACTTTCGCCCTATTTCTGTCAACGTTAAGACCTTTCCTGCCAATTAGGTCTCGATTTTTTCCTGGCGAGCTATAGCGAGCCTGTAATTTAAGAGGAATCCGACTTCGGCCGGGACATTTTTCTACCGAAAAATGTACAAATTTATCTTGAAAGGGGGTCTAGGGGGCTTCATTTTAAGCTTGATGGAGGTCTAGAGAGAAAACTAGAAAAATAATAAATACATGAAAAAATCGACCAAAAAGTGAAGGATCTCCCCTTAATTTGACCGACT
The DNA here is from genome assembly GCA_032716605.1 of Paralithodes platypus. Lineage (NCBI taxonomy): Eukaryota > Metazoa > Arthropoda > Malacostraca > Decapoda > Lithodidae > Paralithodes > Paralithodes platypus. The sequence continues at coordinate 38,492,753 of CM064482.1, read as the reverse complement.
AAGACATCCTTTACTTACCCACTCACTTTCAACAGATACTTAAGGGGAGGTTTCTAGTTTGTTTCCTACTCCTCCAGCAATCTTAAAATGTCACTCCCTTGACCCCCTTTCAAGATAAATTTGTAAATTTTGCGGTAGAAAAATGTCCCGGCTGAAAGCCGGTTCCCCTTAAATTACAGTCTCGCCAGGATAAAATCGACACCTAAATGGCACGAAAGGTCTTAAAATTGACAGAAATGGGTTGAAAGTTCTTAAAATCGTCAAAATAATGGGGCGAACGTCTTAACATTAGGAAAACAATGGGGCTAAACATGAGGGAGAAAGGAGTCAAGAAAAAAATCCCTCAATAAGTGGATATCTCCCCTTAACCAAAATCTAATTCTTTTTCAAAAATGTAATCTATATATTGAAAAGAATTTTACCAAAGCTAAATATAATCATAGAATGCAAAGACTCTTCACATAATATACAAAAACAGAATATTGATGTTAAGCAATTATAAATGCTTTAAAATTATCGACATTATTTTGTTTTCGTTGTGGGCACCATGTCTAACTATTCCTCATTTAGGCTTCCTGTGTTATTTCGGCACATCTTAACACTTCGACAATAAGCCAAAACCCAATCTTTATTCGCAGCCCAGATATAACCTACAATTACTAAACTAACTGGAAAGGAAAATCAAATTTGGCGTGATAATAGGAATTAAGAGTAAAGAGTATATAGACGATTAATTGCGGATTCGCCGAGATGGGTTCTGGCGCCGAATTGTGGCTGCGGCTGCCCGGGTACGATAATTCCAGAGTTTTCTGGTCTTTAACGAAACCAATTAGTGGGGTTGAAGTGATCGAAGACGGGACCATACTGGGTGCACCTAATCCCCCCCCCCCCCCTCTCTCTTTCTCTCTCTCTCTTTCTCTCGTTCAACTGGTGGTCTTCATATACTTGTTCTCTTTGTTCATCTCTCATCTCTCTTATCTTCTGTTACCTTCTGTTCTTCGTGTCCCCTTCCCCTTCCTCTCTCCCTCTCCCCCCCCCCTCTATCTCTCTCACTCTGCATCACCGTTGATTCATTTAAACTCCGCCTAGACAAATATCTCGCATCAAACCCGCGACTGACTGCGTTTGTAAATGAATAACTTTATTTTATCCCCCCCTCAGTTACTAACCCATCTGTCCCCTACTAACTTCCTAATCCTGCCACGGACATTAGTTCCAGGGCAGTAGTTCCCTTTCCAATGTTCCCTTACCCACTCTAAACCACTGTTTGGACACTTGATCCTCAGTGTTTTGGAGGACAAGCAACCTAGAAGGGTCACTAGATCTGTTGTTACTTGATTTCCTTTGTACTTTGTACTCTCACTCTCTCTCTCTTTGATTCAGCTAGTGGATTTCGCATTTTCTACTGTTTTCCATTTTCGCTCTCATTTTCTATTGTTTTCCATTTTCTCCCTCTCATTTTCTATTGTTTTCCATTTTCTCCCTCTCATTTTCTATTTTGTTTTCCATTTTCTCCCTCTCATTTTCTATTTTGTTTTCCATTTTCTCCCTCTCATTTTCTATTCTGTTTTCCATGGTCTCCCTCTCATTTTCTATTCTGTTTTCCATTGTCTCCCTCTCATTTTCTATTGTTTTCCATTTTCTCCCTCTCATTTTCTATTTTGTTTTCCATTTTCTCCCTCTCATTTTCTATTGTTTTCCATTTTCTCCCTCTCATTTTCTATTTTGTTTTCCATTTTCTCCCTCTCATTTTCTATTTTGTTTTCCATTTTCTCCCTCTCATTTTCTATTGTTTTCCATTGTCTCCCTCTCATTTTCTATTCTGTTTTCCATTGTCTCTCTCATTTTCTATTGTTTTCCATTTTCTCCCTCTCATTTTCTATTTTGTTTTCCATTTTCTCCCTCTCATTTTCTATTTTGTTTTCCATTTTCTCCCTCTCATTTTCTATTTTGTTTTCCATTTTCTCCCTCTCATTTCTATTGTTTTCCATTTTCTCCCTCTCATTTCCTTTTCATTTGTCTATTCGTTAATCTCTGTATATTTCGGAAGAGGTTCGACACTAGTACATGTAGAAAGTTTGTCACATTATTAGGTTTGCCCAACGTTGTAGAAACGTCCCATAAAAGTTGTAAATAGTTCATCAGTAGAAAGGAACTGTTCCATACAATAACTATTTTTCACTATTAGTATCATCCTGGATTGAACCTTAAGGCTTTAGATATATAATATATTCTAAATATATCATTATTCCTTTATTTATCGACTGTGTGCGTCTGTTTCTCTCTCCCTTCTCTCACACTTACGATAGCTCTCGCTCTCTCTCATCTTAACTTCTCCAATTCTCCTCCATCTCCGTCTCAATGCTTTCCTTTCATCTCTTTCAATTTCCCTCAGTAGATATTCCACACCCGCAGTTTCCTTCCATACCTCTTTTATCGGTTCATCCCTTCCCTTCCCTATACTCACACTTCTTCGTAAGCAGTACTAATACCCACTCTGTACCGGTGACGACCTTTTCTTTATATTTTGGCAACTATTAGATGATTTTATTCAGCTTTGAAAGGATCTGTGGTAGCTAAAAGATTAATCGAGCTAGTTTGTAGCCTTGGAATGGTTAGACGTCCTTCCTAAACTTAATAAAAGCGTCATATAGTTGCCAGAGCATAATTAAAAGAGCGTCACCGGTACAGTATGGGCTATTATACGTAAATCGGTGAAAAAAACGACGTCAGTTACTTTCTACATCCAACTCGTGTGATGCATAAGACTATCTAATTTAAGGTTGAAATTTCCACTTGAGGGATTTTTTTCTTGACCCCTTTCTCTCTCATGTTTAGCCCTATTGCTTTTTAGATTTTAAGACCCTCGCCCCCTTTAGTTTGGCGATTTTAAGAACTTTCGCACCATTTCTGTCAATTTTAAGAACTTTCGTGCCATTTAGGTGTCGAATTTTTCCTGGCGAGCGATAGCGAGCCTGTAATTTGAGAGGAACCGGCCTTTGGCCGGGACATTTTTCTATCGAAAAGTGTACAAATTTATCTTGAAAGGGGGTCTAGTGGGTGTAATTTTAAGCTTGATGGAGTTCTAGGGAAGAAACTAAATACCTCCCCTTAAGGTTGAAATCTTCCACCATTCCTGATCTCATAACATAATTTTTGTGTGCATCTTTTTTTAAATTTTAGTAAAAAATTCGGTTCCATGTCATCTCAACCAGTAGCTCTCAACCAGTGCCAAATTAACCCAGACCATCCAAATCAGTGCCAAAATATAGTACTAACGTAACCTAACCTAACCGTATTGGTTGATGTGGTACTGGTTGAGAGCTACTGGTTGAAATGGTCTACTGGTTGAGTTGACCGGTCACCACATAATTTACAAAGCCGTGAACACAAGATTGGTCAACTAAACATATTGAAATCAGAGTTTTATCCACGGCTGTGCCTTGAACCTTCTTAAGATGTGAAAGAAAGTACAGACAATGATGTTATGTACAGTCAACTCTTATAATCCGCAGAGTCTCAGAGTATTGTTTAGGCTTATGAAAAGCTTAAAGTTAATGTATAAACTATTGTGCAATGTATAAAATTGAAAATAAATTAATTAATAAATGTATAAGCAATTCAGTTTCCTACAGCAAGCTGAAAAAATATAATTGCATAACTAAAATTTCCGAGACTGCGGATTAAACGAGTTGACTGTACGGTCGCGCTAATAAGAAATGTCCCAGCAGTCATTACTTTCGGCGTGCTCTGTGCTGTATGACTGTCTGTCAGATGTTGAATAGGGTGAGTAAGTGAAGGAACATGTTTGTATATTTCACTCGATATGAAGAAATGAAGCTTAGATATTGCTGATACCAACTATTGATCAAAACATATTTGGTGCAGAGACATGACTTATTAGCGCCACTGCACCACACTATGATGGTAGGTGGAGTATAATTTAGCCCATGGGCCAGGGTGTTATCGATCCCATCAGAGAGAACTTTTAGCTACAATTATCGATGTATCGTATTGTTGTGGAGATGTTATTTCTTTATGATATTCTTGGTCATTGGGTTCCCATAATACTTAATTAGCAGCTTACTGAATACTGTGCTGAACATTTGACCGCCTTGGATGGAGCCGATTTATGTGATATCGGGATCTGGCAAATCGACTTAATTAGCCAATCACGATACTGGTAAGGTAAGGGGCTAGTGTTTGTTTTTTGGTCTATCTACTTATATATTTATTTTTGAGTTTCCTCGGTAGACCTCCATCGAGCTTACAAAAAATGCCTCCTAGACTCCCGTTCAAGATAAATTTGTACATTTTTCTGTAGACAAATGTCCCAGCCGAAGGCCGGTTCCTTCTAATAGTACAGGCTAGCTATCGCTCACCAGAAAAAAATCGACGCTCGCCAGGAAAAAATCGACACCTAAAAGCACGAAAGGTCTTAATATTGACAAAAAATGGGGCAAAAGGTTTTAAAATCGACAAACTAATGAGGCAAACAGCTTAAAATCTTAAAACTAATTGGGCTAAACATGAGGGAGAAGGGGGTCCAGAAAAAGCGACTACCTCCCTCTTAACAAGAAGTGTATGAGTGCCGAGGATTAATAGTAATGATCCTGTAGTCAGAAAGAATGGCCATATTATCATTTGGACGCTGTTTCGGTGGTGCCTCAATTAACAAACATCCATGTTGTATTTTAATATTAATCATATAAAATGTATATTCCAAAACCTAACTACACAAACATTGGAGATATTTGGAATGTTAAAAAATAAAAAATAAAATAGATAATAAAATATCCCCATTGTCTCCAAGATGGCGGAGGTTGGTCGATCTCTGTTACTATAGGGTGTTTAGGAATGTGCAGAGAGAATACAGAGAAAGACAAGCAACAACAGAGCTAATGGTCCTTACTAGGCTACTTGTTAAAAAAAGGAGTAAAAAGAGAGAGAGAGAGAGAGCCTACCTATGTGGAGGAGGATTCACTTCCCTTCACACCTCAAGAGAAATGGTCGGGTCTCCTCGGCACTAACAACCGTTTGTTAAATGTTTCCAGTCTTTATATATATTAATTATGAAATAACTGCACAAGTATTGCTTATTGATATCATTGTAATCACTCTCACTCTCTCTCTCTCTCTCTCTCTCTTAGGTTCACCCGAAAAAAATCATTATCCATATTTTCTCATTTTACTATCCTTAGTATCTCTCTCTCTCTCTCTCTCTCTCTCTCTCTCTCAACGACTCCATCACTCCTCATTTGTTGCTACTCATGTCTTCTCTTCCACCCAAGCTCCTCTCTTTTACCTCTCCCCCACTTCTATCATCACCATCATCATCCGTTCATTCTAGGTTGGGCAGGAATCTTAACCTCTAACCTCTGTAACTCAAAAAGGGCTAGAGCAAATGAGCGGTCAATTTCCACACCTATTCCCTGGCCAAGTCTTCATAATTGGTAGAAATATTAACTCGATTACTCCAGTTCTTTTTTAAGTTACATAGGTTAGAAGTTACGATTTCTGCCCATCCTAGAATTAACAGACTATAATATATCATCACTTAATTCGACGTGTGGTTCTCTTGCCAAGTTAATTCACCACCATCATCACGTCGACACCTTACTCCCTCACCCACTCCATCCCCATCAGGGAGGTGTGGTGGAGTGGTCTTGCCACTGGCCTGGTAATCCAAAGGTCCCGGGTTCAAATCCCGATGTATCAATGGGAAGATATTATTGGGATGGAATTTGTGCTGTACCTAGTATCAGTGCATTACCACAAGCCCACCGAAACGTCAATAAAATACCCTCATTGTTCCCTGATTAAATAGCACTGTATGAATATTCCCATATTCAAAATATGCTATAGGGGTGCAATGCCTGGTGAGTTATCTGCTCAACAGGTGGCGTTGTGTGTGTGTGTAAGTGTGAGAGTCCGAGTGTAGGGGGTGAGACAGTGAAGCACGGGAACGAGGTGGCTTCAGAGATGGGGTCGTTTCGGGCCATGAGTGAGCACCGTGCCTCATGTGAAGGCAAGATGGCAGGTGCTCGTTGTGCTCTACTCTACGTGCTTCACATGTCTCACTCCCTAGACTGGAACAAGACCTCACGGGCTTCACTGTTCATTGTAAAGCGGTGAATGTTAAGGCTCTCAGCCTATGCCCGAGAGGAAGTAAGTTGGAATATAGAAAAAAAAAAAAAAAAAAAAAAAACACGTCCACACCTTACTCCCTCACCCCCTCCATCCCCATCACCACGTCCACACCTTACTCCCTCACCCCCTCCATCCCCATCACCACGTCCACACCTTACTCCCTCACCCACTCCATCCCCATCACCACGTCCACACCTTACTCCCTCACCCCCTCCATCCCCATCACCACGTCCACACCTTACTCCCTCACCCCCATCACCACGTCCACACCTTACTCCCTCACCCCCTCCATCCCCATCACCACGTCCACACCTTGTTCCCTCACCCAGTCCTCCATCACTACCACCACCACCATCATCATCATCATCACCATCATGTCCACACCTTACTCCACCACCATTATCATCATCACCACGTCCACATTTTACTCCCTCCATCACCATCACGTCCACACCTTATTCCCTCACCCAGTCCATCAACATAATCACCATCATCACCACGTCCACACCTTACTCCATCACCATCACGTACACACCTTATTCCCTCACCCAGTCCATCACCATCAACATAATCACCATCATCACCACGTCCACCTTACTCCATCACCATCATCACCATCACGTACACACCTTATTCCCTCACCCAGTCCATCACCATCAACATAATCACCATCATCACCACGTCCACACCTTACTCCATCACCATCATCACCATCACGTACACACCTTATTCCCTCACCCAGTCCATCACCATCAACATAATCACCATCATCACCACGTCCACACCTTACTCCCTCCATCACCATCATCATCACTACGTCCACACCTCACTCCCTCCATCACCATCACCACCACGTCCACACCTTCCTCCCTCCATCACCATCACCACCACGTCCACACCTTACTCCCTCCATCACCATCACGTCCACACCTTCCTCCCTCCATCACCATCACCACCACGTCCACACCTTACTCCCTCCATCACCATCACGTCCACACCTTACTCCCTCCATCACCATCATCACCACGTCCACACCTTACTCCCTCCATCACCATCATCACCACGTCCACACCTTACTCCCTCCATCACCATCACCACCATGTCCACACCTTACTCCCTCCATCACCATCACCACCACGTCCACACCTTACTCCCTCCATCACCATCACCACCACGTCCACACCTTACTCCCTCCATCACCATCATCATCACCACGTCCACACTTTACTCCCTCCATCACCATCATCATCACCATCACCACCACGTCCACACCTTACTCCCTCCATCACCATCACCACCACGTCCACACCTTACTCTCTCCATCACCATCATCACCACGTCCACACCTTACTCCCTCCATCACCATCACCACCACGTCCACACCTTACTCCCTCCATCACCATCATCACCACGTCCACACCTTACTCCCTCCATCACCATCACCACCACGTCCACACCTCACTCCCTCCATCACCATCATCACCACGTCCACACCTTACTCCCTCCATCATCATCACGTCCACACCTCACTCCCTCCATCACCATCATCACCACGTCCACACCTTACTATCACCATCACCACCACGTCCACACCTCACTCCCTCCATCACCATCATCACCAAGTCCACACCTTACTCCCTCCATCACCATCATCACCACGTCCACACCTCACTCCCTCCATCACCATCATCACCACGTCCACACCTCACCATCACCATAACCACCACGTCCACACCTCACCATCACCATAACCACCACACCCCCACGCCTGGTATATAAACCTCATACATAATAGCCACAGCTCCATTGTCCATAAATGCATCTCTCCCCTGGTTCATAATGCTCCACCCACTTACCTTTATCGTCTTTCACAACAGGTAGGCTATTGCGCTTATGCAAGGTAGCGTTGGTGTGCTGTGTAGTATATTATCAAAGCTACAGTAATACATAGATGAGAAGGCTACATTTCCTTGAACACTTTTCTGAAAACAAAACATCACTACACACACACACACACAGAGGGTCGGAATGTTTATTCTCTGTTCAACTCTCTTCTCTCATAATATATTATTTTTTATTCTGCTCTCTCTCTCTCTCTCTCTCTCTCTCTCTCTCTCTCTCTCTCTCTCTCATGGTGTCGAGTGTCAGCTTACCACATCTACCTCTATTTACTATCAGAGGGATATTTAGTTTTGCACTTTGAGGACTGGTGGGTCTGGTGCAAAGAGAGAACCTAACGAGTGATTCCCCAACAGATATGCTGGTTTAATTGTTTGTCTTCAACTATATTGTTGCCTCCAGTTAGCTTGTTCACCCACTGAGTCAAACAATGGTAATTAGCAAAGTCAGCAAGACGCCTACCATCAGCATCAGCAGTTCTTGCTGCCCAGTTAATTAACGTCACTTAAGGGGGGTGACCTGCTTTTTGTTATTTCTGTCCTTTTCTCTCTTTCTCTGGCTTGTATCCATTCGGCCCCATTCAGTCAACAATTTTAAGAAGTTTATCCCCATCTAGATGTCGATTTCTTCCTGGCGAGCGATAGCGACCCAACATTATATGAAGAAATCCGGCTTCGCCGGAGACATTTGTCTATCGAAAAATTTACAAATTAAGCCTGCTGTCAAACAAAACTAAAAAATATGCTGGCTCGCTACCGCTCACCAGTAAAAAATTGACACCTGGATGGGGATAAACGTCTTAAAACAGTAGGCTGAATGGGGCCAAATGGATACAAGCCAGAGAAAGATAGAAAAGGACAGAACAAAAACAGGTGACCCCCCCTTAAGATCAAACGGGTCTTGCCGTCGTCGATAAGACCACTCAGTATTGTGTACAGAGGTTCATCCTTTTCAACATTTTGATGTGGAGGCCTGTACAGCAGAACAACCCGACAGATACCGTTACCTAGATTGAGGTCTGCACCTAACAGTTAAGGGGAGGTTTCTAGTTTGTTTCCTACTCCTCCAGCAATCTTAAAATTTCACCCCCTTGACCCCCTTTCAAGATAAATTTGTACATTTTTTGGTAGAGCATCTTGAGAAAAATAAATTAATCAGTGATAGGCAATATGGTTTTAGACGATGTCGATCAACTGCAGACATTCTTTGCCTTCTTACGCATCAAATCAACCAAGCTACAGACCAACATGGTGAAACACATACAATAGCACTGGATATATTAAAGGCATTTGATAGAGTCTGGCATCAATCCTTATTGTCGAAGATGTCACACTACGGCCTTGCATCATTAGTTCCACTAATTTCTTCTTATCTTCATAACAGAAAAATACGTGTAATGGTAGATGGCCTTTATTCTCAATTTCACTCAATAAATGCTGGTGTTCCCCAGGGATCAGTTTTGGCCCCAATTCTGTTCCTCATTCATATCAATGATCTCATATCTACCACTCATAATCCAATACATTCCTACGCAGATGACTCAACACTCCACAGTTACTTCACATTTACCAATTCTTTCACCCAACCCGATCTTATAAATTCAAAAATAAACACTGCAATTTCTCTGAACCAGGACCTTTCTAGAATTAATGGATGGGGACAAAAGAATCTAGTTTCCTTTAATACACAGAAAACCAAGTACATTCAATTTTCTAACCGACAGAATCTCACTGACTCCCATATATTTTTTAATGATGTAAATATTCCCACTTCCCCTAGTATTGACATTCTCGGTGTAACATTAACTACTAACTTGAGCTGGACACATTATGTTAGAAGCATTGCTAAGAATGCCTCTAAAAAACTGGGACTCCTGTACAGAATTCGAGAATTCTTCACTGACGAGCAGTTGGCCGTAATATATAAAAGTCATGTGCGTTCTCAGATGGATTACTGTTCACCTCTGTGGGGTGGAAGTGGAGTGGTTGCATTGAGGCAGTTGGACAAAATTCAAAATAAAGCTATTAGATTAATCAATAACCCTGCAATCACACAGGACCTTCCTACATTATCCATACGAAGAAACGTTGCATCCCTTGCATTATTCTACAGATATTTTCACAGCAATTGTTCCGAGGAACTTGCTTCAATTGTGCCGCCTCTCCACATCTTTCCCCGTAGAACTAGGGCAGCTGAGAGCGCCCATGAATTTACACTTTCTCCTCCACAATGCAGAACTTCTGCTTATCAGAATTCATTCATCCCCAGAGCTACTACTCTTTGGAATTCACTTCCCTCGAATTGCTTTCCACAAACTTACAATTTACAAATGTTTAAATCCAGTTGTTACAAACATTTTATGAATGGAGGATGCCTTTAGGCACATGGACCTTTTTGTTTTATCTGTGTTTGTCCTTCCTCCGTTCATTGTCTCTTTAAAAAAAAAAAAAAAAAAAAAAAATCCCAGCCGAAGGCCGCTTACTCTTAAATTACAGGCTCGCTATCGCTCGCCAGGATAAAATCGACACCTAAATGGCACGAAAGGTCTTAACATTGACAGAATGGGGCGGAAATTCTTAAAAATCACCAAACTAATGGGGCAAAAGTCTTAAAATCTCAAAAGCAATGGGGCTAGACATGAGGGAGAAAGGAGTCAAGAAAAAAGTCCCTCAAGTGGAAATCTCCCCTTAATGTTTTTACCTGATCTTGTAGTAACTTGGATATATAATATCTCTGATGTACAGTTGGCCAAATAAGTGATGGCGCGGCACCAAGTATATTTCGATCAATAATTGGTATCAGCACTATCTAAGGTTTAAATCATCGTTCAGAGTGAAAAACACAACCATGTTCCTATCTTTACACACCCTATTCAAAATCTGAAATATATAAATACAGCATACAGCGAGCAAAACGTAATACAGCATACAGCGAGCAAAACGTAATACAGCATACAGCGAGCAAAACGTAATACAGCATACAGCGAGCAAAACGTAATGACAGCGGCGACACGACTTATTTGGCCAACTGTACATAAGTATTTCGCTCCCTTCCTGCATGGTCCGTTCATTGTGCAATATTCCATAGCCAGGTATTTCAAATTCCCAAACATAATCTCTGGTATCACGTTGAATCCAAGATGCAATGATAGCCACTATATCGAAGCACTCGACAATGCTCAAAGTTCGGAAAATATATTTCAAATTCAAATTGGCCTGGCATTAAATAATACTACCGATGTAAAGGTGATCTCCCCGAACAAACACCTGAACCTGAAAGGGGTTGCCAACGAACTTGACAATTATCTCGATCCCTGACCTCTTCGTAACTTAAAAGGACCTTGAGCAAACTGGCTGTACATTTCTACACCTATTTCCTGGTGGACTCTTCCCAAATGATAGAAGTGTCAGCCCGATTGCTTTCATTAATTTTGAGTTATAAGAAGTTAAGGGGTCAAGATTATTGTCAAGTTCGCTGGCGCTACCTTTAGTATCCCCTAGTTCACTCCGTTTCTCGCAGAGAGAGAGAGAGAGAGAGAGAGAGAGAGAGAGAGAGAGAGAGAGAGAGAGAGAGAGAGAGAGAGAGAGAGAGAGAGAGAGAGAGAGAGAGAGAAAGAGAAAGAGAAAGAGAGAGAGAGAGGACATAAGAGTGAGAGAAAGATCCATCCCTCATGACCTGACCCCATTCTTCCCCCCCCTCATCCCAGTGTGGTCACCCGAGCCTCCCAGAGGGCCTAATTTCAGTTCTGTTCTTTAATTCGAAATCAAAAGACTTTTATTGTCACAATTGCATAATACAAGAAGTAGCATCTAACATTACACAATATTTACATAGCGACAATGAGGATCTGATTAATCTGTTGACGTATGCTAAACTAGTTATATTTCAATTGAGCAGAGCGGAAAGATATAGGCTAATGACTATGATTATATACAGTATACTGTATATATATATATATATATATATATATATATATATATATATATATATATATACAGGAACGTATGGAAAGCGAGAGAATGACTAAGAGGGTGTACGAGAGCGAGGTGGAGGGACAGAGAGGGAGAGGTAGACCGAATGAGAGGTGGAAGGATGGAGTGAGGAAGTACATGAACGAAGGCGGTGCTGGTTGGGGGGAGGGGCGTCGACTGACTGGGGACAGAGGTGCATGGGGGCGGTTCGTTCGTGGCCACCCCTTCGGAGATCACGGCGTCAGGCAATAGATAGATAGATAGATAGATAGATATATACAGGGTGCTTGTAAACGACACCCTCAAACTTGCATGGCGTAATATACGGGGAACAAAAAGTACAAACTTCTAAATAACCAATGTCCTACTTTGTACCATTAAGGAGATATATGCATTAATATTTATGTAACCGAAACAGGGGTGTAAGGAGAACAAAGGAATACAATCGTAGCATTTGATGAATTAGACTATGAAAATATAATATTGCATTGCTATAAACACCTCATGGACCTTCATTACCCACTTTTTAAGGGGAGGTTTTTAGTGCGTTTCCTAGACTTGCATCAACATTGAAATTACACCCCCTTGACCCCCTTTCAAGATAAATTTGTACATTTTTCGGTAGAAAAATGTCCCGGCCGAAGGCCAGTTCCTCTTAAATTACAGGCTCGCTATTGCTCGCCAGGAAAAAATCGACACCCAAATGGGACGAAAGGTCTTAAAAGTGACATAAATGGGTTGAAAGTTCTTAAAATCGCCAAACTAATGGGGCAAACGTCTTAAAACCTCAAAAGCAATTGGGCTAAACATGAGGGAAAAATGGGAAAAGAAAAAAAATCCTCAAGTGGAATTCTCCCCTTAAGCCTACAACAAATAATATACAACATAGAGTACTTCCTTGTAACTCCATTTAAAACTCTCTGTCTGTCCGGGGGTGGAGGGGGATATGTCTCACTGTTTTTATGTTGACACTGGTTTGATGATGATGTGTGTGTGTTACTCAGTTACTCAGTTACTTGTTCGTCAAGGGGAATCCACGCAATGCGAGCTAAGCTCATTATTATCACGCCTCCTTAACTGGGAATGTATTGCGTGAAATGCATGTAAAGTGTTTTTATGTATCGTTGGAATGGCTGTGGATGTGTGTGTAGTCTGTATTTTAGCTAATTGGCGACATCTGGATACGAAGGCTTAGGGTTAACCTGAACGGTACCATTCTCACTACGGTACCAGTCTCACCCGAAGGCTTAGGTTGACCAGTAGCTTAGGTTGACCAGTACGATACCCATCTCACCTTGTAACCGATCACCAACCCCAGCTGGGACGTCACAACTTCGTCCACTTATACCAGGTTCCTATTTATACTGCTAGGTGAACAGAGGCTACACCGTTTGGAGACTTGCCCAAATGTCTCTATGTCAAATATGGTGTGTGTGTGTGTGTGGGTGTGTGTGGGGGGGGGGAGGGGGGGGGGGGGGGGGGGATGGTTGGGGAAAAGGGGATCTGTGTTCGGACAATTGTTGCTTATTTTCGTCCCTGGTATGGCCTTGGATTAATTTACCTTTTTAAAATGTCTCCATCTGATTATTGGTACATAATAGGACATTGTATATTTAGATGCGTTTACTTCTTGTTCCTTGTATATTTCGCCTTGTAATATTGATGGTGTCATTTTCAAACACCTTTATATATATATATATCATACACTGGACATTCACAGACAGGATGGATAAAAAAATATCGAAAAGGAGACAAATATCAATGCATAATCAAAATAACCTATATTGATGTCATAAACAAATAACCTATATTGATGTCATAAACAAATAATCTATATTGATGTCATAAACAAATAACCTATATTGATGTCATAAACAAATAACCTATATTGATGTCATAAACAAATAATCTATATTGATGTCATAAACAAATAATCTATATTGATGTCATAAACAAATAACCTATATTGATGTCATAAACAAATAACAGAGACATAACCACAAAGAGAGAATACACCATCATAATAATACACCATCATAATAATACACCATCATAATAATACACCATCATAATAATACACCATCATAATAATACACCATCATAATAATACACCATCATAATAATACACCATCATAATAATACACCATCATAATAATACACCATCATAATAATACACCATCATAATAATACACCATCATAATAATACACCATCATAATAATACACCATCATAATAATACACCATCATAATAATATATACAAATAAAACACATATATAAATCTGACCCCAGGAACGCAGTCTTATTATCTTCTCCCAAAAAGGATTTCTCTGCAACAATTGTGGCCGCTTAATGCAATAGGTTTCTTCCTTTAACATTTTCCTCGCAACAATTGTCTTCTCATTTAATTCCCTAAAATGTTCCTACTCCGCGCATCTCTAAGATTAGATTCTCCTCGGCTGATATACAGTAGATAGACAGTTTATAAGCTGCAGAGTGTTATGTAGACTCGGATATATATATAACTATATAACTACTGTACATATAACTATAAGTACACCTATATATATATACTGTATATATATACTGTATACATATACTGTACTGTATATATATACTGTATAATATTAAGTTATGCATCAACAATATACATTAACTTCGCTCCTTACTATGAATTTTTCCAGTAGAATTGTTTTCATTCTACTGGGGACCGTGTTTTCTCTACTAATTTTCATGAAGACCAAAGGTGGGAGGGAGTGGTGGGTGGGGAGAAAGCCTTTTTTTATTATCTTTACCTTCCACTTTGTAGCATAACCTGTGTTAGAATTAAGTCCAGACTATCTAGTAGGGACTGCAAGGTCTGTGTAATCTGTGTATCTATGTTACTATGTATTAACTCTAATTATCTCTCTCTCTCTCTCTCTCAAATAATAATAATAATAATTAATAAACAGGGGTGTGTGATGTCCACGTGGTTGTTTACTGTATATATGGAGGGAGTCATGAAATAAATACTAGGAAGAGCAGTGGATGTTGGTGTATCGCTGAAAATGGAGGGAAATGAGTGGAAGCTGCCTATACGGCTGTTTGCGGATGATACAGTTCTGATGAGCGATAATGAATGGGAGTTGCAGGGTCTGGTAAATGAGTTTGGAACAGTGTGCGAAAAACGGAATTTGAAGGAAAATGCGGGGAAGGGCAAGGTTATGGTCTTCGAAAGGGGTGAAGTCACAGAGTGTGAGGTGAAGTTGAATGGTCCGGCTATGGAGATCGTCAACTCTTTTAAGTATCTGGGCAGTGTGTTGAGTAAAGATGGGACTATGGATGAAGAAGTGCGGGAGAGGGTACAACAGGGGAAGAGGGTTGTACGAATGCTGAAAGCAGTAACAAGAAATAGGGTGGTCAGTATGGAAGTGAAGAAGTCCTTGCATGACAGTGTGGTAATCCCGACACTGACTTACGGAAGCGAAGCATGGACGTTGGTTGGGAGACTCAGACCAAGAGTGAGAGCGGTGGAAATGAGTTACTTAACCCGTACAGCCCCAGCAACGCGTCTGACGCGTCGGCGATGTATGTAACGCACAGCCCCAGAGACGCGTCTGACGCGTCACCCTAATTGCGCCTACCGTAACCTCAGGTGTAGCCACTCATAAGGGCTCAGATTTGTATGGGAACTGTGTACGTATCCCACGCAACCGTGCCGATGGTTGAAAACTCTCAAAGTCCACGTGCGTGCGCGTGAGCGCGCAATAACCTGGTTTTTTGGGGTAATTGCCTTCAATTTTTGACTCTTGTAAAATACGTTTTTGGGGGCTCTGTAGGACCATTCTTTAAGCTTTTTGAGCGGTTTTTCGTGGTTTTTCCTTCATTCCTAACCCATTCGCTATTGTTTCTGGAATAAAACCATTTTTTGAAAACCGGCCGGGTTCTGGTGAACAAACATTACAAAACTAGCCGGGGCTCCACGGGTTAAGAGGTGCATGCGGAGTTACATGGAGGGATAGGCAGACGAATGAGGAAGTAAGAAGGAGGTGTGGTGTGGAGGTAGATGTGCTGGAAAGTGTGAAAAGGAACAACTTGAGATGCTTCGGCCATATGGAACGTATGGAAAGCGAGCGAATGACTAAGAGGGTGTACGAGAGTGAGGTGGAAGGACAGAGAGGGAGAGTTAGACCGAAGGAGAGGTGGAAGGATGGAGGGAGGAAGTACATGAACGAAGGCGGTGCTGGTTGGGAGGAGGGGCGTCGACTGACTGGGGACAGAGATGCATGGGGACGGTTCGTTCGTGGCCACTCCTTCGGGGGTCACGGCGTCGGGCAATAGATAGATAGATATCTTGCAACTTCCTGAGACATTAACTTACACACGCCCCCCCCCCCCCACCAACACACACACAAACACTCCCATCCTCTCTCGTTCACACACACACTCTCTCTCTCTCTTTCCCCGCTCCCCCCAAGTTTGGTCCCTTGGGGTAGATGAAGGGAAAGATTTTATTAAAGTTGTGTAATGTTGGGTGATGGCTGAGAGAGAGAGAGAGAGTACAAAGGAAGGAAGGAAATCAAGCAACAACAGGTCTAGTGACCCTTCTAGGCTGCTTGTCCTCCAAAACACTGAGGATCAAGTGTCCAAACAGTGGTTTAGAGTGGGTAAGGGAACTACTGCCCTGGAACTAATGTCCGTGGCAGGATTAGGAAGTTAGTAGGGGACAGATGGGTTAGTAACTGAGAGGGGGATAAAATAAAGTTATTCATTTACAAACGCAGTCAGTCGCAGATTTGATGCGAGATATTTGTCTAAGCGGAGTTTAAATGAATCAACGGTGCTGCAGAGAGAGAGAGAGAGAGAGAGAGAGAGAGAGAGAGAGAGAGAGAGAGAGAGAGATAGATAGGGGATAGATAGATAGGAGATAGATAGTGAGAGAGAGAGAGAGAGAGAGAGAGAGAGAGAGAGAGAGAGAGAGAGAGAGAGCGAGAGAGCGAGAGCGAGACGAATAATCATAGGAGTCTAATATCAGAGTCGAATTAACATATACTATTAATTAACCCTTTCTGTACCGGTGACGTGTTTTTCTTTTTCTTTTATTCTATATATATTTAGACGATTTTGTGCAGTACCAATAGGATCTGTGGTAGTGAAAAGGATTTAAGCGAGATATTTCGAAGCCTGTTAATTGCTGGAGGCCATTTTTAAACGGAATAATATCGTCTAACATTATCCAGAATATAATGAAAAGGAAGTCACCGGAACTGAATATATTAACCCCTTCTATACCGACGACGTCTTTTGAATTTGTGTCTGGCTATGTTTAGACGATTTTGTGCAGATTAAGAAGGGTCTGAGTAAGTAAAAAGGGTTAAGTGAGATAGTTCGAAGCCTGGTCATGACTGGAGGCCCTTTTTAAACTGAATAAAATCGTCTAAAAGTAGCCAGAATAAAGTACAAAGGAAGGCGACGGTACAGAAGGGGTTAAGGGGGGTGACCTGTTTTTGTTCTGTCCTTTTCTATCTTTCTCTGGCTTGTATCCATTTGGCCCCATTCAGCCTACTGTTTTTTTTTTTTTTTTTTTTTCTATATTCCAACATACTTCCTCTCGGGCATAGGCTGAGATGCCTTAACATTCACCGCTTTACAATGAACAGTGAAGCCCGTGAGGTTTTGTTCCAGTCTAGGGAGTGAGACATCCCCATCCAGGTGTCAATCTTTTGCTGGTGAGCGGTATTGTTTGACAGCAGGCTAAATTTGTAAATTTTTCGATAGAAAAATGTCTCCGGCTAAGCCGGATTTCTTCATATAATGCTGGCTCGCTTTCGCTCGCCAGGAAGAAATCGACACCTAGATGGGGATAAACGTCTTAAAATAGTTGGCTGAATGGGGCCGAATGGATACAAGCCAGAGAAAGAGAGAAAAGGACAGAAATAACAAAAAGCAGGTCACCCCTCTTAAGGCAATAGATGGATAGATAGATGGATAGATATGGAAACAAAAATCATTCTTCAATTGATGACTTGTGCGCTAAACATCGATGTTTAGTAGAATTGCCAGCCAAAATACAGTCGTAGTGCATACATCAATAATAACATCAAGTTCCCCAAGCTTTTAATCCATACATCAATAATAACATCAAGTTCCCCAAGCTTTTAATCCATACATCAATAATAACATCAAGTTCCCCAAGCTTTTAATCCATATCATATGAATAATTATATTTGTTGTATTTCTGCTAAATGTCGATGTTAACAACTCCAACTTCCTTATAACTGGTAACTTGCAAGGGTCCAGGTAAGGGGAGATGTCTACTTGAGGGATTTTTTGCTGGACTCCTTTCTCCCTCATGTTTAGCCCCATTGTTTTTGAGATTTTAAGACGTTCGCCCTAGTAGTTTTGACATTTTAAGACATTTGGCCCCATTTCTGTCAATTTTAAGACCTTTCGTGCCATTAAGGTGTCGATTTTTTCCTGGCGAGCGATAGCGAGCCTATAATTTAAGAGCAAGCGGCCTCCGGCCGGGACATTTTTCTACCGAAAAATGTACAAATTTATCTAGAAAGGGGTGTAATTTTAAGCTTGATGAAAACTTAGGGAACAAACTAAATACTCCCCTTAAGGGGCAGGTAGTCGCTTTTTTGGAACCCTCTCTCCCTCACCTTTAGCCCCTTGTGTTTTGAGATTTGATGACGTTCCTTCTATTAGTTTGGTGATTTTGAGACTTTTCGCCCCATTTTGTTGTCAATGTTAAGACCTTTCGTGCCATTTAGGTTATTTTGTCTTTTTCTTGCTATTGATAGCGAGCCTGTAATTTTCGGAGGGGCCGGGACATATTTGCTACCGAACATTTTTACAAATGTATCTTGAAATGGGGTCTAGAGGGTATTATAAATGGGGTCTAGAGGGTATTATAAATGGGGTCTAGAGGGTATTATAAATGGGGTCTAGAGGGTATTATAAATGGGGTCTAGAGGGTATTATAAATGGGGTCTAGAGGGTATTATAAATGGGGTCTAGAGGGTATTATAAATGGGGTCTAGAGGGTATTATAAATGGGGTCTAGAGGGTATTATAAATGGGGTCTAGAGGGTATTATAATGGGGTCTAGAGGGTATTATAAATGGGTCTAATTATAAATGGGGTCTAGAGGGTATTATAAATGGGGTCTAGAGGGTATTATAAATGGGGTCTAGAGGGTATTATAAATGGGGTCTAGAGGGTATTATAAATGGGGTCTAGAGGGTATTATAAATGGGGTCTAGAGGGTATTATAAATGGGGGTCTAGAGGGTATTATAAATGGGGTCTAGAGGGTATTATAAATGGGGTCTAGAGGGTATTATAAATGGGGTCTAGAGGGTATTATAAATGGGGTCTAGAGGGTATTATAAATGGGGTGTAGAGGGTATTATAAATGGGGTCTAGAGGGTATTATAAATGGGGTCTAGAGGGTATTATAAATGGGGTCTAGAGGGTATTATAAATGGGGTCTAGAGGGTATTATAAAAATCTTGATAGAGATCTAGCGAGGAAACTCAACAATACATATATAGAGCAAACAACAAGTATTATCCCCTTAAGACTTAAGGAGGTTTTCAGTTGATTCCCTAGACTTCCATCAAGCTTAAAATTACTCCCCCTTGATCACCTTTCAAGATAAATTTGTACATTTTTCGGTAGAAACATTTCCCGCCCGAAGGCCGGTTTCCCTTAAATTGCAGGCTCGCTATCGCTCGCCAGGAAAAAATCGACACCTAAATGGCACGAATGGTCTTAAAATTGACAGAAATGGGGTGAGGGTTCTTAAAATCGCCAAACTAATGGGGCAAGCGTCTTTAAATCTCACAAGCATTGGGTCTAAACATGAGGGAGAAAGAGGTTCAGAAAAAAATCCTCCAGGTGGAAATCTCCCCTTAAGTGCCAGGCTGTGAGGGTGTAATATTTCTCACCCTGTAAATATGTATGTACATATGTATATACTAAGGCACATACCGGGGGTGGCCGACACGAGACAGAACCCGAACAGAAACAACATTTAAAGTTCCTTTTCTCAGGGTCCGGGACCACTTTTGCGTTCCCTCGCCCGTTTCTCTGTTTCGTCGATTAGGAGAATTATACAAGTGGAGGAGGATTCCTAACCTCCCGCCCCCAAAAGGAAGAGTAGGACAGTGAAAGAGACACATACAGTTAAGGTTGGGTAGAGGATGCCAAACCTCACTCTGGATATGACCAAATATGAGCGGAGTATAATTTAAAGTTATTTCACACTATACTTAAAGTTAAAAAAAATCCTCATGAATTACATTTCAAAGTTAACTATAATTCAATAATGTACTCACTTTCAAAGTTAGCCTCGCCAATTATATATTGTAGTCTTTTAAGGGGAGATTTCCACTTGAGGATTTTTTTTCTTTACCCCTTTCTCCCTCATGTTTAGCCCAATTGCTTTTGAGGTTTTAAGACGTTTGCCCCATTAGTTTGGCGATTTTAAGAACTTTCAACCCATTTATGTCACTTTTAAAACCTTTCGTCCCATTTAGGTGTCAATTTTTCCTGGCGAGCGATAGCGAGCCTGCAATTTAAGAGGAGTCGGCCTTCGGCCGGGACATTTTTCGACCGAAAAATGTAAAAATTTATCTTGAAAGGGGGTCATGGGGGTGCAATTTCAAGCTTGATGGAAGGCTAGGAAACACACTAAAAACCTCCCCTTAAACAATAATTTCAGGACGATGAGGCAATTAATTTTCGCACCAGGCGAGTTTAGTCAGTCTATCAGTAATCGGCAAACAATTGAAATCCGCGGGGGAAAACTACAATTAAAACAGATAAGGACACAATAAAGAGGTAAAGTGTGCAAATATATATGTAATAAATCAAACATTAACCCCTTCTTGACCGGCGACGTCTTATTATGTTTAACCTGGCTACTATTGGACGATTATATTGAGTTTAAAACGGGCCTCCAGCAATTAAAAGCTTCGAACTATCTCAATCAACCGGTTTAACTACCACAGGTCCTTCTTAAACTGCACACAATCGTCTAAATGTAGCTACAATCGAATTAAAATAGACGTCGCCGGTACAGAAGGGGTTAATAAGAAATAAGACAAAAACGAAGAAAATGGAAATCGATTAAAGAAAACGAAATATTCCTGCTTTATACCGCTCATAGATTGTGTGGGTAAAATAATGATGAGAAATATGTTGGTAAAAGCTAAGCTAGAACACACAAACACACACACACACACACACACACACACACACACACACACACACACACACACACACACACCTAAACCCAAACCCAAACCCAAACCCAAACACACACAGCACACATTCACTCTCTTTCTCTCTCTCTTTATCGCTATATAAATACTACTAAATACTTGCACATCTATTAATACTATTAGTACTTCGCAGCCCAAACGAAACTGTGACATTTTTCAAACACTTAAGGGGAGACTGGCCGTTTGTTTGGTCTATTAATTAATGTATTCATATATGTTTTCAGTTTCCTCCCTAGACCTCCATCAAGCTTAGAAAAACACACCCTAGACCCCCCTTCAAGATAAATTTGTACATTTTTCGGTAGAAAAATTTCCCGGCCGAAGGCCGGTTCCTCTTAAAATTGCAGGCTCGCTATCGCTCGCCAGGAAATAATCGACACCTAAATGGCACGAAAGGTCTTAAAATTGACAACAAAATGGGGCGAAAGGTGTTAAAATCGCCAAACTAATGGGCCGAATGTCTTATAATCTCATAACTAGTGGGGCTAAACATTAAGGAGAAGGGGGTCCAGAAAAACGGTCTGCCTCGCTTCAAACACTTACTATTTATAGCCTGGTGGTACACAAACAGCGGGACCGATTAGGAATACATGCATAACATGAATACATGAATATATTAACACCTGAATATCCGGTATAATTCACGTACGCCACTGTAATCTGGCAACCTCTGCGTCATATGTGCGTGAAAGGGTTAATATCCGGTATAATTCATGTACGCCACTGTAATCTGGCAACCTCTGCGTCATATGTGCGTGAAAGGGTTAATATCCGGTATAATTCACGTACGCCCCTGTAATCTGGCAACCTCTACGTCATATGTGCGTGAAAGGGTTAATATCCGGTATAATTCACGTACACCGCTGTAATCTGGCAACCTCTGCGTCATATGTGCGTGAAAGGGTTAATATCCGGTATAATTCACGTACGCCGCTGTAATCTGGCAACCTCTGCGTCATATGTGCGTGAAAGGGTTAATATCCGGTATAATTCATGTACGCTGTAATCTGGCAACCTCTGCGTCATATGTGCGTGAAAGGGTTAATATCCGGTATAATTCACGTACGCCGCTGTAATCTGGCAACCTCTACGTCATATGTGCGTGAAAGGGTTAATATCCTGTATATTTCATGTACGCTGTAATCTGGCAAACCTCTGCGTCATATGTGCGTGAAAGGGTTAATATCCGGTATAATTCACGTACGCCGCTGTAATCTGGCAACCTCTGCGTCATATGTGCGTGAAAGGGTTAATATCCGGTATAATTCATGTACGCTGTAATCTGGCAACCTCTGCGTCATATGTGCGTGAAAGGGTTAATATCCGGTATAATTCACGTACGCCGCTGTAATCTGGCAACCTCTACGTCATATGTGCGTGAAAGGGTTAATATCCTGTATATTTCATGTACGCTGTAATCTGGCAACCTCTGCGTCATATGTGCGTGAAAGGGTTAATATCCGGTATAATTCACGTACGCCGCTGTAATCTGGCAACCTCTGCGTCATATGTGCGTGAAAGGGTTAATATCCGGTATAATTCATGTACGCCGCTGTAATCTGGCAACCTCTGCGTCATAT
This sequence comes from Paralithodes platypus, assembly GCA_032716605.1. Lineage (NCBI taxonomy): Eukaryota > Metazoa > Arthropoda > Malacostraca > Decapoda > Lithodidae > Paralithodes > Paralithodes platypus. Next base: position 38,469,882 of record CM064482.1, on the reverse strand, counting down.
GTGTGTGAAAGGGTTAATATCCGGTATAATTCACGTACGCTGTAATCTGGCAACCTCTGCGGCATATGTACGTGAAAGGGTTAATATCCGGTATAATTCACGTACGCTGTAATCTGGCAACCTCTGCGTCATATGTGCGTGAAAGGGTTAATATCCGGTATAATTCATGTACGCTGTAATCTGGCAACCTCTGCGTCATATGTGCGTGAAAGGGTTAATATCCGGTATAATTCACGTACGCCGCTGTAATCTGGCAACCTCTACGTCATATGTGCGTGAAAGGGTTAATATCCTGTATATTTCATGTACGCTGTAATCTGGCAACCTCTGCGTCATATGTGCGTGAAAGGGTTAATATCCGGTATAATTCACGTACGCCGCTGTAATCTGGCAACCTCTGCGTCATATGTGCGTGAAAGGGTTAATATCCGGTATAATTCATGTACGCTGTAATCTGGCAACCTCTGCGTCATATGTGCGTGAAAGGGTTAATATCCGGTATAATTCACGTACGCCGCTGTAATCTGGCAACCTCTACGTCATATGTGCGTGAAAGGGTTAATATCCTGTATATTTCATGTACGCTGTAATCTGGCAACCTCTGCGTCATATGTGCGTGAAAGGGTTAATATCCGGTATAATTCATGTACGCCACTGTAATCTGGCAACCTCTGCGTCATATGTGCGTGAAAGGGTTAATATCCGGTATAATTCATGTACGCCGCTGTAATCTGGCAACCTCTGCGTCATATGTGTGTGAAAGGGTTAATATCCGGTATAATTCACGTACGCTGTAATCTGGCAACCTCTGCGGCATATGTACGTGAAAGGGTTAATATCCGGTATAATTCACGTACGCTGTAATCTGGCAACCTCTGCGTCATATGTGCGTGAAAGGCTTAATATCCGGTATAATTCACGTACGCCGCTGTAATCTGGCAACCTCTGCGTCATATGAGCGTGAAAGGGTTAATATCCGGTATAATTCACGTACGCCGCTGTAATCTGGCAACCTCTGCGTTATATGTGCGTGAAAGGGTTAATATCCGGTATAATTCATGTACGCTGTAATCTGGCAACCTCTGCGTCATATGTGCGTGAAAGGGTTAATATCCGGTATAATTCATGTACGCCGTAGTAATCTCGCTGTAGCCTACCCTGAATTCACCACTTGCGAGTTTTTAAGCTATAAGGAAGTTGGAGCTGTAAACATCGATATAAAACAGAAATGTAATAATGATTTAGGTTTCTGATGGATAGACAGTTTGATTAATATAACTTAAGGGGAGGCGTTTAGTTTGTTCCCTAGATTTTCATCAAGTTTAAAATTACACCCCTTAGACCCCCTTTCAAGATAAATTTGTACATTTTTCGGTAGAAAAATGTCCCGGCCGAAGGCCGGTTCCTCTTAAAATACAGGCTCGCTATCGCTCGCCAGGAAAAAATCGACACCTAAATGGCACGAAAGGTCTTAACATTGACAGAAATGGGGCGAAGGTTCTTAAAATCACCTAACTAATGCGGCGAAATTCATAAAATCTCAAAAGCAATGGGGCTAAACATGAGGGAAAACAGGGTCCAGAAAAAAATCCCTCCAGTGGAAATCTCCCCTTAATGGGTATATATATAAATGCACGACCACCGTATCTTAGCTGGCAATTCGGCTAAATATCGATGTCAAACAGCTCCAACTTCCTTATAGTTTGAAACTCGCAAGTGGGTCATTGCATTAGTCATTAGTTATTTATATAATTAACCCTTTGAGTACCAGCGACGTGGGATCTAGCTGTGTTTAGACGGTATTGTGCAGCTTGGGAAGGATCTGTGGTGGCTATAGTAAAGGGGTCGGTTGAGAGAGCTCGAAGCCTCATTATTGCTTATAGAGGTCCTTCCTAAGCTGAATAAAATCGTCTAATCATTGCCAGACTATAATACAAAAGGACGTCACCGGTACAGAAGGGGTTAAGGGGAGGTTTTTAGTTTGGTCCCTAGATATCCTTCAAGCTTAAGATTACACTCCCTTGAGCCCCTTTCAAGATAAATGTGTAAATTTTTCGGTAGAAACATTTCCCGGCTGAAAGCCGGTTCCTCTTAAATTACAGGCTCGCTATCGCTCGCCAGGATAAAATCGACACCTAAATGGCACGAAAGGTCTTAAAATTGACAGATATGGGTTGAAAGTTCTTAAAATCGTCCAAATAATGGGGCGAACGTCTTAACATTAGGAAAACAATGGGGCTAAACATGAGGGAGAAAGGAGTCAAGAAAAAACATCCCTCAAGTGGACATCTCCCCTTAACCCTATGTTCCATCTGTCTCTCTCCCTCTCTCTTTTTTCTTTCGTTCAAGTTTCATATCTATTTGAGAATTCAGTTTTATTTAAATTTCATATCTGATATAATTTTTAACACTTTTTTCAAATATCCTTCATATTCATTGATTTGTTCTTCTTGTGTTTTCTTTATTCTTAGGTATTGCTAAGGTTGGGATGATTGCTGTCAAATCAACCCTCTCTCTCTCTCTCTCTCTCTCTCTCTCTCTCTCTCTCTCTCTCTCTCTCTCTCTCTCTCTCTCTCACTTAGGTATTGCTAAGGTTGTGATGATTGCTGTCAAATCAACCTCTCTCTCTCTCTCTCTCTCTCGCTCGCCCACTCAATCTCTTTCTCTCTCTACCTCCCTCCCTCCCTCCCCCACTCACTCACTGATCCTCTCTCTAAAAAAGGCAGCAAATCCCTACCCAGTAACTATCGTCCAATTAGCTTAACCTCAGTTGTATGTAAAATGCTAGAAACGGTCATACGAGACAGACTCGTAAATCACTTAGAGGAAAATAACATACTTAAAGATACTCAACACGGCTTTCGTAAAAAACGTTCCTGTTTAACAAACCTCTTAGACTTCTTCCACGATATCCTCAACCTCTACGATGAGAGTAAAGCTGTAGATATTATATACCTTGATTTTCAAAAGGCCTTTGACAAAGTTCCCCACAAACGTTTACTGCTAAAACTAAAACTAAAAGCGCATGGAATACAAGACGGTGTGTTGAAATGGATAGAAAATTGGCTCAGCAACAGAAAGCAAAGGGTAGTCATAAACGGTAAGGCATCTAAATGGACCAATGTAAGTAGCGGGGTACCCCAGGGATCGGTACTAGGACCAATTCTCTTTCTAATTTACATCAACGACATAGATGAGGGTCTCACCTGCACAATCTCAAAATTTGCTGACGATACAAAAATTGCAAATAGCGTACTCTCAAAAGAACAAGTTGACGATATGCAACACAATCTAGATAAATTGTCATGTTGGGCCCAAATTTGGCAAATGAGTTTCAATGCGGATAAATGTAAAGTACTACATGTCGGATACCTAAATGAGAAAGCAAACTATTCGATGAATGGCACTCGGCTTAAGAATGTAAACAGAGAAACTGATCTGGGAGTAACAATATCGAGTAACCTAAAACCGAGTCAACAATGTTCAGAAGTTGTTAAGAAGGCAAACAAAATAATTGGCTTTATAGGCAGGTCATTTGAGCATAAATCCAAAGAAGTTATCCTAACCCTTTACAATTCCTTAGTCCGCCCTCTTCTGGAATACTGCGTTCAATCCTGGTGCCCTTATTACCAAAAAGATATAAACAAGCTAGAACGAGTTCAACGTAGAGTTACCAAAATGATACCTAGCCTAAAGAACAAACCATACGAAGAGCGTCTTAGAGAATTAAATCTATTTCCTTTAACCCAGCGCAGATTAAGAGGCGACTTAATTCAAGTGTTCAAAATCATCAAAGGCATCGACAATATGAACTGTAGTAAGTACTTCACTATCGACCAATCTAATTACACGCGGGGAAACGGTTGCAAAATTATTGGTAAATCTTTTAACTCGCACGAATCTAAGAATTTCTTCTTCAATCGAGTTGTCAACTTGTGGAATGGGCTTCCCCGAGACGTTATAGACTGCAGCACCGTTGATTCATTTAAATTCCGCCTAGACAAATATCTCGCATCAAACCCGCGACTGACTGCGTTTGTAAATGAATAACTTTATCCTCCCCTCAGTTACTAACCCATATGTCCCCTACTAACTTCCTAGTCCTGCCACGTTAGTGGCAGGGCAATAGTTCCCTTTCCAATGTTCCCTTACCCACTCTAAACCACTGTTTGGACACTTGATCCTCAGTGTTTTGGAGGACAAGCAACCTAGAAGGGTCACTAGACCTGTTGTTGCTTGATTTCCTTTGTACTCCTTTGTACTCTCTCTCTCGCCCACACTCCCGACACAGGCTTCACGTTACGCCCATCCCTCTTCCAATTTGTGTTTAGCCATCTTGCATCCAGTATGTAAGATGCATGGGCTATAATATTAGGGGGGAATGAGAGAGAGAGAGAGAGAGAGAGAGAGAGAGAAAACAAATAGAAGTAAAAACACAAAACAAAAACAGAATATATAGAAAAAGGAACAAATAAGTAGAAAATGAACATAAAAATAAGAAGAGAAAGAAGAAGAATACAAAGAAAAAACAACAAAAAACAGAAGAAAAGAAAAACAAAACGAAGAAACGAAGAAGAGGGCGAAGAAGAAAACGAAAAAGAAGAAGAAGAATACACAAAAGAAACACACGAAGAAGAAGACGAAGGAGAAGAAAAAGAAAAGAAAAAGAAAGAAAAGAAGAAGAAAAACAAGAAAATATATAGAAAAGGAAGAAGAGGAAGAAGAATATTAGCCTAGAGACCAAACAGAGAGGGGATAGTAGAGAGGCTAAATCTAACTGGACTAACCCAAGATAGAATTGTCCCCTACCCCTCCCAGTGTCACTCAAAAATCTGCATAATAATTTTTTTTTTTTTTTTTTTTTTTTTTCGTCTATTTCGTCTTTTTTCTATTTCCGTTATTCTCTAATTTTAGAGGCACAAATTTATCTTGAAAGGGGGTCTAGGGGGTGTTTTTTCTAAGCTTGATGGAGGTCTAGCGAGGAAACTAAATAATACATTAATAGATAAATATATCTACCAAAAAACATGCAGTACCCCCATTAACCCTTTCACGCTTTTATGACGCAGAGGTTGCCAGATTAGCAATAATAAATAGAGTTCTCTCACTCTTATAATTACCTCTCCAAAATTAGTTTTCTGCCCACAGCTAACTCAAAGATAACTGCAGAGGTTGAAGTAACTAAACTAAAGGTTTCTAAATACCCCTGATGGTAACAAAGGCTTTAACGTATCCCCAATAGGCTCAACATCGCGTCATATGCGTCAAAGGGTTAAGATGAATAGGCTCGGTTGGGTTGGGTAGGTTAGGTTAAGAGGAGGTATTTAGTTTGTTCCCTAGACCTCCATCAAGCTTAAAATTACACCCCCTTGAGTCCCTTTCAAGATAAATTTGTACATTTTTCGGTAGAAAAATGTCCTGGCCAAAGGCCGGTTCCTCTTAAATTACAGGCTCGCTATCGCTCGCCAGGATAAAATCGACACCTGAATGGCACGAAAGGTCTTAAAATTGACAGAAATGGGTCGAAAGTTCTTAAAATCGTCAAAATAATGGGGCGAACGTTTTATAATATCAAAAGCAATGGGGCTAAACATGAGGGAGAAAGGGGTCCAGAAAAAAATCCCTCAAGTGGAAATCTGCCCTTAAGTTTGATCTAGATGGTAATATGTAGGTCTAAAGTAACACAAAATATGTAGGTCTAAAGTAACACAAAATATGTAGGTCTAAAGTAACACAAAATATGTAGGTCTAAAGTAACACAAAATATACACTTCACCATTTATAATGTACGGGTGGACCGATACTCACAAGCGTTCTGTTAAGGGGAGATTTGGACTTGGATTCCGTTTTCCGAACCCCTTAATTCCTCATGTTTAGCCCCATTAGTTTTGAGAGTTTAAGACGTTCGCGCCGCGTTACTTTGGGCGGTTTTAAAACATTACGCCCAATTTCTTTCAATTTTAATACCTTTCGTGCCATTTAGGTGACGATTTTTTCCTGGCGAGCAAAAGCGAGCCTGTCATTTAAGAGTAACCGACATTTTTCTACCGAATAATGTACACATTTATATCGAAGGGGGTCTTGTGGAGATTTTGTTTAAAGCTTGATGGGGGTTTACGAAGCAAACTAGAAACATCCCTTTAATAAACGGGCATATTTTTATTCATCATAGGAGCAAATTAAGCCGAAGCTGTAAATCTCGACCATAAACTTTTTCCGGATACTGTACATCGCCGTGAGGACGAGATTAACTGCGCTTTACCCCGCAGTGTGAAGAGGCTTAACCATAGTGTGCCCAGGGATTACCGCGTGTGGAGACGGGGATTAGCGGCTGACAGTATCGGGGGTGGGGGGGTTGCTACTAGAGGTCCTGTTGGAAGAGGTATCGAGTATTTTTGTTCTCTCTCTCTCTCTCTCTCTCTCTCTCTCTCTCTCTCTCTCTCTCTCTCTCTCTCTCTCTCTCTCTCTCTCTCTCTCTCTCTCTCTCTCTCTCTCTCTCTCTCTTTGTCTTTTGACAAAGTGCCTCATTGCAGGCTAATGTCAAAAGTGAATGCGCTAGGTATCAATACAATACGGAGGTCACACATTGGATAGAAAGTTGGCTAACAGGTGGAAAACAACGAGTGGTAATCAATGGTGTTTCTTCTGAGTGGACTTTTGTAACTTCTGGAGTTCCACAGGGATCTGTCTTTGCCCCACTTCTGTTTATTATAATGCCAATGACATCGATATTGGTCTGCTGAGTGTGATCTCCAAGTTTGCAGATGACATAAAGCTTGGAATGAATGTGAAAGACCCCAAAGGGGTTGAACAGCTCAGGATGGACCTCAACAGACTGGGTGAATGGTCGGAGACATTGCAGATGCCTCTAAACTTGGACAAGTGCAAGGTGATGCATATCGGCCACGCAAAACCCAAGTCAGGCTATTCACTATTGGGAATGCCTCTGGAAGTGACTGTCTTGTTCTTTAAACTCCTTTGGTATATGATGACGCATTGGTGTTGTTTATTTAGGTTGACATTGGTGTTGTTTATTTAGGTTGACATTGGTGTTGTATATTTAGGTTGACATTGGTGTTGTTTATTAGGTTGACATTGGTGTTGTTTATTAGGTTGACATTGGTGTTGTTTATTTAGGTTGACATTGGTGTTGTTTATTTAGGTTGACATTGGTGTTGTTTATTTAGGTTGACATTGGTGTTGTTTATTTAGGTTGACATTGGTGTTGTTTATTTAGGTTGACATTGGTGTTGTTTATTTAGGTTGACATTGGTGTTGTTTATTTAGGTTGACATTGGTGTTGTTTATTTAGGTTGACATTGGTGTTGTTTATTTAGGTTGACATTGGTGTTGTATATTTAGGTTGACATTGGTGTTGAACATTGGTTTGTTTATTTAGGTTGACATTGGTGTTGTATTAGGTTGACCTTGGTGTTTATTTAGGTTGACATTGGTGTTGTTTATTAGGTTGACATTGGTGTTGTTTATTTAGGTTGACATTAGACGATTTTATTTAGCTTAATAGTAGATGGGCCGTTTTTCTGGTCCCCTTTCTTCCTCATGCTTATCCCCATTAGTTTTGAGATTTTAAGATGTTTGCCCCATAAGTTTGTCGATTTTAAGGCCTTTCGCCCCATTTTGTTGTCAATATTAAAACCTTTCGTGACCTTTAGGTGTCTATTTTTTTCCTGGCGAGCGACAGCGAGTGTGTAATTGTGGAGCAACCGGCCTTCGGCCCAGAAATTTGTCTACCGAAAACTTTACAAATGAAACTCATAGCAGGATCTAATGATTTTTTGTTTTAAAGTTTGATGGAGGCCTAGGGAGGAAACTAGAAAAGTAATATATACATGCAAAACATCGACCGAAAAGTGTATCAGGGGGATGACCTGCTTTTTGTTATTTCTGTTCTTTTCTCTCTTTCTCTGGCTTGTATCCATTCGGCCCCATTCAGTCAACTATTTTAAGACGTTTATCCCCATCTACAGGTATCGATTTCTCCGTGGGGAGCGATAGCGACCCAGCATTATATGAAGAAATCCGGCTTCGCCGGAGACATTTTTCTATCGAAAAATGTACAAATTTAGCCCGCTGTCAAACAAAAATAAAAAATATGCTGGCTCGCTACCGCTCACCAGTAAACAATTGACACCTGGATGGGGATAAGTCTTAAAACAGTAGGCTGAATGGGGCCAAAAGGGTACAAGGCAGAGAACGATAGAAAAGGACAGAACAAAAACAGGTCACCCCCCTTTAATATGGGTCTACATATAATAATCGAAAGGTTAAATCTATCTCATTGAAACATTCCGTCTGCTACATAACCCTCCTAAACTAATTAACCCCTTCCGTACCGGTGAAGTCCTTTTCATTATATCCTGACAATTATTAGACGATTTTGTTCAGTTTAGGAAGGACGTCTACCCATAAAAAGGCTAGGATACAGACTGTCTGAACTCAAACTTTTAACTACCATATATCCTTCCAAAGCTGCTTAAAAGCATCTAAATATTGCTAGAATATCTTAAAATAGACGTCACCAGTAAGGAAGGGGTTAAAAGAAGCTAATAACAGCCAGAATTACATGAGAGAGTTAATCATGCTGCATTGAAATGGTTAACTTTATAGTGGCTAACGCTATTCGATTTCATTCAATTCAATGACATAGTTTGAATTCGGTGTGAAACATAAGCCTATCATTAACCATTATAATATACCAGTAAAACATAACCCTATAATTAACCTTTATAATATACCAGTAAAACATAACCCTATAATTAACCTTTATAATATACCAGTAAAACATAACCCTATAATTAACCTTTATAATATACCTGTAAAACATAACCCTATAATTAACCTTTATAATATACCTGTAAAACATAACCCTATAATTAACCTTTATAATATACCTGTAAAACATAACCCTATAATTAACCTTTATAATATACCTGTAAAACATAACCCTATAATTAACCTATATAATATACCTGTAAAACATAACCCTATAATTAACCTTTATAATATACCAGTAAAACATAACCCTATAATTAACCTTTATAATATACCTGTAAAACATAACCCTATAATTAACCTTTATAATATACCAGTAAAACATAACCCTATAATTAACCTTTATAATATACCAGTAAAACATAACCCTATAATTAACCTTTATAATATACCTGTAAAACATAACCCTATAATTAACCTTTATAATATACCTGTAAAACATAACCCTATAATTAACCTTTAATATACCTGTAAAACATAACCCTATAATTAACCTTTATAATATACCTGTAAAACATAACCTTATAATTAACCTTTATAATATACCTGTAAAACATAACCCTATAATTAACCTATATAATATACCTGTAAAACATAACCCTATAATTAACCTTTAATATACCTGTAAAACAACTAACCCTATAATTAACCTTTATAATATACCTGTAAAACATAACCCTATAATTAACCTATATATATACCTGTAAAACATAACCCTATAATTAACCTTTATAATATACCTGTAAAACATAACCCTATAATTAACCTTTATAATATACCTGTAAAACATAACCTTATAATTAACCTATAATATACCTGTAAAACATAACCCTATAACCTATATAATATACCTGTAATACATAACCCTATTATTAACCTTTATATTATACCAGTAAAACATAACCCTATAATTACCTTATAATATACCAGTAACATAACCTATAATTAACCTATATAATATACCTGTAAAACATAACCCTATAATTAACCTTTATAATATACCTGTAAAACATAACCCTATAATTAACCTTTATAATATACCAGTAAAACATAACCCTATAATTAACCTATATAATATACCTGTAAAACATAACCCTATAATTAACCTTATAAATACCTAAAACATAACCCTATAATTAACCTATATAATATACCTGTAAAACATAACCCTATAATTAACCTATATAATATACCTGTAAAACATAACCCTATAATTAACCTATATAATATACCTGTAAAACATAACCCTATAATTAACCTATAAATATACCTGCAAAACATAACCCTATAATTAACCTATAAATATACCTGCAAAACATAACCCTATAATTAACCTTTATAATATATTGGTACCATAATGACGCACTCCTTCATTTTTTTTTCTGGACGCTAAGTTTAAGGGGGAGGTAGTCGCTTTTTCTGGACTCTTTTCTCTGATTAGGTACGCATTTTTTTTTTTTTTTTTTTTTCTATTATTAGACGATTTTATTCAGATTAGGAATAGTATATGGAAGTCAGTGGGTTAATTGAGATAGTCATTACCCTCATAATTCCTACAGATCCTTCCTAAACTGTATATAATCGTCTAATGCTAGCCTGAATATACTGTCAAAATGCATCATAATCTTCATTGGGTTAAAAATACGGTTGCTTG
>CM064482.1:38434435-38454435 GCA_032716605.1 Paralithodes platypus | reverse complement strand
CTCAAGGCATCTTTATTGAACCATCTGCGAGGGATCTTTGCAACAGGAAAGAAGGTAGGGAGGGGGGGGGGGGGGGTAATGGTCTGGTTGATATGTTGCACAGGTATTAGGTTTTTTGTGAGTTGCAATGTTGATGATGATTTAAGATTAGGGGTTGGATAGTAATGTGTGATGGTTACGATTTTTGCAACAGAACAGAGGGAGTGTAAAGGGTTGATTAGTTGCACAGGTATTAAGTTTTTTTTAAGTTGCAAGTTCTATTTCGGACTGGAGTTGGATTGTGTGAGTTTTTGATATATTGATTATATCCATTATTTTATTTAGTTGTCGTACTAGACATCGAGCAAAAAAATCCCCCCCCCCCTCTCTCTCTCTTCTCCTCCGTAATCACATTTCTCAACATCTGTCAAAAATTACTCTTCTCACTCTTTTTCAATAAGAGTAACAAATTCTCCGTATATCTCAAAATATCCGAAATTCTCTCCATCTCATATTAAACAAGTATCTCGATCTCTACTTTCTCGCATAATTTACCTCCCTCTCCCCAGTACTCTTCTTCCACACTCGATGGACTCCATCTAAGAGAGTTCTCCATTTCACGTCTCTCCTCTCTCGTCTCTTGTACATCTCGCCAAAACAAAAAAATAATCATCTCTACAGCATCACACTCCTCTGCCTCCTCAAACTTTCCGCTCTACTGGGAACCAACTAGTAGCATCTCTGGTCCTAATTGAAGAAACAACAGCTATCCATGCAAAGCAGGTTTAAAAAAAAGTATCTTTTTAATCAATTCCCCTACCTTGTTATTCCTATCCTCAGTGCAAGCTCCTTAATACATCCCAAAAATCCGGAATAAAGATATTCAAACTGCCATTGATATCAGATAGATTAAAATCCTCACAAAATGACGAAGAACGGGTGAAATTTGTAGAGCTACGACGCAAAGCCAAAAAGTTAATGAAGCAAAGTAAAAGACCCCTGAGTTACTGTTGCGAATCAAAGTAAAACAAACCGGAAAGAATTCTAATAACTTATTCAGAAAGAAAAAAGTAGTTACTTCAACTGTTGGACCGTTAGTTGATGAAAATGGAGGAATACACCCAAGACGAAGTACAAATGAGTAATGCCCTCAATCCCTTCTTGTTCATCAGTATTTTGCGAACAGAAGACCTCGTTAGTGATAATATCTCCCACACCATTGCCGAGTCAGATTGGATAATTCACTGTTTCTAAATAATATCACCGTTACATGAGAGAGAAGTATTGAATTGTTTAGATAAACTCAAGGTAAATAAAACGCCCTGGACCTGATACAATCTCACCTAGAGTTCTAAAGGAAGCTAAGTATGAGCTCTCTAAACCACTGACGATTGGCTATTCAATAAATCCGTGCAGTCCTGGAACTATGCCTGATCAGGTGGAAGCTTTCCAACGTGAACCCCAACCGATATTTCCAAAAAAGGCAGCAAATCCTTACCCAGTAACTATCGTCCAATTAGCTTAAATCCGCCGTTGTAATGTAAAATGCTAGAAACACCCACTTCAATAAAGACAGACTAATCGTTGAAATCACTTAGAGAAAATAACATACTTTAAAGATACTCAACAACGGCTTTCGTAAAAAACGTTTCCTGTTTAACGAAACCTCTTAGACTTCTTCCACGATATCCCCTCAAACCTCTACGAATGTGGAGTAAAGCTGTAGATATTAAAATATACCCTTGATTCTTCAAATAGGCCTTTGACAAATTTCCCCACAAACATTTTACTCTGCTAAAACCTAAATAGCGCATGGAATACAAGACGGTGTGTTGAAATTGGGGGATAGAAAATTGGCTCAGCGACAGAAAGTAAACAAAAGAGTAGTCCTAAACGGTAAGGCATCTAAATGGACACAATGTAAGTAGCGGGGTACCCCAGGGATCGGTACTATGACTAATTCTCTTTCTAAATTTACATCAACGACATAGATGATGGTCTCCTCACCTGTACAATCTCAAAATTTGCTGACGGATACCAAAATTGCAAATAGTTTACTCTCAACAGAAAAAGTTGACGATAGTCAACACAATCTAGATAAGTTGTCATGTTGGGCCCAGAATTATTGTGGCAAATGAGTTTCAATGCGGATAAATGTAAAGTACTACATATCGGATACCAACAATGAGCAAGCAAAACTATTTGATGAATGGCACTGAGCTTAAGAATGTAAACAGAGAAACCAAACTGGGAGTAACAATATCACGTAACCGAAACACCGAGTCAACAATGTTCAGAGTTGGTAAGAAGGAAAACAAAATAATTTGGGGCTTTATAGGCAGGTCATTTGAGCATAAATCCAAAGACACTATCCTAACCCCTTTACAATTCCTTCGGCCGCCCTCTTCTGGAATACTGCGATTTCAAGTCCCACTGGTGCCCTTAATACCAAAAAGATATAGACAAGCTCAGAACGAGTTCAACGTAGAGTTAACCAGAAATGATACCTAGCCTAAAGAAACAAACCATAACGATGAGCGTCTTAGAGAATTAAATCTATTTCCTTTAATAACCACCCAGCCGCAGATTAAGAGGCGACTTAATTCAAGTTGTTCAAAATCATCAAAGGCATCGACAATATGAACTGTAGTAAGTACTTCACCCTATCGACCATCTAATTACAACGCCGGGGAAACGGGTGCAAAAATTATAAGGTGGTAAATCTTTTAACTCACATACGAAGCTAAAAAATATTTTTTCAATCGAGTTGGTCAACTTATGGAATCGTGCTTTCCCCGTTGATTTTTATAGACTGCAGCACCGTTGATTCATTTAAACTTCGCATAGACAAACATCTCGCATCAAACCCGCGACTGACTGCGTTTGTAAATGAATAACTTTATGTTATCCTCCCCTCAGTTACTAACCCATCTGTCCCCTACTAACTTTCCAATCCTGCCACGGACATTAGTTTCAGGGCAGTAATTCCCTTTCCAATGTTCCCTTACCCACTCTAAACCACTGTTTGGACACTTGATCCTCAGTGTTTTGGAGGAAAAGCAGCCTAGAAGGGGCACTATACCTGTTGTTGCTTGATTTCCTTTGTACTCCTTTGTACTCCCTTGTACTCCTTTATACGATATTCTGTGTTCTTCCCTTCCATTGGTTGTTTATGTTCTGAATATATTGTCTTTGTTTCGCCCCTGTTGTTTTTTTAGCCTATTTGTTTTTTTAATTTGTTTACCTTCCATCGTCAGAGAGAGAGAGAGAGAGAGAGAGAGAGAGAGAGAGAGAAGAGAGAGACTTGATTTAAAGACATTTATGTTCATATTATTATGTTCCCTCCACCAACTGACTTTACTCCTAAACTCAATTAATGAAATCAACAATTACATGTGGCAGTCCAGGGATTCGAACCTAGGATGCTCACACCGAAATTCAGTGCATTTATCCATTGCGCTACGAAGACAGTTATTACTTATTTATTTACATCATTGTTTATTGATTTGAGAGAGAGAGAGAGAGAGAGAAAGAGAGAAGGAATTGCAGTGAGTTGACCTGCGCAAATCCTGCACCATTTCAATTATGCTCTCTCTCTCTCTCTCTCTCTCTCTCTCTCTCTCTCTCTCTTATTTTTCATATCCTAATATATTTCATGATGGCTACTGATACCATTAAACTGTAACTAATTTTGTGCCGACTATAAATTAATGCAATGATGTATTCATTATAAAGAAACTAGATACTTAATATTTACCTAGGCAGTATGTATGTAATTTATGATATAGCAGTATTATACACGTAGAATTAACATAGCAAAGATAAAGAGGAGATGGGTCGTATTTCTGGTCCGTCTTCTCCCTAATGCTTAGACCCATTAGTTTTCAGATTTTAAGACGCTCGGCCCATTAGTTTGGCGATTTTAAGTCCTTTCACCCCCTTTTTTGTCAATATTAAGACCTTTCGTGTCATTTAGGTGTCGATTTTTTCCTGGCCAACGATAGCAGGAGGAACCAGCCTTCGGCTGGGAAATTTATCTACCGAAAAATATACAAATTTATCTCGGATGGGGGTCTGGGGATGTATTTTAACGCTTGATGGAGGTCTGTGGAGGAAACTAAACAAATAATATAAAAATATACTAATTTGCAGATATATAGCCCATCCCCCCTCAACCCCTTCTATACCGCGACATCTTTTTAGTTTTATTCTAGTTATATTTAGACGATTGTGTGCAGTTTAAGAAGGATGTGTGGTAGTAAAAATGGTTGAGTGATATAGTTCGAAACCTTTTAGTTTCTGACGGCCCTTTATAAGCTGAATAAATCGTCTAATAGTAGCCAGAATTTTGTTTAAGTGGACGTCACCGGTAAGGAATAGGTTAAAGCCTTTCTGAAGTATGTAAACTATTATAATTGACCTCTTGCGAGTTTCAGGCTATAAGGAAGTTGGAGCTGAAGACATCGATATGTATCAGAATTACAAGCTAAAATACGGTTGTAGTGCATTTATAAATACATAAAACCCAATTCAACATACTCTTTAGTCATCAGAAACCTACATTATTAATGTATCCAGACAGGGTAGTGTAAGTCAAATACGAACTGAAAATTCAGACAATGCACAGTCAGTGACATCCAACTCTAATACTCTTAAGGTGTTTTATGTAAATGCTCGTAGCATACGCAATAATTTTTCAGATCTAGAGGAAATCGTGTTTACAGAACATTATGATATAATCGGCATTACAGAATCTTGGTTAAATACGGAAGACAGAGACTTTTTAGCCGAATATACGCTTCCTGGTTATACAATGTTTGAGAAAAGTCGGATCAATAGAAATGGAGGAGGAGTTCTGTTTTTTATAAAGGAAAGTCTTAATCCCGTCTTAATGTCAAAACCTCAAATTGCGAATATAGACATATCTTAAGTATTATTAAATAATAAACGAGGAACTAAAATAACACTAGCTTTATTATACAGACCCCCAGCTCAATCAGTGCAAACTGACAGTGAAATTTATGAACAAATTGCAGAAATAACTAACATACAAGATACCGTAATTCTTGGCGATTTCAACTTACCCGTGACTAAATGGGGCGATATTCTTACTTCACACTCTGGACACGACCTCTATGCTAACTTGCAAGAGAGTTCACTTTTTCAATTTGGACAATCTCCGACCCGTGGTAATAATGTGCTTGACCTTGTACTCGCAACAAAAAAAGAATTAATAGAGAATTTGAATGTTGGTGATGAATTCAGTAACAGCGACCGACCATCGTACGATAACTTTCACTTTAAAGTTTACTAGTAACAAATCAAATAGCAGCATTGAGAAAGTCCCTAATTTCAAGAAAGCAAATTCTCATAAACTTAAATCAAAGCTTAAAGAAACTGACTGGAGCTTTCTGACTAACAATAACGACATAAATACATCTTGGGAGCGTTTCACAACCACATACCTTAAGGCAGTGCAAGACTGCATACCATCGAAAATACGGCGTCCAGGCCATAATGATAAGCCCAAATGGTGGAATAAAGATATTTCAGACTGTCTGCTTGCTAAAAATTTGCTAATGATAGATTAAAATCCTCACAAAATGACGAAGAACGGGTGAAATTTGTAGAGCTACGACGCAAAGCCAAAAAGTTAATTAAGCAAAGTAAAAAGACCCTGGAGTTACATGTTGCGAATCAAAGTAAAACAAACCCGAAAGAATTCTATAGTTATATCAGAAAGCAAAAAGTAGTTACTTCAACTGTTGGACCGTTAGTCGATGAAAATGGAGAATACACCAAAGACGAAGTACAAATGAGTAATGCCCTCAATACCTTCTTTGCATCAGTTTTTACAACCGAAGACCTCAGTGATATCCCTACACCATCGCCGATTCAGATTGATAATTCAGATGTTCTAAGCAATATCACCGTTACAGAGAGAGAAGTATTGAATTGTTTAGATAAACTCAAGGTAAATAAAATGCCTGGACCTGATACAATCTCGCCTAGAGTTCTAAAGGAAGCTAAGGATGAGCTCTCCAAACCACTGACATTGCTATTCAATGAATCCTTGCAGTCTGGGACTATGCCTGATCAGTGGAAGCTAGCCAACGTAACACCGATAGTAAAAAAAGGCAGCAAATCCCTACCCAGTAACTATCGTCCAATTAGCTTAACCTCAATTGTATGAAAAATGCTAGAAATGGTCATTAGAGACAGACTCGTAAATCACTTAGAGGCAAATAACATACTTAAAGATACTCAACACGGCTTTCGTAAAAAACGTTCCTGTTTAACAAACCTCTTAGACTTCTTCCACGATATCCTCAACCTCTACGATGAGAGTAAAGCTGTAGATATTATATACCTTGATTTTCAAAAGGCCTTTGACAAAGTTCCCCACAAACGTTTACTGCTAAAACTAAAAGCGCATGGAATACAAGACGGTGTGTTGAAATGGATAGAAAATTGGCTCAGCGACAGAAAGCAAAGAGTAGTCATCAACGGTAAGGCATCTAAATGGACCAATGTAAGTAGCGGGGTACCCCAGGGATCGGTACTAGGACCAATTATCTTTCTAATTTACATCAACGACATAGATGAGGGTCTCACCTGTACAATCTCAAAATTTGCTGACGATACAAACATTGCAAATAGCGTACTCTCAAAAGAACAAGTTGACGATATGCAACACAATCTAGATAAATTGTCATGTTGGGCCCAAATTTGGCAAATGAGTTTCAATGCGGATAAATGTAAAGTACTACTAAAGTACTACATATCGGATACCTAAATGAGAAAGCAAACTATTCGATGAATGGCGATGAATGTAAACAGAGAAACCGATCTGGGAGTAACAATATCGAGTAACCTAAAACCGAGTCAACAATGTTCAGAAGTTGTTAAGAAGGCAAACAAAACAATTGGCTTTATAGGCAGGTCATTTGAGCATAAATCCAAAGAAGTTATCCTAACCCTTTACAATTCCTTAGTCCGCCCTCTTCTGGAATACTGCGTTCAATCCTGGTGCCCTTATTACCAAAAAGATATAAACAAGCTAGAACGAGTTCAACGTAGAGTTACCAAAATGATACCTAGCCTAAAGAAGAAACCATACGAAGAGCGTCTTAGATAATTAAAGCTATTTCCTTTAACCCAGCGCAGATTAAGAGGTGACTTAATTCAAGTGTTCAAAATCATCAAGGGCATCGACAATATGAACTGTAGTAAGTACTTCACTATCGACCAATCTAATTACACGCGGGAAAACGGTTGCAAAATTATTGGTAAATCTTTTAACTCACACGAAGCTAAGAATGTCTTCTTCAATCGAGTTGTCAACTTATGGAATGGGCTTCCCCGAGATGTCATAGACTGCAGCACCGTTGATTCATTTAAACTCCGCCTAGACAAATATCTCGCATCAAACCCGCGACTGACTGCGTTTGTAAATGAATAACTTTTTGTTATCCTCCCCTCAGTTACTAACCCATCTGTCCCCTACTAAGTTCCTAATTCTGCCACGGACATTAGTTCCAGGGCAGTAGTTCCCTTTCCAATGTTCCCTTGCCCACTCTAAACCACTGTTTGGACACTTGATCCTCAGTGTTTTTGGAGGACAAGCAGCCTAGAAGGGTCACTAGACCTGTTGTTGCTTGATTTCCTTTGTACTCATTTGTACTCCTTTGTATTTCTGCTTATTATCGATGTCTACAGCTACAACTTCCTTATAGCCTGAAACTCTGGACCCTCCAACACTCTACCCTGTTCTAAATAGGTTGGCCAGAAATTGTGAACCCTAATTATCCTCTGTATCTCAAAACTGGGCTTTAGCAAATGGGCTGTTTATTTCCACACCTATTCCCTGATTGACACTTTCCTAATAGTACATACAAAAACACTCACCCCCAACACACAATCCCGTCATTACACACACACACACACCCTCACCCCCAACGCACAATCCCGTCATTACACACACACACACACACAAACCCACCCCAGCACAATCCCATCATTACACCCACACCGACCCCCAACACAAACGCGTCATTACACACACACAAACAACCTCACCCCACCCCAGCACACACAGTCCCGTCATTACACACACACACACACACACACACACACACACACACACACACACACTCACACACACACACCACACACACACACAACCTCACCCCACCCCAGCACACACAGTCCCGTCATTACACAGCCGCTATATAAAGAAGTATGTGTTCAATAATTCCTGCTTATAATGATCCCCCGGGGAGTGATTACGTACGGTGCCAGAGTGAGATAGGAGCCAGCCATTGTACTGATAACCCTTTGAGTACCAGTGACGTGTACTATGTTATACTCTGCCTGTATTTTGACGACATTATGCAGCTTAAGAAGAATCTGTGGTCGTTAAAAAGGTTGCCTGAGGTATATTGAATCCTTATTGTTGCTAGAGGTCCTTCCTAAGCTGATTAAAATCATCTAATAGACACCTGGATGGGGATAAACGTCTTAAAACAGTTGACTGAATGGGTCTGAATGGATACAAGCCAGGGAAAGAGAGAAAAGGAAAGAAAGATAAAAAGAAAAAACAGTGACCCCCCCCCCCCTTAATGCCACACCTCTTGAGTCTTCAGTGGTCAGATTGAAGCCACTCACGATAATGTATACAACTACTGATATACCTAACATTTGCGATTATCTGGTTTGAGATGCAAGGTAGGAGTGAATGCCTTTCATCTTTTTGCTCTTTCAACCAAAGCCAGTATCTTTGTGAACTCTGCTTTAGACAATTGTAATAACTGGTAAAGAATACCAATTGATTTATATTTTTTTCACCAACCAACTTCACTTCTAAGCTCGATTAATGAAATCAACAAATATGTCAGTATGAATGTAGAATAATTACAACTGACTCTATAATTAGAACGTTGTGAAAAGAGAACTTAATTATATGCATTGCACAGACACTGATAACAATTTTATTACTTTTGATAAGAAGATCATAGAGCAATGGAATATTTTAATTAATTCTTCCTTGGGACTCCTTAATTGAACCTATTTGATACAAACTATAATTGCGAAATGTGTGTGAATGTATATTTTGTTTATGTGTGTTCATTATTTTCTATTGTGTGTTGTGCTGTCCCTAGTATAGCTCTGTCTTGAGTCGGAACCCCCCCCCAAAACAAAAATAATAGATGGGAAAAGTGGGGATTGGGCCTGAGTATATAGATAGCTAGAATAATTGCGAAATAAAACTTGTCACTTGCTGCACTCATTTACAACACATATCTTAATTACTAATAACGTGGTTGACAAGGGAGATTAGCATATCATAATAATTTACGTAATGTATTTAATTATTAATCCTTTCAAGATAGGATGACGCATGTCCTTTCTAGTTTCTGGGTATCCTTAGACGATTTTATTCAGCTTAGGAAGGGTTAGGGTCAGGTCGGGGCAAGTAAGGTCATAATAGGTTTGGTTATCTAAAGTTACAAGAGGTAGGTATTATCTCCAATTAACCCTTTGAATACAGTCGGACTAATAAGTGATGTCTCAGCTGGCATTACGTTTGGCTCGCTCTGTGCTGTACTAAGTGCTGTCAGATGTTGAATAGGTGGGTAAGTAGCAACATGTTTGTATATTTCACTCGATATAAGAAACGAAAGCTTAGATATTACGGATACCAATTATTGATCAAAACATACTTGGTGCCGAACATCACTTATTAGCGCGACTGTACCAGAGACGTGTTTTATAGTATATTATAGCTATATTTAGACGACATTATGCCGCTTGGGAAGGATCTGTGGTAGTTAGAAAGGTTAGACGAGATCGTTTGAAGCCTTATTATTGCTAGAGGCCCTTCTAATGCTGAATAAAGTCGTCTAATAGTTGCCAGAACATGATGAACTGGACGTCGCTGGTACTGAACGTGTTAATTACCATTACCATACTTGTATTGGTTAACTCGCACGACTGCTAATGTTGGCTTGGTTTATAAATATAACGGTGGCATTTGTCGGGAAGGGGGTGGGAAGGGGGGAATGACCGTTCTTGAGGGACAGCTAACCAGGGGCAATTGTCACGCAAGCTGAAAACTCTCTCTCTCTCTCTCCTTAATTCAACAGTCTCACTTTACTCATATCTAGTGGACGCCCACATTTGAATTAATGTACATTGCTAACATCTGTATGTAAATCAGAATATATTATGGGATTCCAAAACTTCCGGAGAGTGCTAGGAGGCATTCCGGTTTTGGTTAAGGGCCGGGGTAGTGCTAGGAGGCATTCCGGTTTGGTTAAGGGCCGGGGTAGTGCTTGTTTGGTTAAGGCCGCGTAGTGCTTGTTTTTTCCCCTATATATTTATTTATTAACTTTATTTTTTAGTTTTCTCGCTACACCTACATCAAGCTTAAAAAACACCCACAAGATATATTTGTACATTTTTCGGTAGAAATGTATTTTATACATGAACTTTTAAGCTTCTAATAAGCCTAAATAATATTCTGAGACTGCGGATTAATCCTTTAAGTACCAGCGAGGTGTGTTTTATTTTATCCTAGCGAATTTAAGACGATATTATACAGCTTAAGAGGGATCTGTGGTAGTTAAAAGGGTTGGTTGAGATCATTGGAAGCCTTACTATTGTATAAATTCCTTCCTAAGCTGAATAAAATCGTCTAATAGTTGTCACAATATAATGAAAAGGACGTCACCGGTACTGTACGGGTTAAACGAGTTGACAGTACGGTCGCCCTAATAAGTCAATTCCCAGCTGTCATTACGTTCGGCTCGCTCTTGGCTGTATTAATGTCTGTCAGATGTTGAATAGGGTAGGTAAGTGCAAAAAAATGTTTGTATATTTCACTCGATATGAAGGAATGAAGCTTAGATATTGCTGATACCAATTATTGATCAAAATATACTTGGTGCCGAGCCATCACTTATTAGCGTGACTGTACATTGCATCATGGTAGGGGCTGGAAATGGGAAACGAAATTTTTACAATTATTCCGCGGTCCAGGAAAATTTAAATCTGCATTTTATCTGTGGAGGGGAGAGCAGCAAATGTCAACCCCACACGAAAAATTATCTGGGACAACTGATTAATTTTTCCTACCTTCTATATAACGAATACAGCTTAGTTGTTGACATTGATATTTAGAAGAAGTACCAGGTAAAATACGGCTGTAGCTATTTTATATGTACATTAAATCAGTGATAGTGAGCCTGTAGGTTTGGAAGAACCGGACTTC
The DNA here is from genome assembly GCA_032716605.1 of Paralithodes platypus. NCBI lineage: Eukaryota > Metazoa > Arthropoda > Malacostraca > Decapoda > Lithodidae > Paralithodes > Paralithodes platypus. Next base: position 38,443,184 of record CM064482.1, on the reverse strand, counting down.
GGCCAGTTAATCTAGAAAGGGGATCTAATGGATGTGTTTATTAAGTTTGATGGAGGTCTAGGTAGGAAACTAAAAAATAAAATAACATAATCGATCAAAAAATAACCCTTCCCCCCGCTTCATCCACAGAGAAGGTGGTTGCCATCTTACGTGTGAAAAACAAATCTTGGATGCAAATTACGTTCCCAATATCTTTTGGGGGGATAATGGAAAATGTGTTTGCTGTCAGCCGAGGATATTATTGAGAGAGAGAGAGGGAGAGAGAGAGAGAATGAGAGAGGGAGGGGGAGAGAGAGAGAGAGAGAGCGAGAGCGAGACAGCGTGTGGGAGGGAGTGAGAGTGTGTTTGTGTGTGTGTGAGAGAGAGCGAGACAGAGTGTGGGGGGGAGTGAGAGTGTTTGTGTGTATGTACAAAGGAGTACAAAGGAAATCAAGCAACAACAGATCTAGTGACCCTTCTAGGCTGCTTGTCCCCCAAAACACTGAGGATCAAGTGTCCAAACAGTGGTTTAGAGTGGGTAAGGGAACATTGGAAAGGGAACTACTGCCCTGCCACTAACGTGGCAGGACTAGGAAGTTAGTAGGGGACATATGGGTTAGTAACTGAGGGGAGGATAAAGTTATTCATTTACAAACGCAGTCAGTCGCGGGTTTGATGCGAGATATTTGTCTAGGCGGAATTTAAATGAATCAACGGTGCTGCAGTCTATAACGTCTCGGGGAAGCCCATTCCACAAGTTGACAACTCGATTGAAGAAGAAATTCTTTGATTCGTGCGAGTTAAAAGATTTACCAATAATTTTGCAACCGTTTCCCCGCGCGTGTAATTAGATTGGTCGATAGTGAAGTACTTACTACAGTTCATATTGTCGATGCCTTTGATGATTTTGAACACTCGAATTAAGTCGCCTCTTAATCTGCGCTGGGTTAAAGGAAATAGCTTTAATTATCTAAGACGCTCTTCGTATGGTTTGTTCTTTAGGCTAGGTATCATTTTGGTAACTCTACGTTGAACTCGTTCTAGCTTGTTTGTATCTTTTTGGTAATAAGGGCACCAGGATTGAACGCAGTATTCCAGAAGAGGGCGGACTAAGGAATTGTAAAGGGTTAGGATAACTTCTTTGGATTTATGCTCAAATGACCTGCCTATAAAGCCAATTATTTTGTTTGCCTTCTTAACAACTTCTGAACATTGTTGACTCGGTTTTAGGTTACTCGATATTGTTACTCCCAGATCAGTTTCTCTGTTTACATTCTTAACCCTTAAAAAGCGGCTCACCACATAAGTCGTTTTTAATAAAGCTGGACTATGTGGCGGCGCTCGACATAGGTCGAGTGGCAATTTCAGCACGTAATGTTGCTGAGAGAGAGAGACAAGTGGTGGCAGGAGACTAGCGAGCGTATGACTGCTCCAGACCACCGCGGCGAACCTACTGACACGAATCTCAGCTTTCTCCTCCCTCTCTCACTCGCTACATACTGAATTGTATGGGGAAAGTGGCTAATTACCTGCTTTTTGCACTCGCGTTGCACGGTTATTGCAAGAAAACTAGCCATCATACAAGGATCGTTATGGTGTCATTCGAAAGCTCTGTTTATGCCCTTTCAGGGATAGATACTTGTTTTACGTTCTGGGTCTTATTTAGGCATGAAAATGATCACGTAAACAGCCTATTTTGGCTAAAAAAAAACCCCCGCTGGGCGGTACATATAAATAAACCGCATAGGCCGCTAAAGAAGGGTTAAGCTGAGTGCCATTCATCGAATAGTTTGCTTTCTCATTTAGGTATCCGACATGTAGTACTTTACATTTATCCGCATTGAAACTCATTTGCCAAATTTGGGCCCAACATGACAATTTATCTAGATGTTTGCATATCGTCAACTTGTTCTGAGAGTACGCTATTTGCAATTTTTGTATCGTCAGCAAATTTTGAGATTGTGCAGGTGAGACCCTCATCTATGTCGTTGATGTAAATTAGAAAGAGAATTGGTCCTAGTACCGATCCCTGGGGTACCCCGCTACTTTCATTGGTGTCCATTTAGATGCCTTACCGTTATGACTACCTTGCTTTCTGTTGCTGACTACCATGTCCATTCATCACACGAAGATCCCATCCCATTGTATTAGTTTTAGCAGTAAACGTTTGTGGGGAACTTTGTCAAAGGCCTTTTGAAAATCAAGGTACAAAGGAGTACAAAGGAGTACAAAGGAAATCAAGCACCAACAGATCTAGTGACCCTTCTAGGTTGCTTGTCCTCCAAAACACTGAGGATCAAGTGTCCAAACAGTGGTTTAGAGTGGGTAAGGAAACATTGGAAAGGGAACTACTGCCCTGCCACTAACGTGGCAGGACTAGGAAGTTAGTAGGGGACATATGGGTTAGTAACTGAGGGGAGGATAAAGTTATTCATTTACAAACGCAGTCATTCGCGGGTTTTGATGCGAGATATTTGTCTAGGCGGAATTTAAATGAATCAACGGTGCTGCAGTCTATAACGTCTCGGGGAAGCCCATTCCACAAGTTGACAACTCGATTGAAGTAGAAATTCTTAGATTCGTGCGAGTTAAAAGATTTACCAATAATTTTGCAACCGTTTCCCCGCGTGTAATTAGATTGGTCGATAGTGAAGTACTTACTACAGTTCATATTGTCGATGCCTTTGATGATTTTGAACACTTGAATTAAGTCGCCTCTTAATCTGCGCTGGGTTAAAGGAAATAGATTTAATTCTCTAAGACGCTCTTCGTATGGTTTGTTCTTTAGGCTAGGTATCATTTTGGTAACTCTACGTTGAACTCGTTCTAGCTTGTTTATATCTTTTTGGTAATAAGGGCAACCAGGATTGAACGCAGTATTCCAGAAGAGGGCGGGACTAAGGAATTGTAAAGGGTTAGGATAACTTCTTTGGATTTATGCTCAAATGACCTGCCTATAAAGCCAATTATTTTGTTTGCCTTCTTAACAACTTCTGAACATTGTTGACTCGGTTTTAGGTTACTCGATATTGTTACTCCCAGATCAGTTTCTCTGTTTACATTCTTAAGCTGAGTGCCATTCATCGAATAGTTTTTTTCTTTCTCATTTAGGTATCCGACATGTAGTACTTTACCGCATTGAAACTCATTTGCCAAATTTGGGCCCAACATGACAATTTATCTAGATTGTGTTGCATATCGTCAACTTGTTCTTTTGAGAGTACGCTATTTGCAATTTTTGTATCGTCAGCAAATTTTGAGATTGTGCAGGTGAGACCCTCATCTATGTCGTTGATGTAAATTAGAAAGAGAATTGGTCCCAGTGCCGATCCCTGGGGTACCCCGCTACTACATTGGTCCATTTAGATGCCTTACCGTTTATGACTACCCTTTGCTTTCTGTTGCTGAGCCAATTTTCTATCCATTTCAACACACCGTCTTGTATTCCATGCGCTTTTAGTTTTAGCAGTAAACGTTTGTGGGGAACTTTGTCAAAGGCCTTTTGAAAATCAAGGTATATAATATCTACAGCTTTACTCTCATCGTAGAGGTTGAGGATATCGTGGAAGAAGTCTAAGAGGTTTGTTAAACAGGAACGTTTTTTACGAAAGCCGTGTTGAGTATCTTTAAGTATGTTATTTTCCTCCAAGTGATTTACGAGTCTGTCTCGTATGACCGTTTTTAGCATTTTACATACAACTGAGGTTAAGCTAATTGGACGATAGTTACTGGGTAGGGATTTGCTGCCTTTTTTTAATATCGGTGTTACGTTGGCTAGCTTCCACTGATCAGGCATAGTTCCAGACTGCAAGGATTTATTGAATAGTAATGTCAGTGGTTTGGAGAGCTCATTCTTAGCTTCCTTTAGAACTCTAGGCGAGATTGTATCAGGTCCTGGCGTTTTATTTACCTTGAGTTTATCTAAACAATTCAATACTTCTCTCTCTGTAACGGTGATGCTGCTTAGAACATCTGAATTATCAATCTGAATCGGCGATGGTGTAGGGATATCACTGAGCGCTTCTGTTGTAAAAACTGATGCAAAGAAGGTATTGAGGGCATTACTCATTTGTACTTCGTCTTTGGTGTATTCTCCTTTTTCATCGACTAACGGTCCAACAGTTGAAGTAACTACTTTTTTCTTTCTGATATAACTATAGAATTCTTTCGGGTTTGTTTTACTTTGATTCGCAATATGTAACTCTAAGGTCTTTTTACTTTGCTTAATTAACTTTTTGGCTTTGCGTCGTAGCTCTACAAATTTCAGCCGTTCTTCGTCATTTTGTGAGGATTTTAATCTATCATTAGCAAATTTTTTAGCAAGCAGGCAGTTTGAAATATCTTTATTCCACCATTTGGGCTTTTTATTATGGCCTGGACGCCGTATTTTCGATGGTATGCAGTCTTGCACTGCTTTTAGGTAAGTTGTTTCGAATAACTTCCAAGATGTATTTATGTCGTTATTGTTAATTAAAAAGCTCCAGTCAGTTTCTTTAAACATAGCTCTAAGTTTATGGAAGTTTGCTTTCTTGAAATTAGGGACTTTTTCGATGCTACTATTTGGTTCGTTACTAGTAAACTTTAAAGTGAAAGTTATCGTACGATGGTCGCTGTTACTGAATTCATCACCAACATTCAAATTCTCTATCAATTCTTCTTTTGTTGCAAGTACAATGTCAAGAACGTTATTACCACGGGTCGGCGTTCGAACACATTGATAAAGCGAACTCTCTTGCAAGTTCGTATACAATTCATGTCCGGAGTGTGAAGTAAGAGTATCGCCCCACTTGGTCACAGGTAAATTAAAGTCGCCAAAAATTACGGTATCTTGTGAGTTACTTACATCTGCAATTTGTTCGTAAATTTCTCGGTCAGTTTGCACTGATTGAGCTGGAGGTCTGTATATTAACGCAAGTATTATTTTTGTACCTTTATTATTCTTTATTAGCACAAAAGATGTGTCGACGTTCACAATTTGAGGTTTTGACACGAGGGTCGGGTTAAGACTTTCTTTGATATAAAATAAAACGCCACCTCCATTTTTATTTATTCGGCTGTTCTCAAACATTACATAACCGGGAAGTGAATACTCTGCTAAAAAGTCTCTATCTTGTGTATTGAGCCAAGATTCTGTTATGCCAATCACATCATAATTTTCTGTAAACACTAGTTCCTCTAAATCTGAAAATTTATTGCGTATGTTACGAGCGTTTGCATAGAAAACCTTTAAAGTTGCGGTTTTAGAACTCGCAGAACGTTCTTTCATCGAATTTTTGGTTCTGGTCGGATCTACATTTACATTCATGGCTGTCCTCGGTCCTCGGTCGTTATCCCTGACGGTTTTGAATTTGGGTCGTGTTGGTGGAGCTTTATCCAAATTCGCGGTTCTTGACGGATTAGTATTTAATACCTTTGTAGGTTGCCGTCCTCGCTGTCTTCGGTCCTCCTTCCTGGTTGTCCTGTGCTGAGTCGATTTCGTCTCCGAAAATCCTTCACCGCATCGTTGAGAAGACGCCCAAAACGTGCTGCTCCCACCTGGTTCAGATGAACTCCATCGTCCGAAAACAAATATTCATCGTAGTAGAAATTGTCCCAGGTGTCGACGAATCCCACGTTCTCCTTCCTGCAGAGGTTTGCTAGACAACGATTTGTGCTGGTGGCTATGTTGTAAAATCGGCTCTCTACACCGAGCCGGGGGACGATTCCTGAGACGATGATCCTTGATGACTTCTCCTTAACCCTTAATTAGCGGCGAGCAACATAAGTCGAGTTAAATAAAGCTGGACTATGTGGCGGCGCTCGACATAACTCGAGTGGCAATTTCAGCACGTAATGTGGCTGAGAGAGAGAGACAAGTGGTGGCAGGAGACTAGCGAGCGTATGACTGCTCCAGACCACCGCGGCGAACCTACTGACACAAATCTCAGCTCCCTCCTCCCTCTCTCACTCGCTACATACTCAATTATGTACTGAAAGTACCGAATTACCTGCTTTTTGCACTCGCGTTGCACGGTTATTGCAAGAAAACTATCCATCATACCAGGATCGTTATGGTGTCATTCGAAAGCTCTGTTTATGCCCTTTCAGGGATAGGTACTTGTTTTACGTTCTGGGTCTTATTTAGGCATGAAAATGATCACGTAAACAGCCCTATTTTGGCTAAAAACACCCCGCTGTGCGGTACACATAAATAAACCGCATAGGCCGCTCGTAAGGTGTTAAATGACTTGATCAGCTGCTGGTACTTTAAAAGCAAATCTTCCGACCGGGTTCGCTGTATATCGTTGGATCCAACGTGGATGACGTACATTGTATTAGCAGGGGCCAGCTTTGATACTTCGTCAACTGCTGCAACTACGTCATCCACACCACCACCAGGGATACAAAAACGCTTCCTGGTCTTAGGTGCCCTGGCGCAAAACTCTGTGAGCTGACCACGTATCATCGAGTCTCCCACGAGCCGGACTTCTTCTATTTCCTCTTCGTCATCTGAGTCTGCGAGTATCTGGAAACTTTTTTGACACTCGGTAATCGGTATGTGTTTCCTGGTCTTGGGCAAAACTGGTCTTGGGGCAAACGTTGTTCCTCACGACACGGAAGTTTTCTTGAGGGGGAAGAGAGTCACTATTTGTATCTTGAGTATCGGAAACATCAGCTGAAGTGGCTGCTGTAGACGTTGAATTGTTGGCAGTTGACGTTGGGGCGTTGGTGGCTGCTGGAGTTGCGGTGACAATTGAAGTTTGTGGTACTCCAACGTTGAGTGTTACAAACTCTTGGAGTGATTCCAGCTTCATGGTGAGGACGTTGATCTTGTTGTAGGCTTCATCTAATTTCACTGTAAAATTATCTCGTTGCTGGCAGAGCCGGCAGACTTGAAGTTCGATAGTAGCAAACATGGACTCACCAAACCTACCGGCGCAGTTCGCACAAGCGCGAGGCATGGTGACAGTCACTTTCTTCAGATCACTTCACTCACTTAAAAAATGTGTGAGAGAGAGAGAGAGAGAGAGAGAGAGAGAGAGAGAGAGAGAGAGAGAGAGAGAGAGAGACTGTGGGGGGGAGTGAGAGTGTGTTTGTGAGAGAGAGAGAGAGAGAGAGAGAGAGAGAGAGAGAGAGTGGGGGAAGAGTAGGAGAGAAAGAGAGAGAGAGAGAGAGAGAGTGGGGGGAAGAGTGGGAGAGAGAGAGAGAGTGGAGGGAAGAGTGGGAGAGAGAGAGAGAGAGAGAGAGAGAGAGAGAGAGAGAGAGAGAGAGAGAGAGAGAGAGAGAGAGAGAGAGAGAGAGACCGAAGAACACTATATATACCGTTTTCGTTACAATTACGTGTTACAATGTTCCCAGTCAAGTTTATGGATAACATGTATGACGCAGTAAATAGCCAATATACCGTATCTGTTAAACTGTCTTGATAGCCTAATGCATAGTGTTCGGAATTTCGGTGTGAGTATCCTAAGTTCGAGTCCTTGGCGTACCACACGTATTCATTACTTTCATTAGTTAGGTTTATTTGTAAATGAATTGGTGGGTTGGTGAAAACAAATATGAATTATGGTGTAAAAAATTAGTCACATTTCACTCTAATAAGGGATGGGATGGGGGGGGGGGGTTCTGTACTCCGTTCTTTCTCATGCTTAACCCCATTAGATGGAGGAAAAAACAGAAAAAAAAGAAAAAAGGGGAGTATAATAAAACAAATCTTCTTCAACACATGCTCTTCCATATTAAGGCGGCCTCCGCACCTACACCACCACCTAAACACGCCAACATTCAATTACCCACCTTCAAAGACATTCCAAAGCTGTTACGCTATGCTTAAACTACAAACTACTCGCTTTTTGGGGTCTAATTTGTTATATATTACTTAATCTTTTAGTTTCCTCCCTAGACCTCCATCAAGCTTATAAAAACACCCCTAGACCCCCTATCAAGAATGTGTACATTTTTCAATAGAAAAATCTCCCGGCCGAAGGCCGGTTTCTTCTAAAATTACAGGCTCGCTATCGCTCGCCAGAAACAAAATCGACACCTAAAGGCCACGAAAGGTCTTAATATTGACAATGTAATGGGGTGAAAGGTCTCAAAATCGCCAAACTAACGGAACGAACATCTTAAAACCACAAAACTAATATGCTAAACATGAGGGAGAAGGGGGTCCAGAAAAAGCGCGTAGTACTTCAAACATACAGAGTGATTTACAACCACAGTGGCTGATTGTGCTGCAGAAGGTAATGCTGGAGATTCATGTTCTATGTGCACGAAGAAGAAAAAAGGCAAAATTGGCTGTAACAAGTGTCCCGCCCAAAGTTGAAAGAGTGACTGAGATAAGTAACACCCCGTTCTTAACATTAATCATCAATTACAAACCCCAATGTACTTGAATAAACTAATGAAAACCAAATTCAATGTACTTTAGAGTCAAAATATATATAAAATCAACTAGCTTAACCTCTGCTGTTTATAACTCAAAATAGTATTTTTACTATCAGTGATAAATGTATTTAATGTTTGTAACTGCTCACACATTTCTGTTTTAAGGGGACATGGGCCGGTTTCCTGGACCACTTTCTCCCACATGCTTAGCCCCATTAGTTTTCAGATGTTAAGATGTTTGCCCCATTAGTTAGTCGATTTTAAGACCTTTCGACCCATTTTTCGTCAATATTTAGACCTTTCATGCTATTTAGGTGTCGATTTTATCCCTGGCGAACGATAGTGAACCTGTAATGTTGGAGAAACCGGCCTTCGGCCGGGACATTTTTCTACCGAAAAATTA
>CM064482.1:38374435-38431935 GCA_032716605.1 Paralithodes platypus | reverse complement strand
TTTATTGCCCAGCGATAGCGAGCCTGTAATTTTAGAGTAACTGGCATTCGGCCGGAACATTTGTCTACCGAAAAATGTACAACTATAATCTTGAAGGAGGGTCTTGGGAGTAATGTTTTAAGCTTGATGGAGGTCTAGGGAGGAAACTAGTAAAATAATAAAAATATACATAAATGAGCAAATATATACACCCATCTCCCCTTAATTACATTCGGCGATATCTAATTATCCGCGATTAACTGGTAATTATATCACGTTACGATATAAATGGCTGGTAAGGTCATTAAGCTTACGAGTTCAAAATTATCGTGTGGAGTGTTGGTGTTTCTTTATTTTATTTTTTATATTTTTGTTTTCTATACCATTTTTTATGCCATTTTCTATACCATTTGTTATGCCATTTTCTATACCATTTTCTATACCATTCAATGCAAACATAAGAATCTGACCTCTCCCTTTTGAAGATGTCTTAACATGTCGACACTAATGGGGCTACACATGAGGGAGAAGAGGGTCCAGGAACAAACAAAAAACCTTAAGGGAGGATGGGCTGCTTTTTCTGGTCCCCTTTCTCCCTCGTGTTAAGCCCCATTTGTTTTGAGATTATAAGACGTTCGGCCCATTAGTTTGGCGAGTTTAACACCTTTCACCCATTTCGTTAATAATTATAAAACGTTTCATGTAATTTAGGTGTTGATTTTTTCCTGGCGAGCGATAGCGAGCCTGAAATTTTAAGAGGAACCGGCCTTCGGCCGGTACATTTTTCGGTAGAAAAATGTACACATTAATCTTGAAGGGGGGGTTTTGTAAACTTGATGGAGGTATAGCGAGGAAACTAAGAGATAAATGATATGAATTAATTAATAGACCCCCCCAAAAAAAAAAATAAACGGCCCATCTCCCTTTAATCTTGCTTTCTCTCCTCCCCTTTCCATTATGCTCAACCATAGTTGACGAAGCAGCCTCTCTCCCCTCCTTTGGTTCCTGTTGCCCCTTTGGTGTGTGTCGCCCCCTGCTTCTTCTCCTGCATCATCAACTTATCCCATTATCCTCATTATCGTCAAGTGCACTACTACATGTTCTCCCCACCAATTTGGAGATTTTTTAGACCTTTCGCCATATATTTTATCAATTGTAAGACCTTTCACCCCATTTTTTGACAGTGTTAAGATCTTTCGTGCCATTTAGGTGTCCATTTTATCCTGGCGAGCGATAGCGAGCCTTCAATTTAGGAGGAACTGGCCTACGGCCATTACATTTTTCTACCGAAAAATGTACAAATGTATGTCGAAGGGGGGGGGGGGGGTTGTCAGAAAATAAACCATCCATCCACAAATTAAATGAAACGGAATTTTCAGCGAAGGGAATGTTTTACAAATTCCAAAAAAAGTGTGTTCAGCCTGCCTGATACGTTTATTGAATAGTTTCTGATCACAATTTCTGAATACGGTGATATTGGCGTCGAGCTCCGAATAATCTGACTGACTTTGAAAGGCTTTGTATTAATTGGATAACTGGGCGATATGGTGAACTACAGAATCAATTGTATTTTGGTCCAACTTTAGAACTTCTTATAGATTTGTTGTTTATTCGAACATAATTCCAATTAGAACTTTTCTAACCTAATTCAAACTAAAAACATTTCGAACTAAATTCCAACAACCTAGTTTTTGGACTTTTCGAACTTACTGACGTTTACTTAGAAAGAAATTCGAAAACGTACCTGTTTCATACCCTGCACTATCAACACGTACGGTACTTATTACCACGTACGTATTTCCAACTTATTACCACGTACGTATTTCCAACTTATTACCACGTACGTATTTCCAACTAAATGTTATAATATTACCACGTACGTATTTCCAACTAAATGTTATAATATTACCACGTACGTATTTCCAACTAAATGTTATAATATTACCGCGTACGTATTTCCAACTAAATGTTATAATATTACCACGTACGTATTTCCAACTAAATGTTATAATATTACCACGTACGTATTTCCAACTAAATGTTATAATATTACCACGCACGTATTTCCAACTAAATGTTATAATATTAACACGTACGTATTTCCAACTAAATGTTATAATATTACCACGTACGTATTTCCAACTAAATGTTATAATATTACCATGCACGTATTTCCAACTAAATGTTATAATATTACCACGTACGTATTTCCAACTAAATGTTATAATATTACCACGTACGTATTTCCAACTAAATGTTATAATATTACCACCTACGTATTTCCAACTAAATGTTATAATATTACCGCGTACGTATTTCCAACTAAATGTTATAATATTACCACGTACGTATTTCCAACTAAATGTTATAATATTACCACGTACGTATTTCCAACTAAATGTTATAATATTACCACGTACGTATTTCCAACTAAATGTTATAATATTACCACGTACGTATTTCCAACTAAATGTTATAATATTACCACGTACGTATTTCCAACTAAATGTTATAATATTACCACGTACGTATTTCCAACTAAATGTTATAATATTACATACGATCCTATTTCCAAGTCCCTGTATAAAATCGGAAGATTGGTTCGTGGGAAACAAGTTCGCAAGTTTTCCAACCTATTTCAACGTACCGGGGGAGTGCTGGAGCGACCTTGGTGTCCCTGGTCTCTGGGTCTTCTCCTGGGTGACTTAGATGTGTGTGAGTTTAGGTTTTATCTGTATTTGTTCGTTGTTTGTGTTTTCCCTGTTCTTGCTCTGTCTTGAGTCGGCCACCCCCAAAGAAAAAAACAAAAAAATAATAAAATAATAAAATAATATAAAATATAAAATAAAAATAAAAATGGGAAAAGTGGATATTGGGCCTGAGCATATAGATAGATAGATAGATAGATAGATTTCCCAAAAAACTAGCACGAACTTATTGTATACTGTATACACGTGCCACTTTTCCCCTCCCATAAAGACACGTCACCGGTACAGAGAGGGTAATACAAAACACGTCACGTCACCGGTACAGAAAGAGTAATAAGAAACACACCACCGGTACAGAAAGATTGATAAAAAACACGTCATCGGTACAGAAAGGGTAATAAAAAACACACCATCAGTACAGAGAGGGTAATAAAAACACACCATCAGTACAGAGAGGGTAATAAAAAGCACGACATTCGGTACAGAGAGGGTAATAAAAAAACAAACACGTCATCGTACAGAAAGGGTAATAAAAAACACCGCATCGGTACAGAGAGGGTAATAAAAAAACACACCATCGGTACAGAGAGGGTAATACAAAAACACGGCATCTGTACAGAGAGGGTAATAAAAAAACAGGTCGTCATCATCGGTACAGAAAGGGTAATAAAAAACACATCATCGGTACAGAGAGGGTAATAAAAAAACACGGCATCGGTACAGAAAGGGTAATAAAAAACACATCATCGGTACAGAGAGGGTAATAAAAAACACGCCACCAGTACAGAGAGGGTAATAAAAAACACTCCACCGGTACAGAGAGGGTAATACAAATCACGCCAGCGGTACAGAAAGGGTAATAAAAAACACGCCATTCATCGGTACAGAAAGGGTAATAAAAAACACGCCACCACCGTTACAGAAAGGGTAATAAAAAACACCTCATCGGTACAGACAGGGTAATTAAAAACACGCCAGCGGTACAGAGAGGGTCATAAAAAACACTCCATCGGTACAGAAGGGGTAACATCCCCCCCCCCCCCACCAAACCCCTTACCTTGGTGCTGGTTATCCCTTGATTGCCTAGTGTCACTACCCTCCTTTCCCTTGTAATCTGGGAAGGGCTTGGAAAGTTATGACAAACGCTTTAAGGGGGGTCACTGGCATTGTTTTTTATATATTGCTCTCCTTTTCTCTCTGTCCCTGGCTTGTATCCATTCGGCCCCATTCAGCCTACTGTTTTAAGACGTTTATCCCCATTCAGGTGTCAATTTCTTCCTGGCAAGCGATAGCGAGCCAGCATTGTATGAAGAAATCCGGCTTCGCCGGAGACATTGTTCTATCGAAAAATGTACAAATTTAGCTTGCTGTCAAAACAAAAATATATATATGCTGGCTCGCTACCGCTCGTCAGGAAAATATTGACACCTGGATGGGGGTAAACGTCTTAAAAGAGTAGGCTGAATGGGGCCATATCGATACAAGCCAAAGAGAGAGGGAGAGAAAGAGAAAAAAAAAACGAGGTGGGCCCCCTTTATCCCTTTTAGTACAGGTGACTTCTTTTTGTATATTCTATTTCAGCTACATTTATACGATTTGATGAAGCTTAGGAAGGATATATGGACACTAAAAGGCTTGAGATAGTCGGTAGTCTTTTAACGGGTATACGACTGACCGTTTGTTTGGTCTATTAAGTAATATATTTATATATTTTTTTCAGTTTCCTCTCTAGACTTCCATCAAGCTTAGAAAAACACCCCCTAGACCCCCCTTAAAGATGAATTTGTACATTTTTCGGTAGAAAAATGTCCCGGCTGAAGACCGGTTCCTCTTAAAATTGCAGGCTCGCTATCGCTCGCCAGGAAATAATCGACATCTAAATGGCACGAAAGTTCTTAAAATTGACAACGAAATGGGGCGAAAGGTGTTAAAATTGCCAAACTAATGGGTCGAACTTCTTATAATCTGAAAAGTAGTGGGGCTAAACATGAGGGAGAAGGGGGTCCAGAAAAACGGTCTGCCTCCCCTTAAGGTATCAAAAGGTATCAAAAATGTATTTGCCAAAAAGAAACAGAAATGGTATAAAGTTTGATAACAAATGTAATCTTGGCAAGGTCTGCCTAGCCAAAGCTTTTTTGCAGACCTATGTACTGTAGTTATTTTAACCCTTTGAGTACCAGCGACGTGTGCTCTATTTCATTCTATAGTTAAATTTAGACGATATTACGCAGCTTGGGAAGGATCTGTGGTATTTAAAAGGGTTGGTTGAAATAGATTGAAGCCTTATTATTGCTAGAGGTACTTCCTAAGCTGAATACAATCGTCTAATAGTTGCCAGAATATGATAAGAATTACGTCTCTGGTACAGTAGGGATTAATTATAATTTACGTAGAAATAGGCCCACATAAAAATCATAACTGAAAGATGATAAGGATAACTTACAAGAATATATACACATTCCCATCGTCACAATTTTACCAGATACATCCATACATGTACGTTAACCCTTTCACGCTTATGACGCAATTTTGAGCCTATTAGGGATACTTTAAAGCCTTTGTTACCATCAGGGGTATTTAGAAACCTTTAGTTTAGTTACTTCAACCTCTGCAGTTGTCTTTGAGTTAGCTGTGGGCAGAAAACTAATTTTGGAGAGGTAATTATAAGAGTGAGAGAACTCTATTTCTTATTGCTAATCTGGCAACCTCTGCGTCATAAAAGCGTGAAAGAGTTAAAACGGTATCACACGAGCGCTTTTTCCCTCAATATTTATCCTCAACACTGGTCTGGCAGCTTAGTAGGTCAACATTAATTATATTTAGGTTGCATATATTCATATATCATCAGTCTAGTTTCCGATACAAGTGCAAAATACTCTAGAAATGTTGCCATATTTTTTTTGATGATCCAATATTGACTATAAAAGCTCTTGTGTGATACCGGCTTCACTCTTGAATAAAATCGTCTGCTAGCTACCAGAATATAATGAAAGGACCTGACCAATCCCCTTCCCCTGGTGCTGGTGATCCCATGATGGGTTGGTGTCACGAGGCCCCTTGGGGAGGGCTTGGAAAGTTATGGCAACGCTTAAAATGTTTGCTGTAGGGAGGTCACTGGCCCTTTTTTATCTTTCTCTCCTTTTCTCTCTTTCCCTGGTTTGTATCCATTCGGCCCCATTAAGCCAACTGTTTTAAGACGTTTATCCCCATCCAGGTGTCGATTTCTTCCTGCCGAGCGATAGCCAGCCAGCATTATATAGAGAAATCCGGCTTCGCCGGAGAAATTTTTCTATCGAAAAATTTACAAATTTAGCTTGCTGACAAAACAAAAATATATATATGCTGGCTTCCTACCGCTCGCCAGGAAAATATTAACACCTGGATGGGGGTAAACGTCTTTAAACAGTAGGCTGAATGGGGCCGAATGGATACAAACCAAATAGAAAGGGAGAGAAAGAGAAAAAAGCGAGGTGGGCTCCCTTAATCCTTGTAATCTGGGGATGTCTTGGCAAGTTATGGCAACGCTTAACATATTTGCTGTACGCCTTAACCCCTTCTGTACCGATGGCGTATTTTTATATTTTATTATAGCTATATTTGCGTGATTTGTTGGCTGTTTAAGAAGGATCTGAGGTACCGTAGTAAAAAGGGTTAAATGTGATAGTTGGAAGCCTGTTAAATGTCGGAGGCCCTTATTAGACTGAATAACATCGTCTGAAAGTAGCCAGAATAAAACTAAAAGGACGTCACCGGTACAGAAGGGGTTAAGGATTATGTCGCATAATTGACAGTTTATTATGGCTATCATCAGCCGATATTATTCAGCTTATTCAGCTTAGGAAGAACTTATGGGAGCTTAAGAAGGAGAGTTTATTGAGATAGTATTTTTCCAATTTGATGCGCACAGAAATAACTCTCTCTCTCTCGCTCACTCACTCACTCTCACTCTCTCACTTTCACACACACACACTCTCTCTTTCTCTCGCTCTCTCATTATCATCAGGTCATCATAGCATTAATAACCCCCCCCCCCAGCGTTATTACCCTGTTATTACCACCGGAAGTAATGAATAAGCGTGTTTTTGTTGTTGTTGTTTGACCTGCCTCGCCTTTAATTACCTTGTTGTCCAAGTGTATTAAGGAGAGACTGGCTGATTTTTGGTCTAATAATTATTTTATTCATTTATTTTTTCAGTTTTCTCGTTAGACCTCCCTCAAACTTAGAAAAATCACCCCGTAGTCACACTCTCAAGATAAATTTATACAAATTTTGGTAGAAAAATGTCCCGACCGAAGGCCGGTTCCTCTTATAATTACAGGCTCGCTATCGCTCGCCAGGAAAACATCGACACCTAAATGTCACGATAGGTCTTAAAATTTACAACAAAATGGAGCTAAGGATATCAATATCGCCAAACAGATGGGCCAAACGTCTTAAAATCTGTAACTAATGGGGCTAAATATGAGGGAAAAGAAGGTCCAGAAAAACGGCCTGTCTCCCCTTAAGGCTGAGCTATGACTTCGCTGGTTGTAGAGTCGGCCAAATAAGTGATGCATCGGCACCAAGTATATTTTGATCGATAATTGGTATCAGCAATATATATACTGTATATACATGAATTCTTTATGTCAAGGGAGAGATACAAACATGTTCCTGCACATACCCTCCATATTCAACATCTGACAGACATTAATACAGCACAGAGCAAGCCAAACGTAATGCCAGCTGGGTCATGACTTATTAGCGCGACCGTACACTCGAATACCCCAGTCTCTACCCCACTCATACAAATTCCTGAACTTCACCTATTTTTAATCATGGAAGTATATCTCTGGAAATAAATGTATGCATAATATTATAACTCTCCATAAATTTATGCATAATATTATAACTCTCCATAAATGTATGCATAATATTATAACTCTCCATAAATGTATGCATAATATTATAACTCTCCATAAATGTATGCATAATATTATAACTCTCCATAAATGTATGCATAATATTATAACTCTCCATAAATGTATGCATAATATTATAACTCTCCATACATCAATTACAAAACCATAATTATATACTATTTATTGAAAAGCAAATTATATCCAAAAGTAAATTACGATAGTTATATTTGCATGTGGGTGAATTTGTATTTTGTTTATGCGTGCTCATTGTGTTCTGTTGTGTTGTCCCTATTCTGGCTCTGTCTTGAGTCGGCCACCCCCCCTTCCTCCCCCCAAAAAACAAAAATAAAAAATAAAAAAGGGGAAAGGGGGGATTGAGCCTGAATATATAGATAGAAAGATAGATATTTGCATAAGGAAAAACATAGGGGGTCCACGCATTATTATGAGTGGGCTAGAGACTAAGCTATCCGAGTGTACGGTCGCGCTAATAAGTCATGTCCCAGCTGTCATTACGCTTAGCTTGTTCTTTCCTTTATTAATGTCTGTCAGATGTTGAATAGGGTGGGTAAGTGTAGGAACATGTGTGTATATCTCACTCGATATGAAGAAATGAAGCTTAGATATTGCTGATACCAATTATTGATCAAAACATACTTGGTGCCGAGACATCACTTATTAGCGCGACTGTACCTACGCACCTAGTCCACTCACATGTAGCAAGGGGTAGTATTTTATTTTCTAAACTATATATTTATGGAATATTTGGTCAATCATGAGTTCCCTTTGGTTCGCTCACAAGAATTTTATTAGCAATTCGGTTAAGGGGGGTCACCGTTTTTGTTTTATCATTATCTCCTTTTCTCTCTTTCCGTGGCTTGTATCCATTCGGTCCCATTCAGCCAACTGTTTTAAGACGTTTATCCCCATCCAGGTGTCGATTTCTTCCTGGCAAGCGATTGCGAGCCAGCATTGTATGGAGAAAACCGGCTTCGCCGGAGACATTTTTCTATCGAAACAGGTACAAATTTAGCTTGCTGTCACAACAAAAATACATATATGCTGGCTCGCTACCGCTCGCCAGGAAAATATTTACACCTGGATGGGAGTAAACGTCTTAAAATAGTAGGTTGACTGGGGCCGAGTGGATACAAGCCAAAGATAGAGGGAGAGAAAGAGAAAAAAAAAGCGAGGTGGGCTCCCTTAATTAAGAGTCGGAAGTCTGAAAGCCAATAATGTTCTTTATTGATAAACTTTCTGTTGGAAAATTATTTCACTGATGACCTCTATTGACGTGGTATTAGTTTATGTGGAAGCGGGCAGTCACACACACCCCCACACATACACGCACGCACACGCACACACACACACACACACACGGACATTAGTTCCAGGGCAGTAGTTCCAATCCCAGTTTTCCCTTAGCCACTCTAAGCCACTGTTCGGACACTTGATCCTCAGTGTTTTGGAGGACAAGCATCCTAGAGGGGTCACTAGCCTGTTGTTGCTTGATTTCCTTTGTACACCTCTGTACTCACAAACACATGCAGTATATACTATGCAAATAATATACAAGAGAGAGAGAGAGAGAGAGAGAGAGAGAGAGAGAGAGAGAGAGAGAGAGAGAGAGAGAGAGAGAGAGAAGAGAGAGAGAGAGAGCGAGAGCGAGAGAGAGAGAGAATAGCCAGATGACACAAGGGGCAAAATAGGCGGAAATATAATCAAACACGGACAAGTCTAGAATCCATTTGACAGATGATGATGATGATGATGATAAAGATTTTATTCTAGCCTACTGAGCCAGAGGCCACTTATAAGGCTAGGAGACCAAGTATGGGAAGCGGAGATGCATGGGTAGGTCAGTTATAATTCATGGAATACATGTAATGGGAGAGGTCCCCTCATGCCAGAGTCATACAAAAGTTTGAGAATCCTGTGTCTCCAAGTCATGTCATATGCTTTCGCTAAATCAAAAAATATGGCCACAGTAGGATGGCGGTTTACAAAACCTGCCCGAACCTGGTGTTCGAGATGGGTCAGGGAATGTAGAGGAGATCTACCGGGGCGCGATCCATTTTGGTATGGTGACAGAAGGCCATTCGTTTTAGCATAGTGCATTAATCTGGGATTTATAATTTTCTCCAGTAACTTGCACAGGCAGGACGTGAGGACAGTGGGTCTGTAATTAACAGATGTTGGGTCCTTTCCAGGTTTGGGGACCGGGACCGTGTAAGCGTGGCGCCAAATCGGAGGGACGTAATTTACACTCCAAACTGATTGTATAAATGGAGGAGAAATTGTAGAGCATCCTCATGGAGATGTCTGACAAGCGCATACGGAATACCATCGGGGCCAGGAGTAGTATCTGAACATGATTGTAAGGCGTGCAAGAGTTCAGACATAGTGAAAGGCTCATTGTATGTAAAGGCCCCACCCCCATCAAACAGAAGGGACTGCGATTCGGCGTTGCGTTTGTGTCGAAGGAACTCGTCTGTGTGGGACTCATCGGAACTAACCTTAGCGAAATGGGAGGCAAGGCAATTGGCAATGTCACAATGATCCAATATAGGTTCCCCCGTAACAGCACTTGTTAGGGATGACAATGAAGGGCGAGCATGCAGACCGTTTATTATTCGGAATTTCTCCCATATTTGTGTAGTAGAAGTGCGGTGAGTGAAGCTAGATATATAGGCTCTCCATGAGGTCAGTTTGCTCTGCCTGATCGCTCGCTTAGTCAGTGCAGAGACTCTGTTGTGAAAAGACTTCAACGACGAGAGGTGCAGAGCGTCACGGACGAGAGTAGGAATCAGTGTCGGGTTATCAGAATGCGGGATGAGCAATCGGGTCTCCACAAAGCGTGCGCGAAGCTGATGGAGGGTTCTTTCAAGGCGGTGTTTAAAGGTAACCAAGGCACTCAAAGCAGGCGACCACCACGGAACCTGACGCACCCGGGTTCGAGAAGACGTTTTAGGGATGGATGTGGAGGCCACTGCGTGGAGAAAATCCATGAAATAAGTGAAGTTCATGTCTGGGGCCTCATCACTACGAAAGTTACCGATGCTGCTGGACAAAGACTGAAAGGCGTCCCAGTCGGCTTTGGAGATGTTATACTGCTGTAGTTGAATGGAGGGAGTCGGTGCTGTGCGCTGGAACAGGGAACAGGGAAGTGGTCACTGGAAAAACGTTCATTAAGGACAGCCCATTCGAAATGGGGAGCCACAGAATCGCTAGCCAGAGACAAATCTACAGCAGAGTAAGTGTCATGTGTGGAGGAACGGTAAGTATGGGCCATCTGGTTGAGGCAGCATAGCTCAGTCGTTAAGATCAACTCCTCAATGTGGGTACCTAAAATGTCAGACCGGGGTCTGCCCCATAAAGGGGAGTGGGCATTGAAGTCCCCTAATAAGAGGTATGGTTGGGTGAATTGACGAACAAGGGATGTTAAGTCATGTGGGGAATAGTGGCAGGATGGTTGGTTATATAAGGAGCAGATCGTTAAACGTGGCAAATTGGGTAGAGAGATAGAGATGGCAATTGATTGGAAATGGGCTGGGTCTAGATGGAAGACCGAGTATGCATGGTCAGTACGGACCAGGATAGCTGTGCGCAAATGTCCCTCAATGGAAGGGGAACAAGAGGCAAGTTGGTATCGTTTAGGGGGAGTGATATATGGTCCTATTTGCTGCAAGCAAATACACACCGGCATGTGCAGCCGTAGCAAACGCTGCAACTCACCAGTGTGCAAACGTGTCTTATATCCATTCAAGTTCCAGTGTATAATATTATGCGTCATGAATAGGTGTAACGGAAGATTGGCTAGTCCGGGTTAGAGCGGTAGGGGTCAGGGTAGAAGAGTGAGAATTAGTCTGTTGGGGAAGCGCCTGCTCCTGGAGATCCGGGAGCGAACACCCAGGTTCACCAGAAGGAGGGTCTGGTAAAGTGGCAACAATTTGTTCAAGCTGATCTTTCAATGTAGTAATAAAATTGGGCATCTCGAGGAAATGCAGCAAGTGCCCCACGCAGACGCAATTTGAGTCGTGTTGGGAAAGAGGTGATGGAGGACCGCGCCATTCGGAGATAAATGAACGCACTCTGGCAGTAATATCATGTTCCGTCGAGGTCAACGAATCCTTGATGTAAGGGAGAAAACAAGACGTGCACCCACAAAGCACACCGTGAGAGGAGACGTCATCCCGTTCAACCCGAGGCAGGCAGGCCGGGAAGGGGGGGGGGGGGGGGGGACGATATCCTCAACGTCCGGTAGCTCTAGCAGGTCTGTAGGTATCGCAGTGGGTGGGTGAGGATCCGTAGGTAACTGATCCTGTGCCGGTAGGGAAAAGGTTTCCTTTGACATCGGAGGGGATAGGTTATGACATTGGCCAGTCGACTTAGCAAGTTTAGATGCTGTTGATGCAGGAGGGGGGGATGTAGCAGTATCGCGCGCTCTCTTACGGCCGGAAGGTACATCGTGAAGTTGGACACGTGAATCGGATAAGCGGTAGGTAACTAGATCCGTGTCTTCTAGGGTGTGTTGGTGTCTGAAACGCTCCATCAACGCAGCCGGTGAAAAGGTCGAGCCAAGAACGTGGTCAACACACAGACAACCTGGGTCATGCGAAGAGGGTAGGGAATCAGGAGGGGCGATCTGTAGGAGGTAAACCTTTAAGGCCTTAGTCCAAGTGCCAGACGGTGATGAGAGATGCTCATGAAAGAAACGCTTACCGCAGGAATTACACCCACAGGAATCGGTATGGTCAGGCAAAGACCATGGCAGCACAGGAGACGTGGAGCCGTCAAACGCCGCAACCTGCATTTCAAGATCATCAGGCGCACCTTGGCTTCGCTGGTTCCCCAGAGTGGTGCACTTCTGAGAAGGAGTCGTAATTTTACGGGTACTGGAGAGACGACAGGTACCAGAGATTGAGGGGGCAGCTCTCGTTTGACGGGGAGTCGACTTGATAAGGGAGGACGATGCCCTCGGTGCGGGAATTGATGAAATGGCCTTCAGTGATGTAGCTCGAGGTCGGGTGATAAGCCCAGCGCGGGGTTTGCGCTGAGGCCGAGGAGGCTGAGACTGGACAGTAGACCGAGCGGAAGGACCACGCTTAGAATGCGGGGTGGGCGACGGCTCAGGCCCACTACGGACAGCACTATGGGGATGATCTGTGGTCGAGACGTCCGCACCTAGAGCCACAAACGCATTGCGAGTTACGACGGGAGGTCGGGGGGAAGGTCACGTGGCGTTGGAGGGTCTGGTGGAATGACCAACATGTGAGGATGGATTCGAAGTTGAGAACCCGGGAAGCTGTGCCCGGTTGTCGGAGGGCAATGAAGCAGGATGGGACACAGTAGCATACCTCCGCTCAGGCGTCGTTCCAGACTCACGCACTAGTCGCGCAGCAACTCTGAAAGGAATGCCCTTTGCCTCCTGCAGATAGAGCACTTCTCTGGCGAAGACATAATGAGAGCAACGCTTATCCGAGGCAACGTGTCGGTCTCCACACTTTGTACATGATGGGTCATCAGCGGAGCACGGGGAAGGGTGAGCGCCATCCCCAGTTTCTACCCCACAGCGCAGACAGTGTCCAACAGAGCGACAGTATTTAACAGGATGGCCGAATTTCCAACAGTTGACGCACTGGCGAGGACTACGAACAAAAGGTCGCACGCGCAGCGATTCGGCACCCAATTTAATGGAGTGAGGCAGTTCATGGCTATCAAAGTATAACTTAGCAATGCAAAGAGGAGGTCGATCGGGATCAGAGCCTCTCCTCGGGGATATCGTGTAAGTTTCAACTCTACGTACTGCAGGGAGATCTAACTGCAATGCTAGACACAGACGCGGGCCAGCTTCCCTGAAGTCATCCTCCTTGATGAGGACACTATGGGGAACAACAACCGTGCCCACACATTGGTTTAGCGATACTTTGGGGTGACCCAGTAAATAGTCACAGGGAGTGTCTAGGACGGTTATCATGGTGGACGACTGTTTCTCAGAATGAACTTCAACAATTCGAGAGGTCTCCGAGTGATGGAACAGATCAACAGGACCCACCTCTTGCCGAAGGTAGACCTGAAGATCAATATCATCGTGTGGGCGGTTTTCAACCTTAACCCTAGTCTAGCGGGTCCTCTGTGGCCGTTTTGGGCCTTTTCAGGCCATTCTGACTGCTATATCAACCATCAGTATGAAAGGAACTGTATTGCGCCAAAAACTAGGTGGAAATCGCTACACAATGACACCACATACAGCTACGTAGCACTCGTGGAGCACTGACAGTGTTACTTCGAAGATGGAAGTTTAGCTGATTTTGCTACCTTGCTCACTTTTAGCGAACTATTGGTTACACTGTCATCCTCCCGCACGGTGGGGGAACTGGAGTTAGTGTGGGCCGGGAGGCCACAGATGTCGGACGTATGGATCATTACTATCCCACCCATTTTCACTCGATTTCCACCCTTTTTTCACCCGTTTTATGCCAGTTTTTTCAACTCGACTTATGTGGTGAGCCGCTTTTTAAGGGTTAAAGTACTTCGGCCATCGCGGGGGTTGAAACAGTGCACCGAGCACATCAGGTGCAGCATGAAATTGCCGCCTGGTGCGAGTTCGGGAGGAAGACTCTGGCAGAAACGGTTGGAGCGTCGTAATTGAGGTAGTAGCGACAAGGAGCACTGTGACTGGGTCCGAGGGAGGCTTACCCGGAGTACCAGACAGGGCGGTATTGGTCGTGGCCGGCAAGGTCGCCGGAGGAGCCGGGGCTGACACAGGAGTGGCAGCCACCGAGCCCAGAGGAGAGTCAGTTGGATTGGTCTTGGGAAGAGCAGGGTTCGTCAACGCAATGTCCGAAGCAGGGGGAAGATCCGATACACTGTCCAAAGCCACGCAGGGGTCAGGATCCGTATTGTCCGGTGAGTCAGTATCCATAAGACGAAGAAGGTAAATTCATCTGATCCAAATCCCGTACCCACCAGGGAGCCACAATTAGAGGACGGGGCTACCGCCCTAGGGATCCGATCAGGTATACACCCTTCCCAAAGTACCTTGAGGGCCGTCGGTCCGTCGAACTAAGACCCAGTACAAGAGTCCGGGTTTGACATAAAAGGATCCCCTCGTTCGAACACGTCAGGGATGCCAGTTTTTAAAGGTGAAGAGGCTTGCCGTCCCACATCACCCTGTTAACAAAACCAAAGAGCAAGTCGGGCCAAGAACCAAGTGTCATTCGCGGTACCCCCAGAAGAGGGGGTAGAGAGATGAAGAAGGGAAAAACGAAAAGCAAACAGGGAGAGAAACAAAAGTGCACGGCAAAATTAGTTGGAGGTGACAGGGGGAGCGGTCAAATGACCTTGGCCGACCCACCTGCCAGCCCGGAAGCCCCCATACTACGACAACGGACCATGCGTTATGGAGGTCCATTTGACAGAAACATACAGACAAAAGCTACTTGTGCATTTCTCGGTTTCTCCTAATAGTACAGGCATTATCCCTTTGAGTACCAGCGACGTGTGTTATATTATTTTCTAGCTATATCTATTAGATATTATGGAGCTTAGGAAGGATCTGTGGTATGTAAAAGGGTTGATTGAGATAGTTTGAAGCCTTATTACTGCTAGAGATCCTTCCTAAGCTGAATAAAGTCCTCTAATAGTTGCCATAATAGGATGAAAAGGACGTCCCTGGTACTGTACGGGTTATACGGAAGAAGACGGATGAACCTCACACAAATTTCAACAACAATGATTCCAGCTGTTTTTGAATCAGAACAATTTCCTCTATAACATATAAAAAGTCCTAATAAATCCGAGTGGAAATAGTTGGGGTGGTAGCCGTGGTGGAAATAGTAGTGGTGGTTAGAGTGGTAACCATGTTGGTGGTGGTAGTAGTTGTGGTGGTTATAATGGTATTGGCGGTAATTGTGGCAGCCGTAGTTATATTAATAGGGGTGGTAGTAGTAGTAGTGATGGTAGTCGTGGTAGCTGTGGTTGTAGTCGTGGTAGCTGTGGTGGTAGTCGTGGTAGCTGTGGTTGTAGTCGTGGCAGCTGTGGTTGTAGTCGTGGTAGCTGTGGTGGTAGTCGTGGTAGCTGTGGTGGTAGTCGTGATGGTGGGATGGTGGTAGTTGTGGTACCCGTGGTAGTATCGTGGTACCCGTGGTAGTATCGTGGTACCAGTGGTAGTAGTCGTAGTGTTGGTGGTCTTCTTCTTTCTGCTGTTCCTCTCAGGGGGTCGCCACAGTAGATCACTCGCCTCCATCTCACCCTGTCCCCTGCATCTTCCTTTGTCACACCAACCACCCGCATGTCCTCCCTCACTGCATCCATGAACCTCCTCTTTGGTTTTCCGCTTTTAGCTCTGCCTGGTTGCTCCATCCCAAGCATCCTTCTCCCAACATACTCCACAAGCCTCCTCTGCACATGTCCAAACCACCTCAATCTCGCCTCTCTCTCTTTGTCCTGGAGCCGTCGTACATGCGCTGTTTTACTTATGTAAAATTTTGTCCATCCTTGTGACTCCCAAAGAAAATCGCAGCATCTTCAACTCTGCTACCCCCAACTCTGCCTCCCGTCTTTTTGTCAATGCCACCGTCTCCATGCCGTACAACATTGCTGGTCTCACTACCGTCTTGTATACTTTCCCTTTCACTCTTGCAGAAACCCTTCTATAGTAGATCACTCTTGTCACCTTTCTCCACCCCTTCCACCCGGCCTACACCATAGTCTTGGTGGTAAGTTGTATTAATAGTAGCCATGGTAGTAGTTGTGGTAGTCCTGGTAGTAGTTGTGGTAGCTGTGGTGGTAGTAGTTGTGGAAGCCGTGGTAGTAGTTGTGGTAGCCGTGGTGGTAGTAGTTGTGATAGTAGTCGTGAAAGTAGTTGTGGTAGTAGTTGTGGTAGCAGTGATGGTAGTAGTTGTGGTAGTAGTTGTGGTAGCCGTGGTGGTAGTAGTTGTGGTAGCAGTGATGGTAGTAGTTGTGGTAGTAGTCGTGAAAGTAGTTGTGGTAGTAGTTGTGGTAGCAGTGATGTTAGTAGTAGGGGTAGTGGTGGTACCGTTGGCAGTGAACTGGTAAGTACCATAACCCCCACATTCTGGAAGGAAGAATAAATAAGAACATAAGAAAATGTGAGTCTGCAGAAAGCCGATTGGCCTAAGCAAGGCAGATCCCTGTAAATAATAATTAGTAATCAAGCAAATTTCTAATAAAATAAACATTTAAGGGGAGATGGGTCGTTTTTCTGGTCCCCCTTACCCCTCATGTATAGCCCCATTACTTTTGAGATTATAAGACGTTTGCCCCATTAGTTTATCGATTTCAAGATATTTTGCCCTATTTCTTTGTCAATATTAAGACCTTTCTTACTATTTAGGTGAAGGTCTTTTCCTGGCGAACGATAGTGAGCCTGTAATTTTTGAAGAACCGGTATTGTGCAGCATAATTTACTGGTTCAGCTCAATGGTTTAAGGAAGGGTTCTAGTTTGCTCTCTAAACCTCTATCAAACTTTTAAAAAACACCTATAAGACCACCCTTCGATTTAATTTGTACATTTGTAGGTAGAAAAATGTTCCGGCCGAAGACCGATTCGTCTTCAAATACAGACTCACTTCGCTCGCAAGGAACAAAATCGACACCTAAATGGCACGAAAGGTCTTAATATTGGCAAAGAAATGGGGCAAAAGGTTTTGAAAATCGCCAAAGTAATGGGGCGAATGTCTTGAGATCTCCTAACTAATAGGGCTAAACATGAGGAAGGAGGAGGACTCGACAAACCAACTGTCTCCCCTTAAAGTGATAACAGTCTACGGTCCCTACACATACCATATTATTGTTGGTGTTTATACCGACTATCAATGGACAATTACTGCCTCCCCTTAAAGTGATAACAGTCTACGGTCCCTACACATACCATATTATTGTTGGTGTTTATACCGACTATCAATGGACAATTACTGCCTCCCCTTAAAGTGATAACAGTCTACGGTCCCTACACATACCATATTATTGTTGGTGTTTATACCGACTATCAATGGACAATTACTGCCTCCCCTTAAAGTGATAACAGTCTACGGTCCCTACACATACCATATTATTGTTGGTGTTTATACCGGCTATCAATGGACAATTACTGCCTCCCCTTAAAGTGATAACAGTCTACGGTCCCTACACATACCATATTATTGTTGGTGTTTATACCGGCTATCAATGGACAATTACTGCCTCCCCTTAAAGTGATAACAGTCTATGGTCCCTACACATACCATATTATTGTTGGTGTTTATACCGGCTATCAATGGACAATTACTGCCTCCCCTTAAAGTGATAACAGTCTACGGTCCCTACACATACCATATTATTGTTGGTGTTTATACCGGCTATCAATGGACAATTACTGCCTCCCCTTAAAGTGATAACAGTCTATGGTCCCTACACATACCATATTATTGTTGGTGTTTATACCGGCTATCAATGGACAATTACTGCCTCCCCTTAAAGTGATAACAGTCTACGGTCCCTACACATACCATATTATTGTTGGTGTTTATACCGACTATCAATGGACAATTACTGCCTCCCTTAAAGTGATAACAGTCTACGGTCCCTACACATACCATATTATTGTTGGTGTTTATACCGGCTATCAATGGACAATTACTGCCTCCCCTTAAAGTGATAACAGTCTACGGTCTTCTCTTCTCATTCCATTCCATTCTATTGATATCCTATGCTTTAACCGGCCACGTCTCCGAGGCATAAGTCATCGCACTCCTAACACAGGAGGTATACACCTTCCCTTTAAGGTGAAGTGAGAGTCCTCTCATGGGTGTGAGGTAGTGAGGGGAAGACTATGCAGAGGAGGATGGTTGAGGCCTGAGGTAGTGGTGGTGGTGGTGGTGGTGGTGGTGGTAGTAGTAGTCGTAGTATTCGTAGTAGTAGTAGTAGTAGTAGTAGCAGCAGTAGTTATAGTAGAATTGTGATGGAACTGGTATTGTGAAGTGATATAGGATGGTAGTGGTATTATGAGGTGGCATAGGCTTGTGGTGGTATTGTGAGGTGGTATAGGCTTGTGGTGGTGGTATTGGTATTTTCCAGGCCACCACCATCACCTCCACCATCACACACTCGTCTCCAGGTCCTCATGCAACATTGTCTGCAACTGCTCCTGACCTGAAAAAAGTACAATTCGTATTATTATGTTTTTTTTTTCTCCACCAACCAACTTCACCTCTAAACTCAATTAATGAAATCATCAAACACATGTGGCACTCCAAGGATTCGAACCTAGGATACTCACATCGAAATTCCGCGCATTTATGCATTACGCTATCAAGACAGTTAAGGGGAGGCAGACCGTTTGTTTGGTCAATTAATTAATGTTTTCATATATTTTGTTAGTTTCCCCCCTAGACCTCCATCAAGCTTAAAAAAACACACCCTAGACCCCCCTTCAAGATAAATTTGTAAATTTTTCGGTAGAACAAAATTCCGGCCGAAGGCCGGTTCCTCTTAAAATTGCAGGCTCGCTATCACTCGCCAGGAAGTAATCGACACCTAAATGGCACGAAAGGTCTTAAAATTGACAACAAAATGGGGCGAAAAGGGTTAAAATCGCCAAACTAATGGGCCGAACGTCTTATAATCTCAAAACTAGTGGGGCTAAACATTAGGGAGAAGGGGGTCCAGAAAAACGGTCTGCCTCCCCTTAAGTTGTATAACACACCATTAATGAGAATATAGAAGAGAACATAAGCTGCGGATGGGTAGCGCAAAGATCCAATGAAGGGCACCTATTATCCCATTCATAGAAATACTCTCCATTGACCAGGGCGCTCTCGTTAACCCTTTGAATACCGGCGACGTGTATTTTATTTTGTTCGAGCTATATTTAGACGATATTATGCAGCTTAGGAAGGATCTGTGGTAGTCAAAAGGGTTGGTTGAGATAGTTTGAAGCCTTATTATTACACGAAAGCACGAGAGCGAGAGAGAGAGAGAGGGGGGGGGGGGGTACAAAATGTGTGAGCCACTTACAGCAGCACCAGCGGGGCCAAAATGAGAAACATACCAGGCGAGTCTCCTGACGAAGGGGGGGGGGGGGAGCCCCTCAGGAAACAGGCATATTTCCGGCATATTTCTCTCCTGTTCCTTCTCCTTCATCCTTACCCTTATCCCCCCCCCCTCACATTAACCCCTTCTGTTCCTTTCGTGCCATTTAGGTGTCGATTTTTTTCTGGCGAGAGATAGCGAGCCTGTAATTTTAAGAGAAACCGGCCTTGGCCGGGAAATTTTTCTACCGAAAAATTTATAAATTTATCTTGAAGGGGTGGGGTCTAGGGAGTGTTTTTTCTAAGCTTGATGGAGGTCTAGGGACGAAACTAAAAAATACATGAATACATGAATTAATAGACCAATAACCCGGCCACTATCGCCTTAAATAAGTACTATGCCTGCACTACCTTATATTATGTTATATATACTATGACTGTATTACCTTATTATTATGTTATATATACTATGACTGTATTACCTTATTATTATGTTATATATACTATGACTGTATTACCTTATTATTATGTTATATATACTATGACTGTATTACCTTATTATTATGTTATATATACTATGACTGTATTACCTTATTATTATGTTATATATACTATGACTGTATTACCTTATTATTATGTTATATATACTATGACTGTATTACCTTATTATTATGTTATATATACTATGACTGTATTACCTTATTATTATGTTATATATACTATGACTGTATTACCTTATTATTATGTTATATATACTATGACTGTATTACCTTACTATTATGTTATATATACTATGACTGTATTACCTTATTATTATGTTATATATACTATGACTGTATTACCTTATTATTATGTTATATATACTATGACTGTATTACCTTATTATTATGTTATATATACTATGACTGTATTACCTTACTATTATGTTATATATACTATGACTGTATTACCTTATTATTATGTTATATATACTATGACTGTATTACCTTATTATGTTATATATACTATGACTGTATTACCTTATTATTATGTTATATATACTATGCCTTTATTACCTTATTATTATGTTATATTCCCGTCTTATAGGCTTCATCACAATTCCCGCTGGCATTCTCCTCCTTCTGTCAGTTCAAGCCCACCTCATCACCTTATGTCTTCACTCGTGTTAGCTGTCTCTCCTTGTATCTTCCTATCTCTTCCTCACACCATATCTCTCTATCTCTCCCTCACCACATATCTCTCCCTCACCTCATCACCCCATCACCTTATATCTTCCCTCGTGTTAGCTGTCTCTCCTTGTATCTTCCTATCTCTCCCTCACCTCATGTTATCTCTCCCTCACCTCATATATCTCCATCACCTAATAATTATCTTCCCTCATTTTATCTCTCCTTCCTCATATCTTCCTATCTCTCCTTCACCCCATATCTCACATCTCTCCCTCCCAACATGTTGTCTCTCACCTCATCTCTCCCTCACCACATCTCTCCCTCACCAAATATCTCTCCTTCACCTCATATCTCACATCTCTCCCTCCCTACATGTTGTCTCTCACCTCATCTCTCCCTCACCAAATATCTCTCCTTCACCTCATATCTCTCCCTCACATCCCTTCCTATCTCTCCCTCACCTCATATCTTTCCCTGACTGCATGTTATCTGTCCCTCATCTCACCTCTTCCTATCTCTCCCTCCTCATATCTTCCTATCTCTCCCTCACCTCATCTCTCCCTCCCTTCACATCTCTCCCTCACCTCACATGCTATCTCTCACCTCACCTCGCATCTCTCCCTCCCTACATGTTATCTCTCCCTCACCACACATCTCTCCCTCACCACACATCTCTCCCTCACCACACATGTTATCTCACCCTCACCACACATCTCTCCCTCACCACACATATCTCCCTCACCACACATGTTATCTCACTCTCACCTCACATCTCTCCCTCACCTCACATCTCTCCCCCACCACACATATCTCCCTCACCTCACATCTCTCCCTCACCACACATCTCTCCCTCACCTCACATCTCTCCCTCACCACATATCTCTCCCTCACCACACATATCTCCCTCACCACACATCTCTCCCTCACCACACATCTCTCCCTCACCACACATGTTATCTCACCCTCACCACACATGTTATCTCACCCTCACCACACATCTCTCCCTCACCACACATCTCTCCCTCACCACACATGTTTTCTCACCCTCACCACACATCTCTCCCTCACCACACATCTCTCCCTCACCACACATGTTATCTCACCCTCACCTCACATCTCTCCCTCACCTCACATCTCTCCCCCACCACACATATTTCCCTCACCTCACATCTCTCCCTCACCACACATCTCTCCCTCACCTCACATCTCTCCCTCACCACATATATCTCCCTCACCACACATATCTCCCTCACCACACATCTCTCCCTCACCTCACATCTCTCCCTCACCACACATCTCTCCCTCACCACACATGTTATCTCACCCTCACCACACAACTCTCCCTCACCATACATATCTCCCTCACCACACATGTTATCTCACCCTCACCACACATCTCTCCCTCACCACCTATCACCCTCACCACACATCTCTCCCTCACCCCACATGCTATCTCACCCTCACCTCACATATCTCCCTCACCACACGTTATCTCACCCTCACCTCACATCTCTCCTCACCACACATATCTCCCTCACCTCACATCTATCCCTCACCTCACATATCTCCCTCACCACACATCTCTCCCTCACCTCACATCTCTCCCTCACCACACATCTCTCCCTCACCTCACATCTCTCCCTCACCACACATCTCTCCCTCACCACACATCTCCCCCTCACCTCACATCTCTCCCGCACCACACATCTCTCCCTCACCACACATCTCTCCCTCATCACACATGTTATCTCACCCTCACCACACATATCTCCCTCACCTCACATCTCTCCCTAACCACACATATCTCCCTCACCACACATCTCTCCCTCACCTCACATCTCTCCCTCACCACACATCTCTCCCTCACCACACATATTATATCACGCTCACCACACATATCTCCCTCACAACACATCTCTCCCTCACCACATCTCTCCCTCACCATATATCTTCCCACAGGTTATCTCTCCCTCACCTCACACCTCCCTCACCTCTTCTCCTCACCTCTCTCTCAGCCCAGCATCTCTCTCCCACACAACACTCCTTCCTTCTCCTCTATCACCCCACCCGTCACCTCCCCACATTACCTCCTCTACTTCGCGTCTCCCCGTTATTACTTATTGCACTCACCAGCCTCTTTCCACTCTCTGCGTATAATAATTTAACGTAAACATTTATATTTCCGTCTCCCACTAATCTATTATTTGACAAGTCATATGATATAATATATTTAGATTTCAGTAAAGCTTTTGACAGAGTCCCTCATGAGAGATTGATGAGAAAAGTTGAGGCGCATGGAATAGGTGGGTCGTTGTTGGGATGGATTAGATCATGGCTAATTGGTAGGAAACAGAGATTCAGCATAAATGGTACTAAGTCAGAATGGGGAGCATTCAAAAGTGGTGTCCCCCAGGGATCTGTATTGGGTCCTTTGTTGTTTGTTATATACATAAATGACCTTGATTTAGGTATAACTAGCAGGATAAATAAATTTGCAGACGATACCAAAATGGGGAGAACAATAGATTCAGATAGCGACATAGAGTGCCTCCAAAGGGATCTAGATACCTTACACGAATGGTCAGTAAATTGGCAGACAAATTTTAACATAGACAAATGCAAGGTATTAAAGATAGGGAAGACGAATACTAATGCAAAATATAAACTAGCTAATACGGAATTAGAAAACTCAGACTGCGAGAAAGATTTGGGTGTGTTTGTTAGCAACGATTTGAAGCCTAGAAAACAGTGTATAAGCGTTCGTAACAAGGCAAACAGGATTATCGGGTTCATCTCTAGGAGTGTGAGTAACAGAACTGCCGATGATATCTTAAAACTTTACTTGTCATTAGTGAGACCTCATATGGATAATGCTGTCCAATGTTGGTGTCCTTATTACAGAATGGACATAGATTCGTTGGAGAGAGTACAACGAAGAATGACAAAAATTATTCATATTAGAAATCTACCATATGAAGAAAGGTTGAAGAAATTAGGCTTACATTCGGTAGAAAGACGCCGAGTTAGAGGGGATATGATAGAAGTGTTCAAGTGGGTTAGTGGGATTAATAAAGGGGACATGACACATTTATTGAAGCTCAGTGATAGCGAAAGAACTCGAACAAATGGTTTCAAATTAGATACATTTCGTTTCAGAAAAGATATAGGCAAATATTGGTTTGGTAACAGAGTTGTAGATATGTGGAATAGGCTACCGAGTGATATGGTAGGATCGAGAATGATAGGGAGATTAAGATTAAATTAGATAGACATATGGACGAGATGGGTTGGGTATGAGGGGGGATCTGCCGGGTGTGGGCCAATCAGCGCTCTGTAGACCCCCGAAATCTTGTGTTGATCTCTGACCATTTTGGTGAGGTCAGTCCTCAAGGTATTAGTGAGTTGGGTCAATAATTAGGCCTTGTAATTGGGGTTGGGTGTGACAGGGATCTACCTTGTGTGGGCTGATCGGCTTTCTGCAGACTCCCATTTCCTTACGTTCTTATGTTCTTAAGCGATATAGCTTAGGCTACTGCAAAAATATGTCCTAATCAGTATAATGGTTAGGTTTATAAATAATTATGTTCTTGGACATACCTATGAATAAACCTGATATCCTATAGGTCTTTGATGCATGTAGTAGTTAAGTGGATGCAGTCTGGTAGAGCTGGGTTGCTGAAGTTGACCTTACATGTGGAATCGTGGATGGCAGCAGAGTGGTTGGAGAGTCTGATGCCTCTTCTTGTCCACAGCGTCTTCCTCGTCCTCGACAATAAATGCCATCTACCCGGCAGAACCTGAAAGATAGTTATTATTTAGCAAATGTTGTGAATCCTGGTATAGATACCGTAGTTTGAATTTCCCGGGTTCACGACAGCTGGTTCCTTTTTGTTTATACGCATAACTTTATTTATCTTTGTGGATAAATATTACTGTGGTTACACCAATTATATCTTAGTTTATTTTCCCTTATTATTTAATCACGGGGGACGATATAAAACCCTTAAATATATTTTATATTGTCACGACAAAAGGGAATCTCAGACACACTTCACACAGACTTGATCCCGCCAACAACAGACCACCACTTGCTGCCACATAACACCAGAACTTCCCTGATATTCGCCTACTGACATGTCCATCACCTAATCTACACTCTTTACATCACAGCTAAGTTCCTTTAACCCTTAAAGATCGGGGCCCGAATTAAGTCCGAATCGAAAAATTTGAACTATGTGGCGGGGCCCGCCTTAAGTCCGAGTGCAATTTTGGCGCAATATTGGCTCTGAGAGAGAGACGAGTGACTGACTGGAGGAGCATGTGTTACCTCATGACCGCTCGCCACGGCCGCCGTAGATCTACTGAGATTTACTCCACTTACATCCACCCTCACTCCCTCGCTACATACGTAATTATATAAAGAAATTACCATATTTTAGCGATTTTGCCCTTCGGTTGCACGATTGTTGCAAGACAACCAGTGATCGTAGAAGGATGGTTCGGGTGTCATTGGAAAGCTCAATTTACGCCCTTTCAGGGATACATACTGGTATTATGCTCTGGGTCTTGTTTATGCATGAAAAAGAGCACGGAAACAACCCCATTTATGGTAAAAAGTCCCCGCTGGGCGGCACGGTCAAATATACCGCCTAGCCCGCTAAATAAGGGTTAATACTAGAAGTACTTCATAGATATTATTGGGACTACCACAGATAGCCGACATATACATTTTAACAAGTAAGTCAGCCGCCGACCGGTAACATTTTTATAGCCTAGGCCAATTCATCTTTCCAGTTTTAGTTATTTAATTTATATCTGTTTCTCCTTTACCCCCTAGGAATAATAAACAAGATATAATTGGTGCCGTGTGACCAGGATTCTGGGCCATCTGTTATATATTGATAGGAATTGGGGGGGTATTAGGCCTGACTTGTCTGCCTTTGTGTAAAGTTGGGCGATCCAGTGGACAATTGTTGAGAGGCGCACCGGGGAAAGCTGCAAGGGCATGGGGCGTCGGCCAAGAGTTTGTGCCATCGTCCGGTGGATACCCTGTGCCCTTGAGAAAGGTGGCCCTCTTCGGCCATTCGTATGTCCGTTATTTTCCGCTGGACCGTCCGGTGCAGTGCCCTGCTTTTTTTGTTAAGCAGATATATAGATCAGGCGCAAGGGTGGACACTGTCAGGCAGACCTCGGCCTAGGATGCACTCCTAACCTACAAGCCGGATCTTACGTTCCTAATCCTCAGGGGCAACGCTTTGACCCTGCAGACTGACCTTCAGCAGGTGGCCCTCGGACTCCAGTCTCTAGCTGAAGAGATCGAGCAAAAGACTGGGGGTCACTGTCTGGTGGTCAGTCTGGAGTCTAGGATAAGCCCTAGGGGTATGGACCCCTAGGAATAAAATAGGGCCAAAAATGGTGTGAACCTCCACTTGCAGAGAAATCTCCCATTCACCAAACAGAGGTACTTTGCCATGGGAATGAGTAAGACAGACTTGTGGGACGGAGTACATTTAGATGCGCCAGGGTTCCGGAAGGTATTAGATAGGCTACTGGACAGAGCGCGTGCCTTCTTTGAGAAGAAGGACAGGGACGAGGAGGAGCAGTCGACGCAATAGGCTAGATCTTAAGACTATGACGACGGCTGTGGCTGTTCCTCCTTCAGAGGAGTCTTGGTCCTTCTTTCTCTTTCTTTTCCTTTCTTTTCAGGCATTAACTTTGTAATTTGTTAAAAATTAATATAGCAAAGTAAATATTGTAAAGTAGAGTAATATGATATATGTAAATTTCCTTTTTTTTATCATTTGTAAACTCACAGGGGGCACGTGATCTGCATGCTTCAATTTGCTTGGTTGCTGTCATCACCAATGTAAGTAGGTTAGCCTAGGTTTAGAATAGATTAGAATAGGTTAGCCTACAGTGACGATTAGTATTATTGTTCCTTAAGCTTTAGCTACCGTAATTTTTTTAAGAATGGAGAAGAAAGTAAAGTCATTGCGACGGTTCAGGGCCGCCAAGAAGGGAGGGATTACTAAGCTTACCTCTAATCTGTCTGATTTTATTGAACATGCTGCTACACTGCATGATGTAAGGGGTGTGAAAATCACTGTAGAAAAGGCCCTAGCTGATATAGAGTCATATAACATAGAGTTGTATAGCTTATATTCAGATGATCAGTTAGAGGAGGAGATGGTGAAAGATATGCAGTATGTTAATCAAGTAAACAGTCAGTTAGCTGAGTTAGATAGTGCTCTCCAGACAATCACTACTGGTAGGTCTCATGATAGTGCAGCAAGTAGGAAACAGAAGGGTATTAAGCTACCCTCCCTGAAGTTGCCAGTTTTTGACGGGGATCTAACACAGTGGGTGGGTTTCTGGGAGCTCTTTGATTGTAGTGTTCACTCCCAAACAGACTTAACTGACATTCAGAAATTTACGTATCTAAAGAGAAAACTTAGTGGTGAGGCTCTACAAATTGTTAGTGGGTTTATTTCGGTTTAAGTTATGAACCAGCGGTCAATATTCTAAAAAACAGTTATGGTCAAAAGGATCGCATCAAAGCAGCTCACATAGCGAAACTGTGAAATCTCCGGCATCCTAGCCAGGAGGTCAGTGCTCTGAAAGATTTTGCTGTGTCATTTGAGTGTGCATTAGAGTCATTACGCTCTATGGATGTAACAGTAAGTGAAATGTGTGCAGTACTGTTGCATAATAAACTTCCTAGTGCACTCTCTGAGGTGATTAAGCGTGAATTAAAAGACAACTGGCTGGATGTGGATGAGTATGTTCGAATGTTTAAGACTGAAGTGGGCAATCTAGAAAGGAGACATAATCCACTAGGACAGTTTGGGGCGACCGCCACAGCAGCATATGCGGTGTATCAGAAACCCGATACCAAGCAGAAGTATGGATGTAAGTTGTGTTTAAAGACAGGACATTTTTGTCAAAGTGTGCAAAATACAAGAACAGTCCCGCCAAGGCCAATAGAGCAAGGCAGTTGAAATTGTGCGTCAGGTGCCTGTCGTCAGAACATGGCAACCAGGGGTGTACTAACCCTAAAATTAGGCCGTGCCGATTCTGCCAACAGAAACATTTTAATTATTTGTGTCCGACGCCACGCCTTGAACAAACTGGACAACCAGTGGCCCCTGAACCAACAGTGATCATGGCTGTGGCTTCGGGCCGTGATGCAGTGTTGTTACCTACCATTCAGATTCCCTTGACCATCAGGAACGGTCATACCAGTAAAGTAAGAGCTTTGTTGGACCAATGTTCGCAGCGTACCTTCATCTTGCGCTCTGCTTTATCGCAGCTTGATTACGTTAGGGTCAGTAAGGAACAGCTAAGGCTCCAGGGATTTACTGGCTCACTTGGTAGTACTGAGTATGAAATAGTAGAGTTAACCTATCATCACAGAAAAAGGGTGCGTGAATTGAGGGCCGTTGTGGTGGAGGAGTTACCAGTATACAAACCAGGGAGAGGATTAGGGATGGAGGTAAATGCTATCAAGGCTCGGGGTTACAATTTAGCCGATCCAGGTATCACTGATAGGGATATGATAGGGTTACTGATTGGGGCGGATTTTTATTACCACTTTGTACATTCAGGCTATGTTAGGGAAGGAAGTATAGTTATGTTACCCACAATTTATGGTTATGCACTGAGTGGCACTTATCAGTCAGATATAGAAGAGACCCATGTAAAGTTAGTCACTGTTCTTAAGTTAGCAGTAGACCCTTTTGTGGAGATATAGGAAGATATTGGCAGGAAATCTCCAGAATTAAAGGATCTGACAGCTCTATGGGACTTGGACCATATTGGTATAAGTCCTAATAAGACTGGTAAGGGTGGGGAGAGAGTATTGAATAGATTTTCTGAAACGGTACAGTATTCCGAAGCACAGGGATAGTATATAGTGGAACTGCCGTGGAGAGATAACATAAATAAATTACCTTATAACTTTAAGTTAGCCCTGGGCAGAATGAGAGGATTGCAGCGTAAATTTATAAAGGATCTCAACTACTGTCAACAGTATTCAAAGGTTCTGGATGATCAGGTAGAAAGGGGGTTTATTGAAAGGGTAGAAAACAGGAATCAAGCTGGTCATCCCATTCACTACTTAGCTCACCATGGTATTACTAAAGATAGTGTCACTACGCCTGTACGGATAGTGTTTGACTGTTCGGCTAGGATGGACGAGAGGGCGTTCAGTCTGAATGACTGTCTCCATACAGGTCCATCGCTAGTGGCTGACCTCACCCAGGTACTTCTACGCTTTAGATGTCATCAATTTGCCTGGGTGAGTGATATTGAGAAAGCATTTCTCATGGTGGGATTGAGTGAGAAGGATAGGGATGCTACTAGGTTTCTGTGGCACGTTGATCCCTTGGATGTTGCAAGTCCTTACATTGTCTACCTGTTCCGTGTAGTTCTGTTCGGGGCCATCTGTTCCCAGTTCCTCCTTAACCCACTGGATCCCAGCATCGCACGTGATGCGTCGGCAGTGTTTGATCACCAGCTCCCAGCGACGCATCACGTGCGTCCGGCATATTAAAATCAGTTACGTGGCACGTAAAGTAGGAAATGGCGGGAGAATAGGAGGGGGAGGTACCATAGTGTGTGTGCGAGCCGGGCCGGTAGGTATAAGCGGGCCAAGATAGCCGCGCGGCCGGTGGTGGTGGGCTTAGTGGGGATACTTTACACCCTTAGTTCACCGCCACTTTGAACCTTCATTACTCCGGTCGTATGGGAGCTAGAGGCTTGAGATTTATGTGAGACACTCCTTAGGACGTATGCCGTACAATGCAATACTCAGTTTTCACCCTAGTGCTCCCGGGCAGGTGGTCATGCGGGGGAGACGAACTTTCGACCTCCCCCCCGCCCCCCAAATGACCGAGGTGAGTTTTTTGTATTTGTTTCTTCATTTCTCACCATTCTCTTCCATTTTGGCTCAACACATTTTTTTGAGGCTCCCCCCCCCAAAAAAAAAAAATATCCGAGGTGAGTTTTTTTTTTATTTTTTTTTCATTTCTCACCCTTGTCTTCCATTTTAGCAAACAAAAACAAAAAGTGAAAATGGCTTGGGACTGGGGTGAACAAAATATTATAACTAGCTGGGGCTCAGCGGGTTAATGCTACCATTTAAAAACACCTGTCTATGATACAGGAGAACAGTGAGGTAGTTAATAAGCTAAAAAGGGGGTTGTATATTGATAACTTGCAGGGGACTGGTGATGATGTAAGTGATTTGCAACAACAATGTTGGGATGCCCGTAGAATATTTTCCAGCGCTAACCTGTCTTTACGTGAGTGGGTCACAAATAATGAGAGCTTGCGGGAACTGTTGCACCTGAAGGGTATAGCTTCTGCCAAGCAAGACGGGGTTGTTGTTGTTGTTGTTCCTCAATCTGCCTGGCCAAACAGCCCCAAGGCCCCGAATAAGGCCAAGGCCATAATCGAGCGCCCCCAAAGAACCCTCCCTGCCGACCACAATAAAGTCTGGGTGACCGAAGCCACTCCTTGGCGGGGAGCTAAGGAGGGTGCGGAAACGCCCGGGAAACCAAAGCCCCACCCAGGGCCCTGTGCCCCTCAGCAATTATGAAGAGAAAGTTGAGGGGCAAAGGAAAAATGTGACGCTTTGGCTTCCAATCATGGTAGATTGGGAGGCCAATCCACGGAAGAGACGCCGTCACTTGAGATCTAGAAAATATATAAGTAAAAGGAACAGTCAGAGTAAGCTATGGGTATGGCAGAGATCGCTCAGTTCTCACTCTGATAGACCAGCCCATCACCAGCAAGATGGGGGGGGGGGGGGCCAGATAACCCTATACTGGTTGTCTAGTAAGAAGATATTGCCTAACTATGTTCAGAATAGAGTTGATGTTGTTGTTGT
Source organism: Paralithodes platypus (assembly GCA_032716605.1). NCBI lineage: Eukaryota > Metazoa > Arthropoda > Malacostraca > Decapoda > Lithodidae > Paralithodes > Paralithodes platypus. The sequence goes on along the minus strand of CM064482.1, from coordinate 38,401,255 downwards.
TGTTCCCTAAGCTGCCTGGCCGAACAGCCCCGAGTCCCTGAGAAAGGCCATGGCCACGATCGGGCTTTCCCACAGAGCTCTCATTGAGTGTAGATTGTGTTGTTGGCGTAAGTGGTTGTGTGAAATGCAGTCTTCTATGATGTGTTTAATGGTATGGGGTGCTGTGTTACATCCCGGGCAGGCGTCGACAACGGAGTCGTCCAGTCCCTTCTGATAGCTCAGGAAAGCTGGATGGTGTCCGCATCTCAGCCTGGCCAGGTGGACTCAGAATAGAGTTGATGAGATAAAGTCATTAGTCCCCGGCGCTCATTTTCGTTATGTGTCCACGCAGGACAACCCCAGTGATTTAGTCACCAGAGGGATTTCATTTGTGTCCTTAGTTGCTTCTTCGCTTTGGTGGGGAGGGCCCACATGGCTACCTCACCAAATGCTATGGCCTGATCATGGCCCAATAGGAGGGGACACCACTGTGGGTTGTAACATGAGTCAAGAAGGAACCCTGTCATTACCGGTACCGGTTGCCCCTACTGCCATAATGAATTGGGACCGGTATGGCTCATATATGAAGTCATGGCATGTAATGGCACGGGTCCTTAGGTTTATTAGGACTCTTAGAGAGAAGACACAAGGGAACTATCAGACAAAACCGGCATACTTGACAGTGCCGGAATTAAGAGCAGCAAAGTCAGCCATGATTAAGGTAGCTCAGAGAGAAGCTTACTCTGAGGAACACCACTATTTGTCAAAAGGATAGGACACACCAAGCAATATAGTGAGGCAGTTAGGCCTCTATATGGAGGGAGGCATGATACGCTGTAGAGGTAGGCTACACTTGTCAGCTTTACATGATAGTGCCAAGTACCCTATCCTTATCCCTAATAAACATCGTATAGCCACTCTCCTTAGTAATTACTGCCACAAAGTGTGTAACCATAGCGGTGTTAGTTATGTTGTAAACTACATAAGGCAAAGATGGTGGATCCCCAAGATTAGACAGGTAGTAAAGATAGCCTTAAGGGGATGTATCATCTGCAAGAGATTGCAAGGTACATCATACCGTGCTGTACAGGCCCCTCCATTGCCGGAGTTTAGGGTTCAGGAAGTGAGTCCTTTCCAGGTAATGGGGGTTGACTACACAGGTGCCTTATCAGTAAAAGAGAAGGGGGGTACTGTAAGGAAATTATATGTAGTCTTATTCACCTGTGCAGTTACTAGAGCAGTCCATGTAGAGACGGTGTCTAACCTCTCCTGCGAATCATTTTTGCATGCATTCCGTAGGTTTAGTAGCAGGATGGGTTACCTGAGATTATGATGAGTGATAATGCCACCACATTTGTTAGCGGAGCCAGTACATTACGAGAGTTGATAGATAATGCAAGGTTAAAAGGTACTCTAGCGGAAGTCAAGTGTGAGTGGCGGTTTATACTGGCCAGGGCGCCATGGTTCAGTGCCATATGGGAACTGGTCATCGGCATCCTAAAGGCTGGCTTGAAGAAGGTACTGGGTCGAGCATTGGTTACCTCAGAGGAACTGAATACGGTATTACTGGACCTCGAGGCGACAGTCAATGATCGCCCGCTTGGCTACACGTACAGTGATCTTGAAGACCCTCTACCCATCACTCCTTCACAACTGGTTCATGGGAGGCAGATCAGAAGCTTTCCATGGCGAGAAGTCACGGATGAAGATCTCAAGGACACGACGTGGCGTAACAATGATTCCGTCAATCAACGCTTCCAATATGTAACAAAACTCTCACATGACCTGTGGAAAAGGTGGAGCACTGATTATTTAATATCACTCAGGGAGCAACATCGTCACTTAATGGTAAAAAGAGGGATAGCATCGCCGCAAGTTGGGGACGTCGTTCTAGTACATGATGACGGCCCCCGACTTTTTTGGCGTATAGGTCGGATAATGAAACTTTTTCGTGGTCCTGACCACGAATGTAGGGTAGTTCAGGTAAAAACAGGAGCCGGTTTGACCACTAGACCGGTGGTTAAGCTATACCCACTAGAGATAGATTTAGAGGTAGTGGATGGCGACAGCAAGCCGAACTTTGATAATATCCTTCCTGCTACTGGAGCGGACCGAGGTGGTACCCCTCAGAGGCCGTCACGTCGGGCTGCTTTGGGTTCCTCCCAATTGTGGCGATCCTTGATCGGGATGGGACAATTGTAAGTACTTTGTATAGCTGGTATGTTGTGAATCCTGGTATAGATACCGTAGTTTGAATTTCCCGGGTTCATGACAGCTGGTTCCTTTTTGTTTATACGCATAACTTTATTTATCTTTGTGGATAAATATTACTGTGGTTACACCAATTATATCTTAGTTTATTTTCCCTTATTATTTAATCACGGGGACGATATAAAACCCTTAAATATATTTTATATTGTCACGACAAAAGGGAATCTCAGACACACTTCACACAGACTTGATCCCGCCAACAACAGACCACCAGTTGCTGCCACATAACACCAGAACTTCCCTGATATTCGCCTACCGACATGTCCATCACCTAATCTTCACTCTTTATATCACAGCTAAGTTCCTTTAATACTAGAAGTACTTCATAGATATTATTGGGACTACCACAGATAGCCGACATATACTGTACAGTTTAACAAGTAAGTCAACCGCCGACCGGTAACATTTTTATAGCTTAGGCCAATTCATCTTTCCAGGTTTAGTTATTTAATTTATATCTGTTTCTCCTTTATCCCCTAGGAATAATAAACAAGATAGCAAACGCGATAGTAATAAAATGGCTCCATAGTGCTTACATCTAGGCGTAATTCGTTACCTATACGGCTGCCGTATTTCTCCTTTAAAAACCTTACTAGATTGTCAGATATGAGATTAGGAACCCATACAATGCTTAATATTAGCTCGGTGAAGCATAGTTTACCAGATAGAAGATTTTAATTATTGTCCGTGACAGCGGGGTGAGAGACTGAAAGCGATGTGTTTGAGGCTGATTGGCCTTATATACTAATGATTACAAGTCAACCTATCCCCATGTATCTATTTTCTTTAGTCTATGTTCTAAACTCAGCTGTCTGAAAAATATGGGTTTCGAGGGGTTGGGGGGGGGGGGGGAGGATGCAGCCGGATAAGTAAAGAATTACCTATCTATGCAATGCAAATATTTGTCATACAGAGTGTTAAGTAGTACACGGTGGTCCTTTAATTGTGGTAATTTAAATAGTTACAGATTGTCACAGTTCTATAGGAGTGTTAAGTGCTGTATTTGTTAGCACGTTCGGCTGACATCCGAAAGACCAGAGTTCAAATCCTGGGCAGGATTGAATTGAATTGATGGATATAAAACATGGCATGGCAACAAGGTCACAAGGCACCAGACAAGCTAAACTATTTGCGGAAAACTAATCACTCAAAACATTATGACTAATGTAAATGTAATGCAATCATAAAAACGCATAGTCTCCAGGGGTACCAGGCTATCCCCCCCCCCCCCCCATCAACCACCTTAGATAATAAGTACACTCGGATACCATAGTTGGTGTAGAGGGAAAGGCGATGGAAGGCGATACAGTTGAGGTGGTGGTCTACGGCTCTGGTGTCCTCCTTCATGTTATGGTTGGCCAGTGTTGCCAAGATCTAGAGGTATTTCGATCTTAAGGCAGATGTTTACATCTAGCGACATGATTTCTAGCGATATTTTTTTATATTTGAGCCATTTTAGATCGATATTGTTGAGATTGTGTCATTATTCTAGCGATTTTAGAGCGATATTGTAGAGATGGTGGTATTATTCTAGCGATTTTAGAACGATAATGTAGAGATTATGGCATTATTCTAGCGATTTTAGAGCGATATTGTGGCATTATTCTAACGATTTTAGAGCGATATTGTAGACATTATGGCATTATTCTAGCGATTTTAAAGCGATATTATAGCGATTGTGGCATTATTCTAGCGATTTTCGAGCGATATTGTAGCGATTGTGGCATTATTCTAGCGATTTTCGGGTTTTATTTACTATCTAGCGGACTGTATTTGGTAACACTGGAGAGGAGTGACCCTTTTATAAGATTCCTGACCGATATCAATTTGTAAATACTGGAGGTTCAGCACACGCAACCCTTGTGGTCCCTTGATTGCTTCTTTGGTTTATTATATATAAGTAACACCCCGTTCTTAACATTAATCATCAATTACAAACCCCAATGTACATTCGACCCAAAAACAATCTTTACACTAACGCTCTAAACATTCTGGAAGTGGGTCGAAATCTTATGATAATACCTTACAGACGTATGTTTCACCCGATTCATTCAATTCACAATAGATTATTTACATCTCACCAGTCTAAAGATTGGTTTTTGGTCGAGTGTACTTGAATAAACTAAATAGCGCTCTAGCAGCCAACAAACATCTCTAACTAACGCCTTTGCCCCTCAACTTTCTCTTCATAATTGCTGAGGGGCTCAGGGCCCTGGGTGGGGCTTTGGTTTCCCGGGCGTTTCCGCACCCTCCTCAGCTCCCCGCCATGGAGTGGCTTCGGTCACCCAGGCTTTATTGTGGTCGGCAGGGAGGGTTCTGTGGGGGCGCTCGGTTATGGCCTTGGCCTTGCTCGGGGACTTGGGGCAGCTTGGGGAACAACAACAACAACAACAACTAACGCCTTCCTTCAAATTACCTTGAATTCAAATCTGAAATTATTTAAACCTGCTACACACACCTGTGAGACCAACATTATAACCGTCATGCAACACAGTGCATTAATGTGGGTCACCTGTTTTGTTTTCTATTTCTCTCCTTTTCTCCCTTTCTCTGACTTGTATCCATTCGGCCCCATTCAGCCAACTGTTTGAAAACGTTTATCCCCATTCAGGTGTCGATTTCTTCCTGGCGAGTGATAGCGAGCCAGCATTGTATGGAGGAATCCGGCTTCGCCTGAGACATTTTTCTATCGAAAAATTCACAAATTTAGCTTGCTGAAAAAACAAAATATATATATGTTGGCTCGCTACCGCTTGCCAGGAAAATATTGACACCTGGATGGGGGTAAACGTCTTCAAACAGTAGGCTGAATGGGGCTGAATGAATAAAACCCAGAGAGAGAGAGAGAGTGAGAAAGAGAGAAAACAAAAACGAGGTGTGCCCCCTTATGAAGTACCATGGCCTAAGAGGATATTTTTAGCCTGTTGGGTTGAGAGTCGGAAAGGTTAAAACGAAAATCAAACAATGGAGAAGTGGGGCGAAAAAAATAAGATAATTTTTTTCGGTGCTAATAAAGCCGGTCTGGTGTGTGTGTGTGTGTGTGTGTGTGTTCAAAGGAACAAAATGGAATAAATATGTAGGTTTGCAGGTACACTCGGCCGCAATTCCGCGTGGGCCACCTAGTCGTAGGGTTTGGGTAAATCCGTTGTGTAGTTTGTTCGCTCTGAATATAGTAAGATCTCACACTCCCCTCCCTGAATCAATCGAAGATTTTGCCCCATAGATGGCGCAGCTTGATGGGAAGGGAGGGAGCTTGTCGTAGTGTTAAAAGGGTAGGACACAATGGGAGGAGGTGACGTTCTATAACATACAGTGACGAATGTTAAACTTATTTACTTTTACTTGTTCATACAATAATGTTCCCGAAACTAATTCGTAATGAACAGTAGATTCCCTCTTTCACTAACTGAAACGTCACTCTCTCTCTCTCTCTCTCTCACTCTCTCTCTCTCTCTCTCTCTCTCTCTCCACCCACTTTATTGGTATGAATAAAATAATAGTACAGGTCATGCTATATAATATATAACATACACCTTTTGTTAGAAAACTACAAACTAGCGACAAATTAGATTAACAGAAGTAGTAAACTATTATTATTTAGATGAGTTACCTTTGTAGTGTCAAAATATGTCGATCTGTGGATGACTTACCTCAAACATGAGAGTCACAGTTAATACTGAGTCGGTGGGATATTGATTACATTGATCAGGATTCATTAAGATTGGTAATATCATTATCAAGATTCTAAATTACCTGTGGCCAGAAAGAAAACATTGCATATGATCACATTGATACATTAAGCCAAATGGTAGAGGCATGACATGTCTGATTTATATATTTAACAATTAATTTACATCGAGGCAAATTTGTTGATAAAGCATTTCCCTCAGGAATATCAGTATATTTAGAGTAGCTGGCAACAGTGTTTAAACTTAGATACAAAATTCCTCTCTGTTTATGGCGATTTAAAGTCGATTTTCCTGTGCATCAGGGTAAACTACCCCTTCCCTCCCCCAAATGGATAGCTTGAGTCTCGTTTCACCTTTATTGCTCTCTGACATTAGGTTGAAATTAGTATGGATCTTCATAAAGAGCTCCTTACCAAAACTTCTGCTGAACATACACATTTCCTACTCGACAGGCTTACCAACATTTATCAGGGTAAATTCTATGACCTTAACTATTCAGCTATAGTATACCAATCTAATTCTTTCTGATTAACTTGCTCTATAGACGAATGCTAATAATTGATGTGTGCTAACCTAGAAACAATAAATACAATAATTACTAAAGTATATGAAAAATCTGTTGGTATCACGGAAGAGCCAAGTCTGGTTTCTCAGAGAGAGAGAGAGAGAGAGAGAGAGAGAGAAGTTGCACTGTGTTAATCGATTTATGTAGTAAATATGGTATTGATAAATAATTTGTGCATTACCTTGGTAACAGTGAGACTATGAGTAACTACATGTAAACTCAGGTTATTAGATATCACAAATAGACCAGGGTATACACAGATAATATTATTCCACACATATATTTGTTTTATACTGATATGTTATACTCTTTGCATGTGGTTTGTTACATATTGCCAAGTCTGATAATATAAGATAATGTGATACAGGGGGAAATATTTACCTAGAGTAAATTACCCTCGAGAATTGCAATCCATTTTTTCCCCAACACATTATTTCCTTGATCTATTTACTTTACTATGACTGTCTAATGAATATCAATTAAATAAATATAATTACTGAAGTTAATAGAGTATACCTTTATCAATTGTTCATATTACCGCAAGCATAATGTTTATCAACAGGACAATTAATATTTGTCATTGTTATATTGCATTGCGCAATAATCTTGTTTGATCAAGCTACACATTTATTTTGAAATTAATTGAAAAAAAGCTAGATAATCGAATGAGTTACCTCGGCATATAGAAGTTTATGAAGGTGATACTTTCACGTCCACCTCCTCTCGGGAGATAAGGTTGTCTGGCAATAGATGGATATATAGATAGATAGATAGATAAATCAGATTAGCGAGTTCACGAAATATGATATGACATCAAGATTTGTGTGCAATGATTAACCGAAGTTGTAAGAGGAAGCATAAACGAGCGAACAGGGGATCGTCCAAAGGGATCCTAATGCATCATTCATATAAACATAACTATATTTAAGCCAATTAGTGAAATATGCTGAAAATGTGTGCAAAACTAATACAAAGTAAAGAGTAAGTAAGGCCATGCCAGTATAAAAAGAGATACAATATATAGTACATAAATAAATGTAGCTTTATAATTTTCCACCCGTCCACGAACACAAAACCTCTATGCATTCGTGTCCCGATCGCCCTTTAAGCACACACACACACACACACACACACACACACACACACACACACACACACTGAAATATCCTAAATTTAGTTATTATACATTCATCCACCAGTCTAAACAATCCCACCACAACTCCTCCACCTCCACCCACCTTGTTAGTCACCTCGCCACCCTTACCTCCCTCCATCCCTTAGTGACAACTATACTCTATTTTTTTCCAGCTGATCGTAAATTGAATCTCTTATTAGCTGATTTCTCGATACTTAATGGAAATATATGAAATTACTATGGCTTTGTGTCATATTAATGCCAAGTTTTCAGAATAAACATCATCTTTCGCTACAAAATCTACCTTATAGCCGAGTACCAAAGATAGAAACATGACAATTTACCCTCAGCTGGGGAAAAATAGACTAGAGGATAGAAAAAAGTCCGAGCTCGGAGAGGGAGAGGAAGGTGGATAATTATACATGGCCGCGTCAGTATAATGTTACTTCGTGGTGCTACTTCAAAATATATTCTTCTCAAGTTCTCATCATATTGCTGAATAAATTTCAAATGTGATTCATTAAAGGTGTAAATGGATATATAATAGTGTTACTTTCAACATTCTGTATACTTATAACCTAGAGAGAGAGAGAGAGAGAGAGACGTTTCAGTTAGTGAAAGAGGGAATCTACTGTTCATTACGAATTAGTTTCGGGAACATTATTGTATGAACAAGTAAAAGTAAATAAGTTTAACATTCGTCACTGTATGTTATAGAACGTCACCTCCTCCCATTGTGTCCTACCCTTTTAACACTACGACAAGCTCCCTCCCTTCCCATCAAGCTGCGCCATCTATGGGGCAAAATCTTCGATTGATTCAGGGAGGGGAGTGTGAGATCTTACTATATTCAGAGCGAACAAACTACACAACGGATTTACCCAAACCCTACGACTAGGTGGCCCACGCGGAATTGCGGCCGAGTGTACATGTGTGTGTGCGTATATATATATATATATATATATATATATATATATATATATATATATATATATGTGTGTGTGTGAATTCTTAGAACAGGATATATTAATAGGTAATCATAATATTGTGAGGATTTTATCGAAACGTTTCTGGACAATTCCAAAAAAGATCAATGAATATCAACACTTCTATTTTTAACATTTGATTTCAACTAAGATGATAAACTAAAACGGAATCAAATATCTTTGACATGACTATTAAGGGGAGGTGGGTCGTTTTTCTGACCACCCTTCTACTTCATGTTAGCTCCTTTAGTGTTCAGATGTTCAGACATTCAGCCCATTAGTATGGCGATTTTAAGACCTTTTTATCGCTCCCCAGGAAAATAACGACACTTCAACTCTTTCTGTCTCTCTCTCTCTCTCTCACACACACACACACACACACTGTCACACACTCACACATACACACACTCTCTCTCTGTCTCAAACACAGACACACACACAAACACAGACACACACACACTCACACACATTATAATTACCCCCAAACACTCTAACATAAATACCATGAACACAGAGGCACTTACCCAGCCACATGCAATAGGCGCCTCCACATTATAACCTTGCATTATTATTATGCCCATAACATACGCTTTATTTTTACAGTCACTAAATTGCCGACTTGCGAGTTTCGTTCTATAAGGAAGTTGGAGCTGTAGACAACGATATTTGACAGAATGCACTACTAAAATACGGTCTTAGTACATTTATAAATACATAAAACCCAATTCAACATACCATTTCTCCATCAGAAACGTACATTATTCTTCCATTTCTCTTTATTATCGATGTTCACGGCTCCAACTTTCTTATAGCCTGAAACTCGCAAGTGGTCAATTCACGAGCAAAGGAAACATGCAAATGCTGTTGATACACTAATAACACATTTTCACAAAAACGCACACACATGTACGTTCTCCCTATCTATTACTATCTACCAATTTCTATCTTGATGTTCATAAATTACAGCATAAGAACAGAAGAACATACCAATCTCTATCTTGATGTTCATAAACATTACAAGCTCGCTATCTCTCGCTGGGAAAATATTGACACCTAATTGGCATGAAAGGTTTTAATATTGGCAAAGCAATGGGCAAAACCCGACAAGATAATGGAATCTATATTGAAAACAAATCAAAACTAAGGGGGTTAACCCACTCAGTACCAGGGACGTCCTTTTCGTCATATTTTGGCAACTATTAGACGATTTTGTTAAGCTAAGGAAGGGCCTCTAGCAGTAATAGGGCATCAAACTATCTCGACCAACCCTTTTAACGACCATAGATCTTTCCCAAGCTACATAACATCGTCTAAACATAGCTATAATAAAATACACCACACGTCGCTGGTACTCAAAGGGTTAAACATGAGGGAGTAGGGGGTCCAGAATTACCCCCCCCCCCCCCCCCGCCTCCTAATCTGGGTATCTGTATCCTTTGATCTACAGTATACTGTCCTTTGATCCCTCGTCCCTTAGGGGGGGGGGGTCACCTGTTTTTTTTTTCTCTTTCTCTCCTTTTCTCTCTTTCTCTGGCTTGTATCCATTCGGCCCCATTCAGCCAACTGTTTTAAGACATTTATCCCCATCCAGGTGTCGATTTCTTCCTGGCGAGCGATAGCGAGCCAGCATTGTATGGCGAGATCCGGCTTCGCCGGGTAAATTTAGCTTGCTGTAAAACAAAAATATATATATGATGGCTTGCTACCGCTCGCCAGGAAATATTGACACCTGGATGGGGGTAAATGTCTTAAAACAGTAGGCTGAATGGGGCCGAATGGATACAAGCCAAAGAGAGAGGGAGAGAAGGAGAAAAAAAAGCGAGTTTGACCCCCTTAATAATCCAGACGGGTTGATAGCATCTGAAGTCCTAACTAACCAACTATATTTTAACTAGAGAAAAACAGACTGAGTTAGTGTAGTTGAGGAGGAGAGGAGAGGGGGGGAGTGAGAGATGCGAAGGGGGGATAGAGGAGAGGGGAGGAGGAAAGGGGTTGAGGGGGAGAGAAACAGACAGAGTTAGTGTATGAGGGGAAGGTTGGGAAAGGGGGGGGGGGGGAGTGGGGGGGGGGGGAGAGATACAAACTGCGTTCGTGTAGGAGTGGAAGGCTGGGAATGGTAGGAATATTATAAGAACCTTAGTAAAATCGTCTAATGCGTCGTAATCTTCAAGGCGTTATGAGTATGGAGATATTTGAATCGTCTTGCAGGGCCAAGCGAGTGTCTGCCCAACCTCACATGAACAAGAACAAGATATTTGAGTCTAAAGACAGGAATTTATCACCAAAATGGCAGAGATTGTCCGATTTTTGTTACCATAGGTCCTGTAGTGAGGCCTAAAAGGTTGCCCGGGTCTCGGTAAGTGGCTTGGAAATTTGATCATGTCTTGGTAATGATCGGTAAAACATCCAATTGGGGCACTGATGGAAGGGTAGAGGAGAGAGAGAGAGTGAGAGAGAGAGAGAGAGAGAGAGAGAGAGAGAGAGAAAAGCTAGATAGATAAAATGAAAGAAAATACTAGAGTCGGAGGAACAAGCACAAACAAACAAACATAAAAGGGATGAAAACGGAAAAATGAAAAATGAAATTAAAAAGTTCTTAAACACACACACACATACACACACATATATTTATATATATATATATATATATATATATATATATATATATATATATATATATATATATATACATACAGTATTAGCTTGCTCCGTCAACTCCCGCCATGACCACAGTTCGAGATATATTTGTAAATGTTTCAGTAGTTCCTCCAAAATTGCAGGTATGCTATCGCTCGCCAGGAAGAAATCGACATCTAAATAGCGCGAACGGTTTTAAAATTGAAAAAGAAATAGGGCTAAAGGTCTTAAAATCGCCAAACAATGTGTCGAACGTGTCTTCAAGTTTAGATAAGTTTTACTAAAGATACTGACACAACATTCCCTCCCTCCCGTTATTACCCCCCCCCCCACGTAAAAATATTCTGCCTGACATGGATTAATCAAGCTTTGGTAATTATGTTTTTGTTCAGGAGGTGAGCGACAGGAAAATGGGGGAGGGGGGGGGGATTACTTAAGGGAAGAATTTTGATTATAATATTATTTGTATTATTATTATTATTACCATTATTATTATCATCATTATCATATTTTTAGTTTCCTCCCTAGACCTCCATCAAGCTTAAAAAAAAAAAAAAAAAAAAAAAAAAAAAAAAAAACTAGACCCCTATCGAGTTAAATTTGTACATTATTTGGTAGAACAAATTTCCGGCCCAAGAACGTTTCACTATCGCTCCCCATGAAAAACGCGAAAATATATGTTTCGAAAGATCTTACTATTGCCAAAGATATAGGGAGAAAGGTCTGAAAATCGCCAAACTAATGTGGCGAACATCATACAATCTAAACACTAGTGGGGCTAAGCACGAGGAAGAATGGGGTCTAGCAAAAACCTCTCTTTAACCCCTTTTATACCGGCGACGTCTTTGTGGTGTTATTCTGGCTAAATTTAAACGATTTTGTGCAGTTTAAGAAAGATCTGTGGCAGTAAAAAAGGGTTAAGTATGACAGTTGGAAGCCTGTTAATTGCTGGAGACCCTCTTTTATCTGAATACAACCGTCTAATAGAAGCCAGAATAGAGTCAAAAGGACGGCACCGGTACAGAAGGGGTTAATCAAGCGGCGGTAATTACATTGTTGTTGATGTGGTGAGCGACAGGAAAATGGGGCTACTTACTGGCTTGACAGGGAAGGGCTTTAATGCCAAATTATTGATTCTATACTTCAGCCTAAACTAAACAATATATTACTTAGTGTACATAACGTGTATTGCTGCTCTCTCTCTCTCTTCTATCCTTTCTTTCAACTTTCCTCTCTCTCTCTCTCTCTCTCTCTCTCTCTCTCTCTCTCTCTCTCTCTCTCTCTCTCTCTCTCTCTCTCCTTTTCCTTTTCTATCCGTTCCTTCAATTTTCCTTTTCTATCGGATATGCCATCTCTACTAGAATTAAGTCCTGACCCCCTCGTTTGGATCGTAAGGTATGTGTAGCCAGTGTATTTATATAAATCTCTCTCTCTCTCTCTTTCTCCCCCTTTAATACCGAGAACCGACACTACCGCTTCATCATTCCCGAATAACCCCCCTCATAAGGGGGGTCGTTTTTTCTGGTCCCCTTTCTCCCTCGTGTTTAGTCCCATTACTTTTTTAGATTTTTAGACGTTCGGCCCATTTGTTTGGCGATTTTAAGGCCTTTCGTCCCATTTCGTTGTACATTTTAAGACCTATCGTGCCATTTAGGTGTCGATTTTTTCCTGGCGAGCGATAGGGATCCTGCAATTGTAAGAGGAACAGGCCTTCGGCCGGGAAATTTTTCTATCGAAAAATGTACAAAATTATCTTGAGGGGGGGGGGGGGGTTAGGGGATATTTTATTAAGTTTGATGGAGGTTTAGAGAGCAAACTAAAGCCCCTCCTTAAACAATTGAGCCGAACCAGTAAATTATGCTGCACAATACCGTCTGAGCTCCCTTAAAAGGGTTGTTACAGAGGATCATGCAGCATTGAGACAGGCAATCAGGGCACAACAAGAACACAGGCAATAGTACGGTCTTATTAATCCATATAAAGGTACCGGTAAGATATTCGTATGTGGAATCCTATGTGTTATAGTCTTTTCGCTGTAAGTAGGTTAGAAATCATGACCTCTATCCTCTGTAACTCAAAAAGGGCTAGAGCAAATTGGTTGTAAATTTCTACAGCTATTCCTGGACTGACTCTTCCTAAATGGTAGAAATATTAGCTTGATTACTCCAGTCGTTTTTGAGTTACAGAGGTTAGAGGTCATGATTGCTCGATACTTACAGCGAATAGACTACTGTACAGCTGTGGGAGAGGCTTCAAACTATATCAACCAACCCTTTTAACCCATACGGTACCGGTGATGCCCTTTTCATTATATTTGGCAACTCTTAAACGATTTTATTCAGAGTAGGAAGGACCTATAGAGGGGGTTGTCTACACCAGTGTGCAGATATTATCTGGAAAGAAGGTGCTACTTTGGTCAAAAGGGCGAATATAATGGGAATTCATGTAGATTTGCTCATCCCAAAATTTGCAACAACATAACCAGTCATGGAAAATGTAGATTTGGTAAAACCTGCAAATATCACCACCCATCCCTTTGCAAGACATCACTTGAGAACAAGACCTGCTACAATATGAAATGCCCAGCTTTTCATATTAAAGGGACTTGGAGATATGCTAGACCTAACACGAATGGTAGCCCAAAAAACTCTCTAGCTATGCGAGGACGAGGACAGAGGAAAAAGGCAAGGAGGGAAAGGGCAGATGAAGATGAAGAGACTGAGGGAGATGGAAGAGCACATAGAACACCTCGAGCACCTCCTGGCCTCCCAAGAGTGGCCAATACATCCCGAAGACTATTAGGTACACATAGTACTCCAAACAATCCCTCCCCAATCTTGTTTGCAAATATCCAAGGCCTAAAAAATAGAACCACGAACAAAGTACCATTTATTAGGGGCCTGCTAGAAGAAGGAAACGCTATATTTGCGGCTCTCACAGAAACTCACATTAAAGACAGGGAAGATAGTGAGGTATGGATTCCTGGTTACAACCTACATAGGGCGGACAGAACGCATAGATCACATGAAGGTGTAGCCTTGTACATACAGGACTCACTGATATGTACTGAATTCCTAAATAACAGTAATGAAGTGGTGGAAATACTTGGAGTTAAAATTGAATCCCTAAATTTAGCAGTTATTGTTACATACAGGCCTCCAGAACTCATCCCGAGAAGAATTCAAAACCCAGCTCAACAAAATAAAAATCAGAAGTGGAAATCCTGGGGAACCCAACACCAAATATTATATGGCTAGGAGACTTTAACCTACCAAACATTAAAATGGAGACAACTAGAAAACCAGTTAGTGGCAATAACACCGGAGAAGCAAATACTAATACGAGAGAGCTTTTTGAACTTTGTGATTTTTTTAGTCTTACCCAACATATTGCTGAACCCACACGGGAAAACAATATCTTAGACCTGGTCTTCACTAACAACGACTCTCTAGTACACAGCATTAACATATCGGACACAACATACTCAGATCATAAATTAATTGAGATCAAAACAACCTTAGAAAGTGTGCAGACAACCTCAGAATCGAGAACAAAAACCGGCCCCTTCAGTAAATTTAACTTCAATAACAAAAACATTAGGTGGGAAGAGGTAATCAAGAAATGGAGGAAATAGACTGGGAAGATTTAATGGATAACCTGACACCAGCATAATGTCTAGTCTTAATAACAGAAACCCTGACACAAATGGGTAGCCACCATATACCTGCAAGCCAAACAAAACGAAGAAGCAAACAAGATCGGGTAAGTAGGAGGCTTTACAGAAGTAGACAATTACTCACAAAAAGACGCACACATCAAAAACTACAGGATAGGCAAAAGGTTCGAAATAGATAGAGAAATTGTGGAAATTGAACAAAGGCTAAGAATATAATATGAACTACAACATATGGAAGAGGAGAGGAAAGCTATTGCAGGTATAAAGGAAAATTCCAAATACTTCTTTTCATGACGCCAAACAAAAGGCTAAAACAACATCAAACATCGGCCCACTGAGCAAAGGGGACGGCTCTTTCACAGGGGACAAAAAGGAAATGAGCGAACTCTTAAGCAGGCAGTATGAAATGGCATTCAGTGAGCCTGATGAAACAAAAGTCATGTAGAGACCAAAATAGATTTTTCATGGAAACCTCCCCCACAGAAACCCCTCAGATGCTGGATATTGATTTCGGTCCAAAAGACATAGAAGAGGCCATTCCAACATGCCACCCCACTCGGCACTCGGCACCAGGCCCGGACTCATGGTATTCGATCCTAATGTAAAAATGTAAGGATAACCTCTCAAAACCCCTGGCTACAATGTGGAGAAGGCGTCGAGACACTGGAGACATACCAGATAGCTTGAAAAAATGCAATAATTGCCCCACTGCATAAAGGAGGGAGTAAAGCACTACCAAAAAACTACCGCTCGGTAGCTCTAACCTCTCACATCATTAAAGTTTTCGAGCTAGTCCTGCGAAGCAAAATTTCAACATTCATGGAGGCAAATGAACTACACAACACCGGTCAACATGGGTTCAGAGCGGGAAGATCATGTCTCTCACAACTTTTGGAACACTATGACAAAATTCTTAAAGCGCTAGAAGAAAAGAAAACGTGGATGTCATTTATACCGATTTTGCTAAGGCATTTCATAAATGTGACCATGGTATAATAGCCCACAAACTGAAAGCAAAAGGTATAACTGGGAAAATCGGACGGTGGATATACAATTTCCTCGTAAACCGAAAACAATCGGTAGCAGTAAACCAAGTCACTTCTGAGCCTTCGGATGTCAAAAGCTCAGTGCCCAAAGGAACAGTGCTAGCGCCCCTTCTGTTCCTCATACTAATTTGCGACATAGATACCAACACCAGACACAGTACGGTGTCGTCTTTTGCTGATGACACAAAATTAAGCAAGATAGTAAACACACAAGAGGACACGGGCGACTGCAGGAAGACATGAATGTAGTGTTCCAGTGGACCAGGGAAAACAACATGCAATTCAATGAGGAAAAAATTCCAATTAATAGGGTACGGAGATAATAATGGTGTTAAAGAAATTACAAATTACTTAACAGAATCTAACCACATAATAGAACGGAAAGACAGTGTGAAAGACCTTGGGGTATTATGTCTGAAAATATGGGTTTCAAAGTACATAACCAGGTCAAAGTGGCGGCTGCGAAACGTCTAACGGGTTGGATTCTGCGTACTTTTAAAACACGCGGTGAATTGCCTATGATAACGCTCTTCAAATCTCTAGTGCTACCGCGGCTTGAATACTGTAGCGTATTAACATCCCCATACAAAGCAGGTGAAATAAATGAGTTAGAGGGTGAACAAAGAAATTTCACTTCGCATATAAGTTCGATAAACATCTACACTATTGGGAGCGTTTAAGAGCACTGAATCTGTACTCACTGGAACGTAGAAGAGAACGTTACCTAATAATAAACACATGGAAAATCGCAGAGGGTTTAGTACCAAACCTACATACTCCGATAGTCATGAAATTCAGTGATAGGAGAGGCTGGGAATGCGAAATCCCCCGGATGAATAACAGGGGTGCTATGGGCTCTCTGCGAGAGGGCTGGTTATCACACAGAGGCCCACGTCTCTTCAACAAACTCCCACGGCGTGTAAGAGACATGAGGGACATCTCGTTAGACAACTTCAAGAGAGCCCTAGATGTCGAACTGCAAAAAGTGCCAGACGAGCCCATCCTCGCAAGGGAGCGAGCTGTCGCTTCAAACAGTCTACTGCACCAAATCACCACCCATAACGAGGGGCGTCGCGCTCATTGGTGGCCGCTAGAGAAGCGGCGGAAACACATCCAAAGGTATCCAAAGCGTAAGGTAGGGTGTGGTGGGTGTGGCTCTCTCTCTTACTACATGGGAACAAAGACGACGTGTTAATTGAACCCCTATCACTACTTGTATCTACTTTTTTTATTAATCCGAACCAAAATTGGGGTTTGTGGCTCCAGCTGCTCGTTCATTCACAAAGGCAGGAAGTAAAGGCGCCCAGGAAAGTTCTGCTTGAGTGTGGATCCAACTTTATGGTTCCAACTTGGATTTCCACGTCACTGTAACCCTCTGAATTTTTCTGATACCAACTTGTTAAACCCTTCTGTGCCGAACGAGGGTAGTTTTTTTTGATTTAATCTGGCTACTTTTACACAAATATAAGACAGTTTTAAAAGGCCTCCGGCGTTGAACACTGCTTTGTTTAACTATCTCACTTAACCCTTTTATTATCACAGATCCTTCTTTAAATGCACAAAATCATCTAAATATAGCGAAAATATAATTACAAAGACGGTGGTGGTATAGTATGGGTAAGAGGGAGATGCGTGTTTAGTTGTTTATATTATATTGAATGTATTATCACTTTTAAATAAATTCCTCCCTAGAGCTCCAACAACCCATTAAGAATTGACTCAAGACCTCCCCTCGATATTAATGTGTGCATCATTCGCCCTGGCCATAGGGCGGTTCCTCCTTAATTTGAAAAGGCCCGCTTAATGTTCGCCAGGAAAAAATCGACACCTAACGGTCACGGAAAAGTTCTAAAAATCGCCAAAACGAATGCGGCAATATCTTGCGAGAGAGAGATGAGGAAAGAGAAAGAAAGAGAACCAATTTACTTATGGTCAGCGCATGTAGGCTTAGGTACACAAACTACATTAGCAAGAGCATTACGTGTAGGCACTTATGCACCAAGTTTTAACACCTACATTGGTTTGACCATCACTAGGGCAGTACTGGTAATACAAAAACAAACTATTTTGTCTTCTTCTATTATTTTAATTGATATTTGTCTGCTTAGTGAAATAAAATATAACACACACACACCACACACAACATATATATAATATATATATTATATCTATAATTACCACTTTTGCTTCCTAGATTCCTCCCTAAATTGCACAAAATCGTCTAATGCGAACCAAATGAAACTTTGAAGTATAAATCAGTGTAATATATATACCGGTATATATATATATAAGATATATTAATATATATATATTTTATATATCTATATATATATATATTTTTACTGTAATAATATATATATATATATTATATATATATATATTATATACATTCAATATATAATATATATTATATATATATATATTATATAATATAATATTTATATAGAATATATATATATAGCCGGTATATTATAACACTGATTCTACTATTCAAATTTTCTCTTTGGTTAGCATTAGACTATTTTGTTCATTTGGAGGATATCTATGAATCAAAGTGGTAAACGCTTCTCAAGCAACTCTTTAGCTCCACAAGTTCACCCTAAGCTGAATAAAATCGTCTAATTATTATGTTTTTTTTCACCAAACCAATTTAATTTATAACCACTTAATTAAATCAACAAATACATGTGCCACTCCCAAGGACTCGACCCTAGCCTACTCACAACCGAACTTACGCGCACTTATGCCATTACGCTAAAAAAACAAAAAAAAAAAAAAAAAAAAAAAAAGCCAAACGCGTCATATGATCCTCAAGGGTTAAAATATGGTAATAAGTTTAATAACAAAGTAATATAAATAATAAAGTCCCTCACCTGGCAGTACCGAGGCCTGGCCCCATCGATACCGGCGAGTAATGACCAAGAAGGAATCAAGGGTTGCCAAAGAAAGCACCATTTCGCTAGATCCCATTCTCAATAAGTCACGAGAAATGCCACTAGAATATCCACTCGTTGCCCTCTGACCCCTCCCAGTGCAGACGTCCCCAGTGACCGCTAGTTCACCTGTTTACACCCCTTATTTAGGTCCTAGTGAACTTTCTTAGTTATGGCTGGTTAGTTGATGAGTCTGCTGTCTCCTCCCATACTCTCCAGCTTTGTCTTGCTTTGCAAGAAAGACTGAAGAGTGTGGAGCCTGAGGTTTTCAGTGTCCTTTCAAAGATGAAAATTTGGCCTTGAGACTAGCTATGGAGGAGAAGAAGTGTGAGGCTACCGTAAGTGTTCCCAGGGATCGTGAAGCCCCTTGGAAAGTGGTGTCAACCAGTGCAACGTCCTGCAAGCTGACAAGGCAGCCACTCAAACCCCACAACCACTTCAGCACCTTTGCTGATGAAGTGAGTGATGGCGAGGAAGTGGCGATCATCGAGGCAGGTGAGAGGGGCGGGGGGAAAGTATGCTGCTGTTGTTCTGCGACCAACTCCTGCTACAACAAACACGCCGACAACGGAAAAAAGCTAAGTTCCTTGTCGGTGATATCATGGGTTCGGTACCTTGACGGGGCTACTAACACTCATGTTAGGAAAGTTGTCCTGCCTACCCTGTAGCCGGAGTCGGGAGGGTGGCAGAGAAGATGGGATGGTGTCCTAGAAGTTGGGTGGGGATGACCCCATCGTCTCCAATCAACGCGGGAATCCAATGCCATATGGAGATTCAGGACTGAGGAGTTGCTGACCAAGTACCAAGGACATGCTGGCGAGGATCAAGGAGAAGGTTGGATTTCCTGTGGTACCCAGTAGCCTGCCAAGAAGAGGGTAACGGAAGGAATGGTCCCTCCAGGGCTATTGGTGTAAATAGCCGGCTGGAGAAGTCTTTGCCATGCAAAGGCAAATACCATTCCTAGATAACTGGACCCCACCTCTATGGTAAGGATAAACTGTATGCCCAGGATGGTTACAATCTTTCTCGCCTAGGATTTTCGGACCTTGGCCATCTCAACTGGACAAGATTGTTGCGGGGTTTCGTTAAAAAAAAACCTGGGGGGGGGTTGTGGTAAGTAAAATACTGTCTCCATATGGAGCAGGTACGTCATGTTACAAACCAGTGGAGTAAAATCAGAAATAATCAGTCAAGATAGTGTGAATATGTGATGTGTAATAGTATTATCGATAACCATGCCACATGTAACTGATAGTAAAGATGAGATTACTGGATAAGAGCAGAATTTGTTCGTCTCGAGCTAGTAGTTCAACAGGAACTAATAAGTGAGCTAAAAACAATAGAAAATGAGTTTGCAAATAAAAGTAATAGGTTGAGGGTATATTAATCAACAAACGTAGGACTTTATGTAACAAAATGAACGCACTTAGAGCCACTCCGTTAGCAACAGAACATAGAGACATAATAGCGCTAACTGAAACGTGGATTAATACAGAATCTAGGCATTTTTTTAGCAGAATTTGATATTCCAGGATATAGTTTGTTTAAATATGACCGAACCAGTAGGAGGGGCGGGGGTATAGCAGTGTTTGTCAGGCGTAAATTAAAAAGCTGTTATTAAATCAGGTATTAGACTAAAATAATGATAATGAAAGTGTTTTGGGTAGGCGGTTAAACGAAGGTAGTGAGACCATAAGTTTATGGGGTTATATATAGACCCGCCTAATATGAGTAGAAATCGCGGAACATCGTTCATGGGAGGAAATTAAAATAGCATCAAGGTTTAGCAATGTGTGCATTATGGGGGATTTTAATTTTCCGAACATTTATTTGCCAGCACCAAATAATGCTACTCTCGATTCAGTAGAGTTTAATTGAGGTTTTGTACAAGATAGTTTTTTATTTTCAATTCATAGATACGCCAACTAGAGGTATTAATATTCTTGATTTTGTTTTCCGTAACAATGAACATATGATAAATGATTGTAAACTTGGGTGACCACCTACCTGGAAATAGCGATCATAAATCTATTTATTTTAATATCACACTGGACAAGGGAATTGGTCCCAAGAGAATCCGACACTTATCCCAGATTTCAGAAAAGCCGATTATGGTTGGCTAAGAAGAGACTTAAGGGTGGACCCTATTTGTTAAGCAATTAAGTCAGGATATGCCAGAGTTAAACTTGCCCACCTCCATATAATCTAGTTTATTGCTTCACTCCACAATGCTCCATAAATATATCCCTAAAAGAAAATTTAGATCGGCCGCAGACGCAACCAAAATGGATGACTAATAAGCTAATATATCTCAGGAACAAAGAAAGGAATATCTAGAACAATAAAGAACACCGAAAATCACCTACATATATACTAACAGACTATATCAAGACAGGTTCAAACAGGAAATCAGGAAAGCAAAAAGAAATTATGAAATAAGGATAGCCAGTGACTCCCCCCAAAAAATAACCCTAAAGCTTTGTACCAACTATACAACTCTAAAGTTATAGATGTAATAGGCCCCCTAAACACTTCAATCGGAGAAATAACTCGAAAATGATTTAGAAATGTGCAGTACATTCAATAGTCATTTCTCTTTCCGTTTTCACTAATGATAATTTGGCACAGATTCCAGACGTCATTATGGTATATAGTGATAGTATAGAAAATATGTTAAGTACAGTTAGTAAAAGTAGAACTGATGTGCTTAAAGAAATTGAACAGACTGAAACCTCAAAATTCGGCCTGGTCCTGACGAGGTATATGCTAGAGGTATTAACAGAATGCAGAGATGAGTTAAGTAAGCCCATTATCATTTTTATTTAACAAGGATCTTTAGACACAATGTTTAGTTCCAGAAGCTTGGAAGCTTGCAAATGTAGTTCCGATCTTCAAAAACGTTGATAAATCGATAGCAGCCAATTACCGTCCCATTAGTCTCCCATCAATCATAGGAAAGTTGCTAGAGTCTATTATTGCTATGAAAATTATAAGCCACTTAGTCAAATTTAACTTAATAAATTCTTCTTTCCGCATTGGATTCACTCAGGGACGTTCTTGCCTTACTAATTTGGCTAGCTGTTTTCTCAGAGGTAGAGGGGTGAAGCAGTAGATAGTGACAATTCATATGATATTATTTATTTAGATTTTCAGGAAAAGCTTTCGACAGAGTCCCTCATGAGAGATTGATGAGAAAGGTTTAGGCACATGGAATAGGAGGATCGTTGTTGGGATGGATTAGGTCATGGCGTAATTGGTAGGAAACTAGATTCAGCATAAATTGTAACCAAGTCAGAGTGGGGAGCAGTCAAACGTGGTGTCCCCCAGGTCCCCTGTTGTTTTTCTTATATACAATAATGACCTAGATTTTTAGGTATAACTAGTAGGAAAAGTAAATTTTCAGACGAATCTAAAATGGGTATATCAATTGATTTCGATCTCGATATAGGTTCCCTCCAACGGGATCTAGAACACTTTACATGAATGGTCCGTAAATTGGCAGATGAAGTTTAACATTGAAAAATGCAAGGTTTTAAAGATAGGGAAGATGGCATACAAATGTTACATTAAAACTAGCTAATTTAGAATTAGAAATTCATCACACTGTGAGAAAGACTCTAGGTGTGTTATGTTAGCAATGGATGTGAAGCCGAGAAACCAGTGTAATAAGCGTTCGTAATAAGGCCAACAGGATTCTCGGGTTCATCGCTAGGAGTGTGAGTAACAGAACTGCTGATGTTATCTTAAAAACTTTAAACTTGTCCATTAGTGAGACCCCATATGGATTATGCTGTCCCATTTTGGTGTCCTTATGGCACGAATGGACATATATTCATTGGAGAGAGTACAGCGTAGAATGAACAACAATGATCCATACTATTAGAAATCTTTCGTATGAAGAAAGGTTGAAGAAATTAGGTTTATCATTGCGTTTAGAGAGACGCAGAGTTAGAGGGGATCTGCTAGAGGTGTTCAAGTGGTTTCGTGGGATGTAACAAAGGGGACATGAACACATGTACTAAAGCTCAGTGATAGCGAAAGAACTCGTAACCAATTGTTTTTCAAATTAGATAACTTTCCGTTTCAGAAAAGATATAGGAAAATATTGGTTTGGTAACAGAGTTTGTAGCTGGGTGGAATGGACTACCAAGTGCGTAGTGGGGTCTAAAACGGTAGGGCGCTTAATGATAAAATTGGATCGCATATTGGGGACCGAGAAGGTTTGGGTGTGAAGGGGGATCAGCCGGGTTGGGCCAATCAGCACTCTGCATACCCCCAGAATCCTGCTTTTTAATCTCTAACCGTTTGGGTAATATGATCCTCAGGGTACTTAGAGTGTTTTTAGCCTATAATTTTGGCTTTGTAATTGAACTGGGGTTGTGTGGGACAGGGATCTACCACGTAGGCCAATCGGCTTTTTCTGCAGACTCCCATTTTCTTATGTTCTTATGTTTCTTATGTTCTTAATGTCCCTCGAGTGTAAAACTAGTGAACTCGCTAGAATAATGCCACCATCCTCTATATTATGGCTCTAAAATATCTTAAATAATTCTAGGTATTATGTCGCTAGATGCAAAAAAATACCGCTAGACGATAGTAAACACCTCCAGAACTAGCGATACAGTGAGCTAAACTTGGCAAGACTACAAAGGATCCCAGCAAACGACCTCCCTAACGACCAGGCAAACCAACCAGTCCGGAGCTGTTCACAACCTGCTGCAGGAACGTATAGTGGAACGAAGAACCGGCCATAACCTAGGTTTACGTCCAAGAGCTGCACTTAGGCCAGACATATGTGATAGGGAGGAAGGATTGAGGTTGTATGTGGTAGTGGTTTGTTTATCATGGACATTTGAGGGTGAAACTAACTAACTAAATAACTAAAACTAACTAACACTAACAAACTAACTATCCACTAACTAACTAGCTAGCCACTAACTCCTAACTAACTAACACTAACTGACTAAAAATAACCATAGGTAGCGCCAACGAACTTGACAACAATTTTGACCCTTTATCTTCTTATAACTCAAAATGAGTGAAGGCAATCGGGCTGATCTTTTTATTAATGTAGGAAAAGTCCACCATGAAATAGGTGTGGAAAATTTACAGCCAGTTTGCTGCAAGCTCCCTTTTGAGTTTACGCAAGAGGTCAGGGATCGAGATAATTGTCAAGTTCTTTGGCGCTTCCTATAACTAACTAACTAATGAACTAAACACTAACTGACTAAAACTAACTAACTCACTAACAACCTAACCTTAATAACAAACTAACTAAACTAACTAACTAACTAAACTAACTAACTAAACTAAAACTAACTAACTAGCTAACTACACTAGCTAAGTAACTAACTAACTAAACTAATTAACATCAAGTGCTACAATTCAGCAGTGCTATATGGTGGGGGGAGAAAGGAAAAGGTTGTAGGTGGTGGTGGTTTGTTTGTTATATGGACATTTTTGCTGGTGAAACTAACTAACTAACTGAAACTAACTAAAACTCACTATATGCTGGTAGCTAACTAACTAACACTAACTAACTAAAACTAACTAACTAACTAAAACTAACTAAGCCTAGCAAACTTACGAACTAAAAACTAACTATCTACCTACCAACTAAAACTAATTAACATCCATGCTACAATTTTAGTCCATAGAGATGTGATAGGTTAGGATGGGGAAATAAAATAGGTTGGTTGTAGGTGTTAAAGTGTGGTGGCGTGATACTAACTAACACTAACAATAACTAACTCCCTATTGTTCTACTTAACTCTATATCTATTATAACATAGAGCTACAATTGTATATATATATATATAGTATATATATATCCCTATTTTCTATGCAATTATATATATATATATATATATATATATATATATATATATATGATATATATTATATATATAATTGATTGATTTTGGACAGAACTTGCTTTTCAATAATAGTGTATTGTTGTTTAGTTCTATTCTATATGCTCAGGCCCAATCCCCACTGTTCCTTTTTTATTTTATTTTTTAGTTGATGTATATAAAATTAGGAGCATGAATTCGTTTCTTGATATAAACTTTCATAGTAGAAATAAGTGAAATCTACGATTATTTATGAGTGACTGTACATGGCTCTAGTGGTGGCTACTGGATATGCTGTGATGGAGTAGTTATTTTATTGTTGGAATACAGTGAGGGAATCAGGTAATTTAGTTAGTGGTAGTTATGTGAAAAATGTATACATAGTCTACGCTTTGGTGGACAGTGACTATTATTTGTAATTGTGGTGAATATGGTGATAACAACATTTATTATATTGGAGCTACAGGTATGAATAGGTATGAAACTTAGAGTTGATGTACAGAGAATAGTGGTAATAATGGTATGGTGACAAAGAGTAGTGAATGACGATGAATATTATTATTATTATTATTATTATATATATTATTATATATATATATATATATATATATATATATATATATATATATATATATATATATATATATATATATATATATATATATATGTACAGTATATATATATATAATGGGTAGGTCTTAGGACCCGTGGAAATTTTAGCTAACACACACACACATAAACACACACACACACACACACACCTATCTAACTATCAATTGCCGGACGCCTTATTACCCATTATGAAGGTGGCCATACACAAAATACCCCCAAGCAGACCTGTCCCATGTGAGAAAGACAACCCATGCCAGTTTATTCCAGAACTTATAGGATTGACTACTCAACTTATGGCCGGACCATCTAGTAGGGACAGCAAGGTCTGTGTGGTCTTAGTATATATGTAACTTTCTGGTACACAGCCCCAGTGGTCATTTGGTCCCAAACTGACAATTACTTAAAGTGAAGCTGCCACTCTAGGGAGGCCAGGTCAGGGGCATTAACCCCTTCTGTACCGCAGACGTCTTTGTTATTTGATTACAGCTACATTTAGACGATTTATTGAAGCTTAGGAAGGATATATGGGAGCTAAAAAAATATGAATTGAGACAGTCCGTAGCCTTTTTATTGAGTAGACATTCTTCCTAAGCTGAAGAAAATCATTTAATAGTTTCCCGAATATGTTGAAAAGTACATCACCGGTACAGAAGGGGTTAAGGGGGATGGTTCACCTTTTGGCCGATTTTTTAATTTATGATTATTTTTCTACTTCCCTCCCTAGACCTCCATAGACCTCCCTAGACCTCCATCAAACTTAAACAAACAAACATCCTTTAGATCCCTCTTCTAGATTAATTTGTATTTTTTTCGGTAGAAGAATGTCCCGTCCTTCATTATTCCAAAATTACAGGCTAACTATCGTTCGCCAGGAAAACAAATCGACACATAAATAGCACAACAGGTCTTAATATTGACAAGGAAATGGGGTGAAAGGTCATACAATCGACAAACTAATAGGGCAAACGTCTTAAAATCTCAAAACCAATGGGGTAAACATGAGGAAGAAGGGGGACTGTCAATTAACAGGCTTCGAACTATCTCACTTAATTCATATTTTACTACCACAGATGCTTCTTATACTGCACACCATGGTCTAAGTGTAGCTAGAATACAAATACAAAATACTTCACCGGTACAGAACGGGCAAACCTATTCTTGGAGCCTGTTTATAATATATGACACTTGGATATATTATCAACATTTGACTGATTATTTTAACCCCTTCTGTACCGGCGACGTCTTTTTCATTCGATTGAAGCTACATTTAGACGACTTTATGTAGCTTAGGAAGGATAAATGGTAGCTAAAATGATTAATTGAAATATTCTGTACACTATTAATGAGTAGGCGTCATCCTAAGCTGCACACAATCGTCTAATAGTTGCCAGAATATAATTAAAAGTACATCACCGGTACGTAAGGGGTTAAGCCTCATT
>CM064482.1:38090711-38374335 GCA_032716605.1 Paralithodes platypus | reverse complement strand
ACTTAGTCGCACAATTCGCACCAATTCGCTCCTGATTCGCCAATTCTGCAAATTCCAATTATTGGCAACGCTGCGTTTTTTGTGAGCGAATAGGGTACGCCAGGATCGGCGACAAGTGTCAGCGCGAATGCAGCGAATGCTTTGGGCGAACCTTATTGCTAATGCCATACGAATGACATGCTAACATTGTGGCGGAACTGAGGCGATTGGTGGGTTTTTATTGTGATCTAGTTGATGTGTTTTCTCACTATAGGTCTGTTGTCTTTTCAAACTGACGGTAAAAAAAATGCAAGAGTTCCCATCAGGATTTTCTCAGACTTATGTTGATGATGTTGTAAGTGAAGATTTGGTTGCATAATTAATAAACTCTGGAATTAATACTGATGCAGATCACGACATGATTTTCATAGTGTTTTTCCATTTAAGTATCGGGAGAAATGGGATTCAAATACACGCATCAGATGCTAAAATGAAAATCTGAGTAATGAATACCGTATATTACCGAAGGGCCGTATAAAGAAACATATTCTAAGCCTTAATCCTAAACCCTGTGTCCAAAACCCCCTGAGGTGGTCTTAGTAGGCATAGAATATAATTGTCAATGCAAGTACAAATTGGAGCTGCCGATAGATTCATCAGCTGATTTTCCGAGTGACCAAAATGCGCGCCGAAATACGGAATCATTTAATCATAAGTACTATGATACATAACAGTAGGTTACGTAGTACTTACCTTAATTAATTCTTCATAATGTTTCATAATAAACTTATATAACCACGAGTTATAAGATTCAAACTATGGGTTCAAAGTTAAAAGTCAGTTGTCAACCGGAACCATTACCAAAACACGTGTTGTGTGTGATTTTGTGTTGTTGTGTGGCACTATGTCGAGTGTGGTATGTGAGCGCATAAGTTATTTCAAAAGGCCCCTGTCTGATGCTGTATTTAAGGGAACGTTCGAAGGGGGCCGGGGGCGAACGCGCTCCTTAAAATTTCAAAAGAAATGGTGCTAAACATGACGGAGAAAGGGGTTTAGAATAAAATCCTTCAAGTGGAAATCTCCCCTTAAATCAACAAATGATAACTCGAATTAGAGGAAACAAACTATCATAATAGTGACAGTGTTAATTTAATAGTTACTTCTACTTAACCCTTTGAAGATTAGGACGCATTTTGACAGTATATTCTGACTACCTTTAGAAGATTTTATCTAGCTTTGGAATGATCTGTGGATCTAGAAGAGTAAAGAGTATCTCAATTAACCCTCTGACCTCCATCTACACCTCCTAATCTGAATACAATAGTCTTATAATTGCAAGGAAACAAAAAAATAAATCCATAATTGTATCTTGAGTGGGAATACACCTATTCCATAGATGCACAGACACTCAGACATACCCACACAATTATATTTACATTTTGATTCGAGGGCATATGTTTTTGTAATAGACCTTATGTAAACGAGATTGTGAACTTCGAACGAAAATATAAAACAAAGTTAATGTTCTCTATGGGACTGTTAATTGTTCAGAATAATTCGTCAGTGTATCATTATTGTTCTCCCAAGTATTGTTTAGATATTCCGGGATAAGGCTTGTACACATTTTTTTTTTTTTTTTTTTTTTTTAAGAGACAATGAACTGAGGAAGGAAAAACACAGATAAAACAAAAAGGTCCATGTGCCTAAAGGCATCCTCCATTCATAAAATGTTTGTAACAACTGGATTTAAACATTTGTAGATTGAAAATTTGTGGAAAGCAATTCGAGGGAAGTGAATTCCAAAGAGTAGTAGCTCTGGGGATAAATGAATTCTGATAAGCAGAAGTTCTGCATTGTGGAGGAGAAAGTGTAAATTCATGGACGCTCTCAGCTGCCCTAGTTCTACGGGGAAAGATGTGGAGAGGCGGCACAATTGAAGCAAGTTCCTCAATTGATCCATAGATACACACACACACACACACACACACACACACAATGTCCAATTTTTCCACATTTCGCCTTTTCACACACACACACACACACTCACTACAGCACGCATACATGCACAGTTGCACACACACTCTACAACACACACACACACACACAATGTCCAGCTTTTCCACATTTCGCCTTTTCACTCACACACACACTCACTACAGCACGCACACACACACAGAATGTCCAGCTTTTCCACATTTCGCCTTTTCACACACACAAACACACACACTTACTTGCTTATGGTAGTACATCGTAGTCCGATGATGACGTTCCCTTCCTGCACAGCAGGAAGAGAAAACCTGCGCATAGAAGAGTTTAGAGTGCCGAGGGAGGTGCGCAGTTCCAACTTCACTACCTTGGTACTGAACAGGGTTTGCTGATGGCAAGGGGGTGACCCAAGACGACCAGCTCCTGCTCAATACTGCAGGGGACTGCCGGTATTCCAGTTTGTCGGAAACCGCCAGGACGTGACCCCAACGTCTGCTTTTCTCTCAGGGTGTGCTGCCCTAGCCTTTGTCTTACTAGACTAAACCACAAAGCAGTTGGTGTGTGCGGTTGTTGGTAGATGACAAGGATGCACATCATACCTCTGGGGGCCACCGCATGCCCCGAGATCCCCTATTGATTTAGCCTGGGGTCGCAAGACACCCAGTTACCATGGGTGGCCCCGGGGAGGCACAATAGGAGTCTTGGTGATGGAGAGGCTATGTACTGGCAGAGGGAGACTTACGTACTCGGCTCCCCTTTTCACCACTAGGGTTAGCCAGCGGCAGCAGCTGAAAGCGAGAATTGCATGCAAGCATGCAGCACTACACCAACATGCTACTGCACTAGTCGCATCACATCACCCTGTGTGATAACACCTTCCCTGCCTCCCCGTCCTCATTCAGACTCCCCTCCCGCCCTCGCCACTGGCCGCTAACCTTTCCTACCTCCCCGTCCTCATTCAGACTCCCCTCCCGCCCTCGCCACACCCACTCATACTCACACACACATGCACTCACAAGCACACACACACACTCACACCAACACACACACATACACACGCCCACACATACCCACACACACATACATAAACATACACACGCCCATACATACCTCACACCTCCTTTTTTATATCCAGAGCTCGCAAACACCCCTTTTCCATCAAATTTTTCCCCCTCACACACACTACAACACACACACACACACACACCTAGAACACAAGAACCTAAAACATTTGTGTCTGAGGGAAGAAGTTGAATTCATCAACCTCTGGGACAACTTCTACAACCAGCCTACTCTGTTCCGCAAGGATGGCACTCATCTAAACCCTGTGGGTTCAGCACGCATGGGTCGTCTCCTACACGAAGCAGTCCGCAGCCATGGATCAAAAAACGCCATCCGAGAAGAAGCAGCAGTGACATAAATCATCCAACGCCAAGAAAAAAACAGAGGCAACCGAGGACCACCAGCGATCAGGACCGGAGACAGCGAGGACCGAGGACAGCCATGAACATAAATGTAGATCCGACAAGAACCAAAAATATTATTGAAGCGCGTTCCGTGAGTTCTAAAATAACAAATTTAAAGGTTTTCTATGCAAACGCTCGTAGCATACGCAATAAATTTTCAGATTTAGAGGAGCTAGTGTTTACAGAAAATTATGATGTGATTGGCATAACAGAATCTTGGCTCAATACAGAAGATAGAGACTTTTTAGCAGAGTATTCACTTCCCGGTTATGTAATGTTTGAGAAAAGCCGAATAAATCGAAATGGAGGTGGCGTTTTACTTTATATCAAAGAAAGTCTTAACCCTCCCCTCTTGTCAAAACCTCAAATTGTGAACGTCGACGCATCTTTTGTGCTAATAAAGAATAATAAAGGTACCAAAATAATACTTGCATTAATATACAGACCTCCAGCTCAATCAGTGCAAACTGACCGAGAAATTTACGAACAAATTGCAGATATAAGTAACTCGCAAGATACCGTAATTTTTGGTGACTTTAATTTACCTGTGACCAAGTGGGGCGATACTCTTACTTCACACTCCGGACATGACTTGTATATGAACTTGCAAGAGAGTTCGCTTTATCAATTTGTTGGAACGCCGACCCGTGGTAATAACGTTCTTGACATTGTACTTGCAACAAAAGAAGAATTAATAGAGAATTTGAATGTTGGTGATGAATTCAGTAACAGCGACCATCATACGATAACTTTCACTTTAAAGTTTACTAGTAACGAACCAAATAGTAGCATCGAAAAAGTCCCTAATTTCAAGAAAGCAAACTTCCATAAACTTAGAGCTATGTTTAAAGAAACTGACTGGAGCTTTTTAATTCACAATAACGACATAAATACACCTTGGAAGTTATTCGAAGCCACTTACCTAAAAGCAGTGCAAGACTGCATACCATCGAAAACTCGGCGTCCAGGCCATAATAATAAGCCCAAATGGTGGAATAAAGATATTTCAAACTGCCTGCTTGCTAAAAAATTTGCTAATGATAGATTAAAATCCTCACAAAATGACGAAGAACGGCTGAAATTTGTAGAGCTACGACGCAAAGCCAAAAAGTTAATTAAGCAAAGTAAAAAGACCTTAGAGTTACATATTGCGAATCAAAGTAAAACAAACCCGAAAGAATTCTATAGTTATATCAGAAAGAAAAAGTAGTTACTTCAACTGTTGGACCGTTAGTCGATGAAAATGGAGAATACACCAAAGACGAAGAACAAATGAGTAATGCCCTCAATACCTTCTTTGCATCAGTTTTTACAACAGAAGACCTCAGTGATATCCCTACACCATCGCCGATTCAGATTGATAATTCAGATGTTTTAAGCAATATCACCGTTACAGAGAGAGAAGTATTGAATTGTTTAGATAAACTCAAGGTAAATAAAACGCCTGGACCTGATACAATCTTGCCTAGAGTTCTAAAGGAAGCTAAGGATGAGCACTCTAAACCACTGACATTACTATTCAATAAATCCTTGCAGTCTGGAACTATGCCCGATCAGTGGAAGCTAGCCAACGTAACACCGATATTCAAAAAAGGCAGCAAATCCCTATCCAGTAACTATCGTCCAATTAGCTTAACCTCAGTTGTATGTAAAATGCTAGAAACTGTCATACGAGACAGACTCGTAAATCACTTAGAGGAAAATAACATACTTAAAGATACTCAACACGGCTTTCGTAAAAAACGTTCCTGTTTAACAAACCTCTTAGACTTCTTCCACGATATCCTCAACCTCTACGATGAGAGTAAAGCTGTAGATATTATATACCTTGATTTTCAAAAGGCCTTTGACAAAGTTCCCCACAAACGTTTACTGCTAAAACTAAAAGCGCATGGAATACAAGACGGTGTGTTGAAATGGATAGAAAATTGGCTCAGCGACAGAAAGCAAAGAGTAGTCATAAACGGTAAGGCATCAAAATGGACCAATGTAAGTAGCGGGGTACCCCAGGGATCGGTACTTAGGACCAATTCTCTTTCTAATTTACATCAACGACATAGATGAGGGTCTCACCTGTACAATCTCAAAATTTGCTGACGATACAAAAATTGCAAATAGCGTACTCTCGAAAGAACAAGTTGACGATATGCAACACAATCTAGATAAATTGTCATGTTGGGCCCAAATTTGGCAAATGAGTTTCAATGCGGATAAATGTAAAGTACTACATATCGGATACCTAAATGAGAAAGCAAACTATTCGATGAATGGCACTCAGCTTAAGAATGTAAACAGAGAAACCGATCTGGGAGTAACAATATCGAGTAACCTAAAACCGAGTCAACAATGTTCAGAAGTTATTAAGAAGGCAAACAAAATAATTGGCTTTATAGGCAGGTCATTTGAGCATAAATCCAAATTTTATCCTAACCCTTTACAATTCCTTAGTCCGCCCTCTTCTGGAATACTGCGTTCAATCCTGGTGCCCTTATTACCAAAAAGATATAAACAAGCTAGAACGAGTTCAACGTAGAGTTACCAAAATGATACCTAGCCTAAAGAACAAACCATACGAAGAGCGTCTTAGAGAATTAAATCTATTTCCTTTAACCCAGCGCAGATTAAGAGGCGACTTAATTCAAGTGTTCAAAATCATCAAAGGCATCGACAATATGAACTGTAGTAAGTACTTCACTATCGACCAATCTAATTACACGCGGGGAAAACGGTTGCAAAATTATTGGTAAATCTTTTAACTCACACGAATCTAAGAATTTTTCTTCTTCAATCGAGTTGTCAACTTGTGGAATGGGCTTCCCCGAAACGTTATAGACTGCATCACCGTTGATTCATTTAAACTCCGCCTAGACAAATATCTCGCATCAAACCCGCGACTGACTGCGTTTGTAAATGAATAACTTTATTTTATCCCCCCCCTCAGTTACTAACCCATCTGTCCCCTACTAACTTCCTAATCCTGCCACGGACATTAGTTCCAGGGCAGTAATTCCCTTTCCAATGTTCCCTTACCCACTCTAAACCACTGTTTGGACACTTGATCCTCAGTGTTTTGGAGGACAAGCAACCTAGAAGGGTCACTGGATCTGTTGTTGCTTGATTTCCTTTGTACTCCTTTGTACTCCTTTGTACACACATGGCATTCGCCATAAGTCGCACAACCTCTGCGGTTTTATCTCATTACATCGTCCAACAATCGCCGTGCATTCTCTATTTTCGCCATCATCATTCGCCACTTTCGCCATGAATCGCCCTCAATTGTCGCACACCATTCGTCATTTTCGGCAAAAAAGTCTCCATATTCGCACTTGGGTCGTACTTCCGTCGCACTGCAATCGAGGAAATTCGCCTTTTTCACTTTCATTTGCTTTCAATCGCTT
The DNA here is from genome assembly GCA_032716605.1 of Paralithodes platypus. Classification (NCBI taxonomy): domain Eukaryota; kingdom Metazoa; phylum Arthropoda; class Malacostraca; order Decapoda; family Lithodidae; genus Paralithodes; species Paralithodes platypus. The sequence goes on along the minus strand of CM064482.1, from coordinate 38,367,506 downwards.
CTGAAAAAACCCTATTCGCCGCGAATTTTGAGACAGAAAAAAAAACACGGTCGCACGGCATTCGCCATCGAAAAGTCGCACAGTGGGATACCCCCTTAAGTGATATAGAAGTCTGCTTAAGTTTGTCTTTGTTTTTCATATGTGAGTGAGGGAGACAAACGGTAGAACTGCCTGTGTCAAGTGCCTCCTCCAGAGTTGAAAGAGTGACGGCCAAAATCAAGGGACGTTCGAGCCAAAATGCCTGGACACACGGAATTTGAAGCAATTTAAGTCATAGGAAGAGGGAACGACTGGTTCTGGGAGAGAGTTCCAGAGCTCAGCAGTTGAATAGAAGAAAGACTGAGAATAACGTTTCACTCTTGGGTTGGAAACACTTTTTCGTGTGTGTGTTTGTGTATATGTGTGTGTATGTATGTATGTATGTATGTATGTATGTGTGTGTGTTTTTCAGTATTCGTCCTTGTTGTTGCTGAACTACTAATGACAGTCAGTATGGTTTTTAATATTAATGACAAGTGCGGCCCACAATTTCCGCCAAGGTCACCACCACTATCAGTCACCACGTTCCATAATAATGTTGATAATCACTTCCACATTCAGCAACACCATCACCATCACCACCGCTACCATCACCCCCACCACCACCACTACCACACTCACAACCACCACCACCACACTCACCTCTACTACCACACTCACCACCACCACCACCACCACCACACTCACTACCTCATCACTACCACCATCACTACCACACTCACCACCAATCATTCAACATTTACAACATTTACACTTCCCCCCGCCACTATCACAACACTCACTGACAGTTACAATCAATGACTGTTAAATACTGAATTTTATATCGCACACAAATATTTCACTCAAAATTTAGTAGCTAATAACTGTGGGCCAAACAGTCAAATATCAATAAATAAATAGTATATGGCACATCTAAACCGAAGAATTAAAAAAAAAAAAAAAAAAAATGAAATACTCGATTATAAACATATTTCTCAAAACAAGTGCATGTAAAACCAATTAAAGTAGGAGGACGTACGCAACGAGGTGAATAAAGGAAAGAAATATGAAATGCGTGTGAACCACTCGCGGCAAACACGCCACTACGTACAGTATTAATTCATAAATGTTTAGTTTATATATTGTTTATGCATTATCCCCCTTCAAATATAGGTTTTCTATAGCCTATAGTATAGCCTTGTGATCTTATTCTAAATGTCGTGTTTGCAATCAACTCTTTCCAAGTATAACCTCCCAAACTAGCAGCGCCTTAATTATCTATCAGTTAGCCCGATGCTGGTTCACCTCGCGATTTCTCTGTCTAGTTATCTCAGACTCACATACACTCTCCCGCCACCTGTTGATCCCAATTGACCACTTGTGAGTTTCAGGCTATTAGGAAATTAGGCATTAATATTTAGCATTATTACAAGATAAAATATTGTTGTCATGCATTCATAAATATATATATATGTAATATATATATAAAAAACCCAATTTAGCATACTTTCTATCCATCATAAAACTACATTAGTATTAATGTATGTTTAATATCGATGTTTACAGCTCCAGCTTCCTTATAGGCTGAAACTCGCAAGTGGTCCATTGGTACTGTAAACTATTGCGTATTTTGAAAATGGGAAGTAAGGGAGTAAACCTTTTACAAATTCTTACTGCTTAACTAAGGGAGAAACAGGTTAGTGGATGAACTAGCCGTACACCACTGTAGACAAATATTGTTAAAAAGATGCATAGAGAGCTTCGGAGTCAGACGGACCAGAAGTTGAGTGGACAATCCTGTAAGTCTTTAACTAAACTGGCACGGGTTGTCTACACAGGGGACAATTCCGCTTAACCCTTTCACGCTCATATCACGCAGAGGTTGCCAGATTAGCAATAAGAAAAAGAGTTCTCTCACTCTTATAATTACCTCTCCAAAATTAGTTTTCTGCCTACAGCTAACTCTAAGACAACTGCAGAGGTTGAAGTAACTAAACAAAAGGTTTCTAAATACCCCTGATGGTAACAAGGGCTTTAAAGTATCCCTAATAGGCTCAAAATAACGTCATATGTCGGAGAGGGTTAATCGTCCCTTCCATTATTCTTCTGTTGGTAATTTATCCTTCTTTCCTTCCCCTCTTTCATCATCGCCTTGCTACACGTATATCAAGTTTTCCCGGTAAAGAATTATGGGCCCAAAGAAAACGGAAGAAAGCAAAAAGAAAAATAACCAACCGTCTGGCTTCCTCGATATTGAGACTGACCTTCGAAGTCCCACTGGATTCTCTCGTCAGGACAAAAATTGACACCTAAATGGCAGGAAAGGTCTTAATATTGAGAAAGAAATGGGGTGTAGTCAAGTAATAAAATCGCCAAACTAATGAGTCGAACGTCTTAAAATAAAATAAAATAAAAACAAAATAATGGGATTAAACACGAGGGAGAAGTGGGCCAGACAAACCAGCCCATCTCCCCTTAACCCTTGACCCTTCACTTTGACATGGACGGCCAGGATCCTTGACCTGACTTAAGGGGAGATGGGCCGGTTTCCTGGTCCCTCTTCTCCCTCATGTTTGGCCCCATTTGTTTTCAGATTTGTATAATGCTTGCCCCATTAGTTTGTCGATTTTCAGACTTTTCGCCCCATTTCTTTGTCAATCTTAAGACTTTTCGTGCTATTTAGGTGTCGATTTGTATCCTGGCGAACGATAGTGAGCCAATCATTTTGGAAGAACCGGCCTTCGGCCGGGAAATTTTTCTACCGAAAAATGTACACAATAATCAACAAGGGGGAGGTAATGAATTGTTTTAAAGTTTGATGAAGTTCTAGGGAGGAAACTAGACAAATAATAAAAGGATACATAAATGAGCAAATAAATAGGGGAGGTTTTTAGTTTGATCCCCTAGACTTCCATCAATCTTAAAATAACATCCCTAGACCCCCTCTCAAGATAAATTTGTACATTTTTCGGTAGAAAACATTTCCCGGCCGAAGGCCGGTTGCTTTTAAATTACAGGCTCGCTATCGCTCGCCAGGAAAACATCGACACCTAAATGGCACGAAAGTCTTAACATTGACAGAAATAGGGCGAAAGTTCTTAAAATCGCCAAACTAAAGGGGCGAACGTCTTAAAATCTCAAAGGCAATGGGACTAAACATGAGGGAAAAGGGGTCCAGAAAATGTATCCCTCAAGTGGAAATCCCCCCTTAACCCTTTGAGACCCAGCGACGAGTGCTATATATTTTAGTCTAGCTATATGTTGACTATATTATACAGCTTAGGAAGGATCTGTGGTATTTGAAAGGGTCGGTTGAGATATAGTGAAGCCTTATTATCGCTAGAGGTTCTTCTTAAGCTGAATATAATCGTCTAATAATTGCCAGAATCTGATAGAAACGACGTCCCTGGTACTGAATGGGATATCACTAATTGACCACTTACGAGTTTTCATGCTATAAGGAAGTTGGAGCTGTAGATCTCGATAGTAAATAGAAATGTAATTATTAGATAGTTTTCTGATGGCAAACGAGTATGTTGAAATGGGTTTTAGGTATTTATATATGTACTACGACTGTATTTATATATGTACTACGACTGTATTTATATATGTACTACGACTATTTATATGTTACGACTGTATTTATATAATGCACTACGACTGTATTTATATAATGCACTACGACTGTATTTATATATGTACTACGACTGTATTTATATATGTACTACGACTGTATTTATATATGTACTACGACTGTATTTATATATGTACGAGACTGTATTATATATGTCTACGACTGTATTTATAAATGTACTACGACTGTATTTATAAATGTACTACGACTGTATTATATATGTACTACGACTGTATTATATATGTACTACGACTGTATTTATATAGTACTTGACTGTATTTAATATATACTACGACTGTATATATATGTACTACGACTGTATATATATATGTACTACGACTGTATTTATATATGTACTACGACTGTATTTATATATGTACTACGACTGTATTTATATATGTACTACGACTGTATTTATATATGTACTACGACTGTATTTATATGTACTAACTGTATTTATAAATGTACTACGACTGTATTTATAAATGTACTACGACTGTATTTATAAATGTACTACGACTGTATTTATAAATGTACTACGACTGTATTTATAAATGTACTACGACTGTATTTATAAATGTACTACGACTATTTATAAATGTACTACGACTGTATTTATATATGTACTACGACTGTATTTATATATGTACTACGACTGTATTTTAGCTGTACATTCTGTTAAATATCGATGTCTACAGCTCCAACTTCCTTACAGAACGAAACTCGCAAGTGGTCAATTCTGAGGCTTCTGTCATTATGGTGAAAACGTGTCACTCTGTATTATACTGGGACACGGGTGTTGATGATTGATGTGTGTGTGTGAGTTGTGTTGTGTGTGTTGTGTTTGTGTGAGAGTGAGTGTGAAGGGAAGAGAGAGAGAGGTGTGTGGGTGTGGGTGTGTGAAAGAGAGAGAGAGTGAGTGAGTGAGGTCAGAGGTGTGTGGTGTGTCGTGTTGTGTGTGTGTGTTGTGTTGTGTGTGTTTGTGTGAGAGTGAGTGTGAAGGGAAGAGAGAGAGGTGTGTGGGTGTGTGTGGGTGTGAGAGAGAGAGATTGAGTGAGTGAGAAGGTCAAAGGTGTGTTTCTGTGCAGTTATGAAGAGATAACTTAAAGATTATCATACTGGTGACAGATGCAACGACAAATGTTATCACAACCCCAGGCAGAGTATGTTAGCCAATAATAGGACCATCATCACCACCACCACCATCACCATATTAACAACCACTGTCACCACCGCCATCACCACCACTACGCATCACCACCACCACGCAGCACCATATCAACCACCATTATCATCACCACCACCATATTAACAACCACGATCACCACCACCATCATCATCACTACGCATCACCACCACCACCACCACCATATCAACAACCGATATCACCACCAACACCACGCATCACCACCATCACCATATTAACAACCACTATCACCACCATCATCATCACGCAGCACCATATCAACAACCATGATCACCACCACCACCACCATCATCACCACCACCACCACTCATCATCACCACATTCAGAACTAATCATTTACCACCAGTTATAGCTACCATCAGTACCCTCCATCAAAGTCACTGACAGAGGAGCCATTCACCACCATCACCACCACCATCATCACCACCACCACCACCACCACCACTCATCATCACCACATTCAGAACTAATCATTTACCACCAGTTATAGCTACCATCAGTACCCTCCATCAAAGTCACTGACAGAGGAGCCATTCACCACCACCACCACCACCACCATCACCACCACCACCACCACCATCATCACCACCACCACCACTCATCATCACCACCACCATCATCACCACCACCACCACCATCACCACCACCACCACCACCACCACCACCATCATCACCACCACCACCACTCATCATCACCACATTCAGAACTAATCATTTACCACCAGTTATAGCTACCATCAGTACCCTCCATCAAAGTCACTGACAGAGGAGCCATTCACCACCACCACCACCACCACCATCACCATCCTACTCCAACACTCATAACCAGCCTTTCATGTATTGAGGTACATATGAGTGGATACCCTAATTGAATGTGTGTGTGTGTGTGTGTGTGTGTGTGCAAGACCTGTTGTCTGTTGTTGCTTGATTTCTCTTGTACTCCTTTGTATGCTGTCATTAAACACAAGGGAATAAACAAGCTAACCTCGACCAACATACTTATATAGATTAGCCACACAAACATAATCGGGTCATCAAATTAACTTTGCATTTACTGTATATACTGTATATATATATATATATATATATATATATATATATTATATACAGATATATATATATACAGTATATATATATACAGTATATATATATATATACACACACAGAACATAAGCACGTAAACCATTACACCACCAACACATAGTCAACTGTTCACATACTAATTGTGTAGCTGGTTACGCTTTATAATATATATCACCGGAAACTACGAATATACTGTATATTTAATTAAAGTTCCCATGGTAATAACGTTTAAACATTAATGTGATTTACCATTCCAGTCTCTCTCTCTCTCTCTCTCTCTCTCTCTCTCTCTCTCTCTCTCTCTCTCTCTCTCTCTCTCTCTCTCTCTCTCTCGAAAAATATACACATTTAAATTGAAGGGGGGACTAGGGAGAGTTTTTGTTTTAAGCTTGGTGAAGGTCTCTCTCTCTCTCTCTCTCTCTCTCTCTCTCTCTCACACTCGACCCACCATTGTCATTACCTCCTTGACCCTTCCTTTCACAATCACGTCTCGCTGTCTCTCTCTCTCTCTCTCTCTCTCACTCTCTCTCTCTCTCTCTCTCTCTCTCTCTCTCTCTCTCTCTCTCTCTCTCTCTCTCTCTCTCTCTCTCTCTCTCTCTCTCTCTCTCTCTCTCAACAATAGCCAGCATCTCACCCTGTTGTCTAATCACCCTCCCATTGTCCCCTTCCCAGTGTCAATAGCAATTCAACTTAAGGGAGCCCAGACGGTATATTGTGCAGCATAATTCAACTTAAGGGAGCCCAGACGGTATATTGTGCAGCATAATTCAACTTAAGGGAGCCCAGACGGTATATTGTGCAGCATAATTCAACTTAAGGGAGCCCAGACGGTATATTGTGCAGCATAAGGGAGCCCAGACGGTATATTGTGCAGCATAATTCAACTTAAGGGAGCCCAGACGGTATATTGTGCAGCATAATTCAACTTAAGCGAGCTCAGACGGTATATTGTGCAGCATAATTCAACTTAAGGGAGCCCAGACGGTATATTGTGCAGCATAATTCAACTTAAGGGAGCCCAGACGGTATATTGTGCAGGAGCTCAGACGGTATATTGTGCAGCATAATTTACTGGTTCGGCTCAATGGTTTAAGGAGGGGGTTTAGTTTGCTCTCTAAACCTCTATCAAACTTTAAAATACACCCACAAGATCCCCCTTCGATATAAATGTGTACATTTTTCGGTAGAAAAATGTCCCGTGCGAAGGCTGATTCCTCTTCAAATACAGGCTCGCTATGGCTCGCCAGGAAAAACATCGACACCTAAATGTCACGATAACTCTTAACATTGGCAACGAAAATAGGGCAAAAGGGCTGAAAATCGCCAAACTAAAGGAACGAACGTCTTAAAACTTCAAAACTAATATACTAAACATGAGGGAGAATGGGACCCAGAAAAACCAACTGCCTCCCCTTAATTCTTTGGAAGTGATTAAATGGCCAACACAAGGTTGCTTCACGTTAATTTTCTTGTATTCCCTGTTTTGGTGGTGTAATGGTTTAGGTGCTTATGTTCTGGGTGTGGTGTCCCGAGTTCGAATCCCGGGAGGACCATATGCTTTCATTAGTTTATTCAAGTGCATTGGGGGGATGGTTCACTTTTTGGTCGATATTTTGCATATATTCATTATTTTTCTAGTTTCCTCAATAGACCTCCATCAAATTAAAAAAAAATCCATTAGATCCCCCTTCTAGATTTATTTGTACATTTTTCGGTAGACAAATTTCCTGGCCGAAGACCGGTTCTTCCAACATTAAAGGCTCACCATCGTTCGCCAGGGAAAATTTTTACACCTAAATAGCACGAAAGGACTAAATATTGACGAAGAAATGGGGCGAAAGGTCTAAAAATTGACTAACTAATGGGGCAAACATCTTAACATCTGAAAACTAATGGGGCTAAACATGAGGGAGAAAGTGGTCCAGAAAACCGGCTCATCCCCCTTAAATATATTACTAATTAAGATAGCAGCCCTCGTTATTAGATGTGGAGAAGTGAGGGCCGCGTAAACTACACTGTATGTAGGGGGGTCACCGGGTTTTTTTTCTATCTTTCTCTCCTTGTCTCTCTTTCCCTGGCTTGTATCCATTGGGCCCCATTCAGCCAACTGTTTGAAGATGTTTATCCCCATTCAGGTGTTGATTTCTTCCTGGCGAGCGATAGCGAGCCAGCATTGTATGGAAAAATCCGGCTTCGCCAGAGAAATTTTTCTATCGAAAAATGTACAAATCTAGCTTGCTGTAAAAACAATATATATATATATGCTGGCTCGCTACCGCTCGCCAGGGAAATATTGACACTTGGATGGGGTCAATGTCTTAAAACAGTAGGCTGAATGGGGCCGAATGGATATAACCCACAGAGAGAGTGAGAAAGAGAGACAAAAACGAGGTAGGCTCCCTTAAACTGCTAAAGGGAGATCTGGTGTTGGAGTGAGTAGTCGAATTAGGTTTTCACACATTTATTGTAATTACGGTGATTGAATATATAGAGTCCCAACATGACACAAGAATACAAGAGACATGGTAGTTTCATATTTTGTCTATTGAGGGGAGGTTTTTAGTTTGTTCCCTAGACTTTCATCTAGCTTAAAGTTACACCCCCTAGACCCACTTTCAAGATAAATTTATAAATTTTTCGGTAGAATAATGTCTCGGCCGAAGGCTGGTTCCTCTTAAATTATAGGTTCGCTATCGCTCGCCAGGAAAACATTGACACCTAAATGGCACGAAAAGTCTTAAAATTTACATAAATGGGGCGAAGGTTCTTAAAATCGCCAAACTAATAGGGCGAACGTCTTAACATTTCAAAAGCAAAGGGGCTAATCATGAGGGAGAAAGGGGTCCAGAAAAAATTCCCTCTGGTGGAAATCTGCCCCTAATTAACCCGTGGAGCCCCGGCTAGTTTTGTAATGTTTGCGCACCAGAACCCGGCCGGTTTTCAAAAAATGGTTTTATTCCAGAAACAATAGCGAATGGGTTAGGAATGAAGGAAAAACCACGAAAAACCGCTCAAAAAGCTTAAAAAATGGTCCTACAGAGCCCCCGAAAACGGATTTTATAAGAGTAAAAAATTGAAGGCAATTATCCCAAAAAAACAGGTTATTGCGCGCTCGCGCACACGCACGTGGACTATGAGAGTTTTCAACCATCGGCACGGTTGCGTGGGATACGTACACAGTTCCCATACAAATCTGAGCCCTCTTGAGTGGCTACACCTGAGGTTACGGTCGGCGCAATTAGGGTGACGCGCCAGGCGCGTCTCTGGGGCTGTGCGTTACATACATCGCCGACGCGTCAGGCGCGTCGCTGGGGCTGTACGGGTTAAGTAACGTGAAATTAGCTGTTAAGGGATTGAATTTATCGCCAGCTGAAAAGACACAGAGTAAAGTCGGCATTAGTGTGCTGTGTTGGTGGTGTAATGGTTTAGATGCTTATGTTCTGGGTGTGGTGTCCCGAGTTCGAATCCCGGGAGGACCATAAATATGATTTCATTAGTTTATTCAAGTGCATTAGGGTTTGTAATGGAGAATTAATGTTAAGAACGGGGTGTTCCTTAAGGGAGCCCACCTCGCTTGTTTTCTCTTTCTCTCCCTCTCTCTCTTTGGCTTGTATCCAGTGGGCCCCATTCCGCCTAGTGTTTTAAGACGTTTACCCCCTTCCAGGTGTCAATATTTTCCTGGCGAGCGGTAGCGAGCCAGCATATATATATTTTTGTTTTGACAGCAAGCTAAATTTGTAAATTTTTCGATAGAAAAATTTCTCCGGCGAAGCCGGAATTTTCCATACAATGCTGGTTCGCTATCGATCGCCAGGACGAAATTGACACCTGGATGGGGAAGGACATTTTAAAATAGTTGGCTGAATGGGGCCGAATGGATACAAACCAGGGAAAGAGAGAAAAGGAGCGAAAGATAAAAAAAAAACGGTGACCCCCTTAATTATTCTCTACTGTACACCTTGTCTGTTACAGGTGAGCTAATTAAGGTGGCTGTCGAGGTCTCCACAGGATTATCTGGTAATTAGTTATTTCGTTCCTTACAACAATATGCAGCATTTCTTTTTAACCCTTAACCCTTTGAGTACCAACAACGTGTGTTATACTTTATTCTAGTTATATTTAGATGATAGTATGTAGCTTAAAAGGGATCTGTGGTAGTAAAAAGGGTTAAGTGAGATAGTTTGCAGCCTTTTAATGGATAGACGTCCTTCCTAAGCTGAATACAATCGTCTAATAGTTGCCAGAATATGATGCAAAATACGTCACCGGTACAGAAGGGGTTAAGGGAGGATGGTTCACATTTTGGTCGATTCTTTCGTGTACTTAATATCTGTTTAGTTTTCTCCCTTGACGTCCATCAAACTTAAAAATACATCCATTAGATCCCCCTTCTAGATATATGTATACATTTTTTTAGATAGAAAAATGTCACGGCCGAAGTCCATAATTACAGGCTCGCCAGGAAAAAATATCGACACCTAAATGGCACGAAAGGTTGACAAAGAAATGGGGCGAAAAGTCTTATAATCTATAAACGAATGGGTCAAACGTCTTAAAATATAAAAAACTAATGAGGGAGAAGGGGGCCAGAAAAACAGCTCATCATCCCTTGAACGATTATGACGCATATTGCCAGTTTATTCTGGCTATCATTAGACGATTGTATACAGCTCACTAAGGATATGTGGGAACTATTCGGGTAAAGACTATCTCAATTAACCCTCTGACTTCCATATACCCTTCCTAATCTGAATAAAGTCATCAAATCATGGCCAGAAAACAGAAAACAAATGCGTAATCGTATCTTGAAAGCGTTAAATAGGACATATCGTTTTTGTTTAGTGGGTGTGTCCATTTTGCTGTTATTAATACAACATTAATTGCCTCTTTAAGCTTTATGTTCTACGGAGTATAATTAAAAAACAAAAAAAATCTGGTTCATGGCCGGTTTTTTGGTCTATTAATTCATGTATATACTGTATTAATTTATTGTTTAGTTTCCTCGCTAGACCTTCATCAAACTTAGAAGAAAAAAACCTAGATCCCTCTTCAAGATAACTTTGCACATTTTTCGGTAGAAAAAAGTCCCGGCCGCAGGCCAATTACTCTTAAAATTACAGGAACGCTATCTCTCGCCAGGAAAAAATCGACAACTAAATGGCACGAAAGGTTTTAAAATGTACAACGAAATGGGGCGAAAGGTATTAAAATTGCCAAACTAATGGGCCAAACGTCATAAAATCTGAAAATTAATGGGGCCAAGCATGAGGAAGAAGAAGGGGGACCAGAAAAACGGTCCATGTCCCCCCTTTAATCTTTTCTCTCCATTTCCCCTTTATCCCATCCACCCTTCCTCTTCTCTTCCACGCGGTTACTCTCCCCGCCCTCCCTCAGATTCCACACATCACTGATACTACGAGAGAGAGAGAGAGAGAGAGAGTGAGAGAGTGTGTGTGTGAGAGGGAGAGAGGCTACCTTAGATTCCACACATCACTGATACTACGAGAGAGAGAGAGAGACTAACTTAACTACTTTTCCTTTTATTTGAATGCAAGAGAGAGAGAGAGAGAGAGGGAGACTAACCTAACTACTTTTCCTTTTATTTGAATGCAAGAGAGAGAGAGAGAGAGAGAGACTAACCTAACTACTTTTCCTTTTATTTGAATGCAAGAGAGAGAGAGAGAGAGAGAGAGAGAGAGAGACTAACCTAACTACTTTTCCTTTTATTTGAATGCAAGAGAGAGAGAGAGAGAGAGAGAGGGAGACTAACCTAACTACTTTTCCTTTTATTTGAATGCAAGAGAGAGAGAGAGAGAGACTAACCTAACTACTTTTCCTTTTATTTGAATGCAAGAGAGAGAGAGAGAGAGAGGGAGACTATCCTAACTACTTTTCCTTTTATTTGAATGCAAGAGAGAGAGAGAGAGAGAGACTAACTTATCTACTTTTCCTTTTATTTGAATGCAATAGAGAGAGAGAGAGAGAGAGAGAGAGAGAGAGAGAGAGAGAGAGGGAGACTAACCTAACTACTTTTCCTTTTATTTGAATGCAAGAGAGAGAGAGTACTAAGGAGTACAAAGGAAATCAAGCAACAAGAGGTCTAGTGACCCTTCTAGGCTGCTTGTCCTCCAAAACACTGAGGATCAAGTGTCCAAACAGTGGTTTAGAGTGGGTAAGGGAACATTGGAAAGGGAACTACTGCCCTAGAACTAATGTCCGTGGCAGGATTAGGAAGTTAGTAGGAAACAGATGGGTTAGTAACTGAGGGGAGGATAAAATAAAGTTATTCATTTACAAACGCAGTCAGTCGCGGGTTTGATGCGAGATATTTGTCTAAGCGGAGTTTAAATGAATCAACGGTGCTGCAGTCTATAACATCTCGGGGAAGCCCATTCCACAAGTTGACAACTCGATTGAAGAAGAAGTTCTTAGATTCGTGTGAGTTAAAAGATTTACCAATAATTTGGCAACCGTTTCCCTGCGTGTAATTAGATTGGTCGATAGTGAAGTACTTACTACAGTGGTGCCCAACCCCGAAAAGGGTTGAAATAGGGGAGCTATCCCCCCGCCAAAGGCGGCTTTCTAGGGCCTTTCCTAGCTGATGCTGAGAGGATTGGGTTCTAGTCATGTGGTGATGGGCTGGTCTATCAGAGTGAGAACTGAGCGATCTCTGCCATACCCATAGCTTACTCTGACTGTTCCTGTTACTTATATATTTTCTAGATCTCAAGTGACGGCGTCTCCTGCGTGGATTGACTTCCTAATCTACCAAGATTGGAAGCCAAAGCGTCACATCTTTCCTTTGCCCCTCAACTTTCTCTTCATAATTGCTGAGGGGCACAGCGCCCTGGGTGGGGCTTTGGTTTCCCGGGCGTTTCCGCACCCTCCTCAGCTCCCCGCGATGGAGTGGCTTCGGTCACCCAGGCTTTATTGTGGTCGGCAGGGAGGGTTCTGTGGGGGTGCTCGGTTATGGCCTTGGCCTTGCTCAGGACCTTGGGGCTGTTCGGCCAGGCAGCTTGGGGAAAAACAATAACAACAACTTACTACAGTTCATATTGTCGATGCCTTTGATGATTTTGAACACTTGAATTAAGTCACCTCTTAATCTGCGCTGGGTTAAAGGAAATAGATTTAATTCTCTAAGACGCTCTTCGTATGGTTTGTTCTTTAGGTTAGGTATCATTTTGGTAACTCTACGTTGAACTCGTTCTAGCTTGTTTATGTCTTTTTGGTAATAAGGGCACCAGCATTGAACGCAGTATTCCAGAAGAGGGCGGACTAAGGAATTGTAAAGGGTTAGGATAACGTCTTTGGATATATGCTCAAATGACCTGCCTATAAAGCCAATTATTTTGTTTGCCTTCTTTACAACTTCTGAACATTGTTGACTCGGTTTTAGGTTACTCGATATTGTTACTCCCAGATCGGTTTCTCTGTTTACATTCTTAAGCTGAGTGCCATTCATCGCATAGTTTGCTTTCTCATTTAGGTATCCGATATGTAGTACTATACATTTATCCGCATTGAAACTCATTTGCCAAATTTGGGCCCAATGTGACAATTTATCTAGATTGTGTTGCATATCGTCAACTTGATCTTTTGAGAGTACGCTATTTGCAATTTTAGTATCGTCAGCAAATTTTGAGATTGTACAGGTGAGACCCTCTTCTATGTCGTTGATGTAAATTAGAAAGAGAATTGGTCCTAATACCGATCCCTGGGGTACCCCGCTACTTACATTGGTCCATTTAGATGCCTTACCGTTTATGACTACTCTTTGCTTTCTGTCGCTGAGCCAATTTTCTATCCATTTCAACGCACCGTCTTGTATTCCATGCGCTTTTAGTTTTAGCAGTAAACGTTTGTGGGGAACTTTGTCAAAGGCCTTTTGAAAATCAAGGTATATAATACAGCTTTACTCTCATCGTAGAGGTTGAGGATATCGTGGAAGAAGTCTAAGAGGTTTGTTAAACAGGAACGTTTTTTACGAAAGCCGTGTTGAGTATCTTTAAGTATGTTATTTTCCTCTAAGTGATTTACGAGTCTGTCTCTTATGACCGTTTCTAGCATTTTACATACAACTGAGGTTAAGCTAATTGGACGATAGTTGCTGGGTAGGGATTTGCTGCCTTTTTTTAATATCGGTGTTACGTTGGCTATCTTCCACTGATCAGGCATAGTTCCAGACTGCAAGGATTTATTGAATAGTAATGTCAGTGGTTTGGAGAGCTCATCCTTTGCTTCCTTTAGAACTCTACACGAGATTGTATCAGGTCCAGGCGTTTTATTTACCTTGAGTTTATCTAAACAATTCAATACTTCTCTCTCTGTAACGGTGATATTGCTTAGAACATCTGAATTATCAATCTGAATCGGCGATGGTGTAGGGATATCACTGAGGTCTTCTGTTGTAAAAACTGATGCAAAGAAGGTATTGAGGGCATTACTCATTTGTACTTCGTCTTTGGTGTATTCTCCATTTGCATCGACTAACGGTCCAACAGTTGAAGTAACTACTTTTTTCTTTCTGATATAACTATAGAATTCTTTCGGGTTTGTTTTACTTTGATTCGCAATATGTAACTCTAGGGTCTTTTTACTTTGCTTAATTAACTTTTTGGCTTTGCGTCGTAGCTCTACAAATTTCACCCGTTCTTCGTCATTTTGAGAGGATTTTAATCTATCATTAGCAAATTTTTTAGCAAGCAGGCAGTTTGAAATATCTTTATTCCACCATTTGGGCTTATTATTATGGCCTGGACGCCGTATTTTCGATGGTATGCAGTCTTGCACTGCTTTTAGGTAAGTGGTTTCGAATAACTTCCAAGATGTATTTATGTCGTTATTGTTAATTAAAAAGCTCCAGTCAGTTTCTTTAAACATAGCTCTAAGTTTATGAAAGTTTGCTTTCTTGAAATTAGCGACTTTTTCGATGCTACTATTTGGTTCGTTACTAGTAAAGTTTAATGTGAAAGTTATCGTGCGATGGTCGCTGTTACTGAATTCATCACCAACATTCAAATTCTCCATTAATTCTTCTTTTGTTGCAAGTACAATGTCAAGAACGTTATTACCACGGGTCGGTGTTCGAACAAATTGATAAAGCGAACTCTCTTGCAAGTTCGTATACAAGTCATGTCCGGAGTGTGAAGTAAGAGTATCGCCCCACTTGGTCACAGGTAAATTAAAGTCGCCAAAAAATACGGTATCTTGTGAGTTACTTACATCTGCAATTTGTTCATAAATTTCTTGGTCAGTTTGCACTGATTGAGCTGGAGGTCTGTATATTAATGCAAGTATTATTTTTGTACCTTTATTATTCTTTATTAGCACAAAAGATGTGTCGACGTTCACAATTTGAGGTGTTAACAAGAGGGTCGGGTTAAGACTTTCTTTGATATAAAATAAAACGCCACCTCCATTTTTATTTATTCGGCTTTTCTCAAACATTACATAACCGGGAAGTGAATACTCTGCTAAAAAGTCTCTATCTACTGTATTGAGCCAAGATTCTGTTATACCAATCACATCATAATTTTCAGTAAACACTAGTTCCTCTAAATCTGAAAATTTATTGCGTATGCTACGAGCGTTTGCATAGAAAACCTTTAAAGTTGCGGTTTTAGAACTCACAGAACGTTCTTTAATCAAATTTTGGGTTCTGGTTGGATCTACATTTACATTCATGGCTGACGTCAGTCCTAGGTCGTTATCCCTGGCGGTTTTGAATTTGGGTCGTGTTGGTGGAGCTTTATCCAAATTCGCGGTTCCTGAGAGAGAGAGAGAGAGAGAGAGGGAGACTAACCTAACTACTTTTCCTTTTATTTAAATGCAAGAGAGAGAGAGAGGGAGACTAACCTAACTATTTTTCCTTTTATTTTAATGCAAGAGAGAGAGAGAGAGACTAACCTAACTACTTTTCCTATTATTTGAATGCAAGAGAGAGAGAGAGAGAGGGAGACTAACTTAACTACTTTTCCTTTTATTTGAATGCAAGAGAGAGAGAGAGAGAGACTAACTTAACTACTTTTCTTTTTATTTGAATGCAAGAGAGAGAGAGAGAGAGATAGAGCGAGAGGGAGACTATCCTAACTACTTTTCCTTTTATTTGAATGCAAGAGAGAGAGGGAGACTAACCTAACTTATTTTCCTTTTATTTGAATGCAAGAGAGAGAGAGAGAGAGAGAGAGAGACTAACCTAACTACTTTTCCTTTTATTTGAATGCAAGAGAGAGAGTACAAAGGAGTACAAAGGAAATCAAGCAACAACAGTTCTAGTGACCCTTCTAGGCTGCTTGTCCTCCAAAACACTGAGGATCAAGTGTCCAAACAGTGGTTTAGAGTGGGTAAGGGAACATTGGAAAGGGAGCTAATGCCCTGCCACTAACGTGGCAGGACTAGGAAGTTAGTAGGGGACATATGGGTTAGTAACTGAGGGGAGGATAAAGTTATTCATTTACAAACGCAGTCAGTCGCGGGTTTGATGCGAGATATTTGTCTAGGCGGAATTTAAATGAATCAACGGTGCTGCAGTCTATAACGTCTCGGGGAAGCCCATTCCACAAGTTGACAACTCGATTGAAGAAGAAATTCTTAGATTCGTGCGAGTTAAAAGATTTACCAATAATTTTGCAACCGTTTCCCCGCGTGTAATTAGATTGGTCGATAGTGAAGTACTTAATACAGTTCATATTGTCGATGCCTTTGATGATTTTGAACACTTGAATTAAGTCGCCTCTTAATCTGCGCTGGGTTAAAGGAAATAGATTTAATTCTCTAAGACGCTCTTCGTATGGTTTGTTCTTTAGGCTAGGTATCATTTTGGTAACTCTACGTTGAACTCGTTCTAGCTTGTTTATATCTTTTTGGTAATAAGGGCACCAGGATTGAACGCAGTATTCCAGAAGAGGGCGGACTAAGGAATTGTAAAGGGTTAGGATAACTTCTTTGGATTTATGCTCAAATGACCTACCTATAAAGCCAATTATTTTGTGTGCCTTCTTAACAACTTCTGAACATTGTTGACTCGGTTTTAGGTTACTCGATATTGTTACTCCCAGATCAGTTTCTCTGTTTACATTCTTAAGCTGAGTGCCATTCATCGAATAGTTTGCTTTCTCATTTAGGTATCCGACATGTAGTACTTTACATTTATCCGCATTGAAACTCATTTGCCAAATTTGGGCCCAACATGACAATTTATCTAGATTGTGTTGCATATCGTCAACTTGTTCTTTTGAGAGTACGCTATTTGCAATTTTTGTATCGTCAGCAAATTTTGAGATTGTGCAGGTGAGACCCTCATCTATGTCGTTGATGTAAATTAGAAAGAGAATTGGTCCTAGTACCGATCCCTGGGGTACCCCGCTACTTACATTGGTCCATTTAGATGCCTTACCGTTTATGACTACCCTTTGCTTTCTGTTGCTGAGCCAATTTTCTATCCATTTCAACACACCGTCTTGTATTCCATGCGCTTTTAGTTTTAGCAGTAAACGTTTGTGGGGAACTTTGTCAAAGGCCTTTTGAAAATCAAGGTATATAATATCTACAGCTTTACTCTCATCGTAGAGGTTGAGGATATCGTGGAAGAAGTCTAAGAGGTTTGTTAAACAGGAACGTTTTTTACGAAAGCCGTGTTGAGTATCTTTAAGTATGTTATTTTCCTCTAAGTGATTTACGAGTCTGTCTCGTATGACCGTTTCTAGCATTTTACATACAACTGAGGTTAATCTAATTGGACGATAGTTACTGGGTAGGGATTTGCTGCCTTTTTTTAATATCGGTGTTACGTTGGCTAGCTTCCACTGATCAGGCATAGTTCCAGACTGCAAGGATTTATTGAATAGTAATGTCAGTGGTTTGGAGAGCTCATTCTTAGCTTCCTTTAGAACTCTAGGCGAGATTGTATCAGGTCCTGGCGTTTTATTTACCTTGAGTTTATCTAAACAATTCAATACTTCTCTCTCTGTAACGGTGATATTGCTTAGAACATCTGAATTATCAATCTGAATCGGCGATGGTGTAGGGATATCACTGAGGTCTTCTGTTGTAAAAACTGATGCAAAGAAGGTATTGAGGGCATTACTCATTTGTACTTCGTCTTTGGTGTATTCTCCTTTTTCATCGACTAACGGTCCAACAGTTGAAGTAACTACTTTTTTCTTT
Source organism: Paralithodes platypus (assembly GCA_032716605.1). Taxonomy (NCBI): domain Eukaryota; kingdom Metazoa; phylum Arthropoda; class Malacostraca; order Decapoda; family Lithodidae; genus Paralithodes; species Paralithodes platypus. The sequence continues at coordinate 38,349,396 of CM064482.1, read as the reverse complement.
CTGATATAACTATAGAATTTTTTCGGGTTTGTTTTACTTTGATTCGCAATATGTAACTCTAAGGTCTTTTTACTTTGCTTAAGAGAGAGAGAGAGAGAGAGAGAGAGGGAGACTAACTTAACTACTTTTCCTTTTATTTGAATACAAGAGAGAGAGAGAGTGAGAGAGAGAGAGAGAGAGTGAGGGAGACTAACCTAACTACTTTTCCTTTTATTTGAATGCAAGAGAGAGAGAGAGAGAGGGAGACTAACCTAACTACTTTTCCTTTCATTTGAATGCAAGAGAGATAGAGAGAGAGTACAAAGGAAGTACAAAGGAAATCAAGCAACAACAGGTCTAGTGACCCTTCTAGGCTGCTTGTCATCCAAAACACTGAGGATCAAGTGTCCAAACAGTGGTTTACAGTGGGTAAGGGAACATTGGAAAGGGAACTACTGCCCTAGAACTAATGTCCGTGGCAGGATTAGGAAGTTAGTAGGGAACAGATGGGTTAGTAACTGAGGGGGGGATAAAATAAAGTTATTCATTTACAAACGCAGTCAGTCGCGGGTTTGATGCGAGATATTTGTCTATGCGGAGTTTAAATGAATCAACGGTGCTGCAGTCTATAACGTCTCGGAAGCCCATTCCACAAGTTGACAACTCGATTGAAGGAGAAATTCTTAGATTCGTGTGAGTTAAAAGATTTACCAATAATTTTTCAACCGTTTCCCCGCGTGTAATTAGATTGGTCGATAGTGAAGTACTTACTACAGTTCATATTGTCGATGCCTTTGATGATTTTGAACACTTGAATTAAGTCACCTCTTAATCTGCGCTGGGTTAAAGGAAATAGGTTTAATTCTCTAAGACGCTCTTCGTATGGTTTGTTCTTTAGGCTAGGTATCATTTTGGTAACTCTACGTTGAACTCGTTCTAGCTTGTTTATATCTTTTTGGTAGTAAGGGCACCAGGATTGAACGCAGTATTCCAGAAGAGGGCGGACTAAGGAATTGTAAAGGGTGAGAATATCTTCTTTGGATTTATGCTCAAATGACCTGCCTATAAAGCCAATTATTTTGTTTGCCTTCTTAACAACTTCTGAACATTGTTGACTCGGTTTTAGGTTACTCGATATTGTTACTCCCAGATCGGTTTCTCTGTTTACATTCTTAAGCTGAGTGCCATTCATCGAATAGTTTGCTTTCTCTTTTTGGTATCCGATATGTAGTACTTTACATTTATCCGCATTGAAACTCATTTGCCAAATTTGGGCCCAACATGACAATTTATCTAGATTGTGTTGCATATCGTCAACTTGTTCTTTTGAGAGTACGCTATTTGCAATTTTTGTATCGTCAGCAAATTTTGAGATTGTACAGGTGAGACCCTCATCTATGTCGTTGATGTAAATTAGAAAGAGAATTGGTCCTAGTACCGATCCCTGGGGTACCCCGCTACTTACATTGGTCCATTTAGATGCCTTACCGTTTATGACTACTCTTTGCTTTCTGTCGCTGAGCCAATTTTCTATCCATTTCAACACACCGTCTTGTATTCCATGCGCTTTTAGTTTTAGCAGTAAACGTATGTGGGGAACTTTGTCAAAGGCCTTTTGAAAATCAAGGTATATAATATCTACAGCTTTACTCTCATCGTAGAGGTTAAGGATATCGTGGAAGAAGTCTAAGAGGTTTGTTAAACAGGAACGTTTTTTACGAAAGCCGTGTTGAGTATCTTTAAGTAAGTTATCTGCCTCTAAGTGATTTACGAGTCTGTCTCTTATGACCGTTTCTAACATTTTACATACAATTGAGGTTATGCTAATTGGACGATTGTTACTGGGTAGCGATTTGCTGCCTTATTTGAATATCGGTGTTACGTTGGCTAGCTTCCACTGATCAGGCATAGTCCCAGACTGCAAGGATTCATTGAATAGCAATGTCAGTGGTTTGGAGAGCTCATCCTTAGCTTCCTTTAGAACTCTAGGCGAGATTGTATCAGTTCCAGGCGTTTTATTTACCTTGAGTTTATCTAAACAATTCAATACTTCTCTCTCTGTAACGGTGATATTGCTTAGAACATCTGAATTATCAATCTGAATCGGCGATGGTGTAGGGATATCACTGAGGTCTTCGGTTGTAAAAACTGATGCAAAGAAGGTATTAAGGGCATTACTCATTTGTACTTCGTCTTTGGTGTATTCTCCTTTTTCATCGACTAACGGTCCAACAGTTGAAGTAACTACTTTTTTCTTTCTGATATAACTATAGAATTCTTTCGGGTTTGTTTTACTTTGATTCGCAACATGTAACTCTAGGGTCTTTTTACTTTGCTTAATTAACTTTTTGGCTTTGCGTCGTAGCTCTACAAATTTCACCCGTTCTTCGTCATTTTGAGAGGATTTTAATCTATCATTTGCAAATTTTTTATCAAAGCAGACAGTCTGAAATATCTTTATTCCACCATTTGGGCTTATCATTATGGCCTGGACGCCGTATTTTCGATGGTATGCAGTCTTGCACTGCCTTAAGGTAAGTGGTTATGAAACACTCCCAAGATGTATTTATGTCGTTATTGTTAGTCAGAGAGCTCCAGTCAGTTTCTTTAAGCTTTGATTTTAGTTTATGAAAATTTGCTTTCTTGAAATTAGGGACTTTCTCAATGCTGCTATTTGATTTGTTACTAGTAAACTTTAAAGTGAAAGTTATCGTACGATGGTCGCTGTTACTGAATTCATCACCAACATTCAAATTCTCTATTAATTCTTCTTTTGTTGCGAGTACAAGGTCAAGCACATTATTACCACGGGTCGGAGATTGTACAAATTGAAAAAAGTTAACTCTCTTGCAAGTTAGCATAGAGGTCGTGTCCAGAGTGTGAAGTAAGAATATCGCCCCATTTAGTCACGGGTAAGTTGAAATCGTCAAGAATTACGGTATCTTGTATGTTAGTTATTTCTGCAATTTGTTCATAAATTTCACTGTCAGTTTGCACTGATTGAGATGGGGGTCTGTATAATAAAGCTAGTGTTATTTTAGTTCCTCGTTTATTATTTAATAGTATGTAAGATATGTCTATATTCGCAATTTGAGGTTTTGACATTAAGACGGGATTAAGACTTTCCTTTATAAAAAACAGAACTCCTCCTCCATTTCTATTGATCCGACTTTTCTCAAACATTGTATAACCAGGAAGCGTATATTCGGCTAAAAAGTCTCTGTCTTCCGTATTTAACCAAGATTCTGTAATGCCGATTATATCATAATGTTCTGTAAACACGATTTCCTCTAGATCTGAAAATTTATTGCGTATGCTACGAGCATTTACATAAAACACCTTAAGAGTATTAGAGTTGGATGTTACCGATTGTGCATTGTCTGAATTTTCAGTTCGTATTTGACTTACACTACCCTGTCTGGGGTCTGGTTGACCCCGTTTTTTAACGGAAATCCTTGACTGCATCGTTCAGCAGACGACCAAGACGTGCAGCTCCTACTTCATTGAGATGTACACCATCTCCTGAAAACAAAGATTTATCATAGTAAAAATGATCCCACGTGTCGACAAAGCCGATGTCCTCCTCCCTGCAGAGTTTGGCTAGTCGGCGATTTGTACTGGTAGCTATGTTGTAGAATCGGTTTTCTACATCAATCCGGGGAACAATTCCTGAAATTAAGATTCTATTAGATTTTTCCTTGAAGGACCTGATCAGCCGCCGGTACTTGCACAGTAGTTCCTCTGACCGCATCCGTTGGACATCGTTAGATCCAACGTGGATGATGTACGTAGTGCTTGCGGGGGCGAGCCTGGAAACCTCTTCCACAGCCGCAACAATGTCGTCCACGCCGCCACCTGGGATACAGAATCGCTTTCTGGTCCTGGGTGCCCTGGCGCAGAACTCGGTTAGTTGGCCACGGACCATGGAGTCGCCCACAAGCCGAACTTCTTCCGTTTCCTCTTCCTCGTCAATAGCCAGAATTTTTAAGCGGTTTTGGCATGTTGTCGGGATGACCTTCCTGGTACTGGTACTGGGATGCACATTGTTTCTCACTAACTGAAAATTGTCCTGGGGGGGAGTGAGAGTAGAGTCATTATTATTTTCTGCAACATCTAAGGTAGCTGCTGGTGTGGGTACCGGTACCGGTACTGTATGCACTGGAATGGCGGTTGACATCGTAGTGGTTTCTTGGGCCGAGGGCACTCCTACGTTGAGTGTGGCAAATTCTTGAAGGGATTCAAGCTTCGTAGTCAGGGCATCGATCTTGCGGTGAGCTGCATTCAATTCATCCGCAATCTTCTCTCGGAGCTGGCAAAATCTACAAATTTGGACATCAGTATCAACAAACATGGTAGGGCCAAATTTACCGGAACAACTCGTGCAGGTTCGTTGCGGCGCCATGACGATATAATCACAATATGCCTGAAAATCACACAAATTTATGGTAGCAAAATGGTACAATTAAAGCCTGAAAATCACAAAACATGTATGTTAGCAATGTGATACAATTAATTCCTGAAAATCATACAACATTTTGTTAGCAATATGATAAAATTAATATGCCTGTAAATCACAAACAATATATTAGCAATAGAACACAATTTATGCCTAAAAATAAAACAAACATTGATGTTAGCAGTATGACACAGTTAAAGCCTGAAAATCACAAATGGACTAGAAATTTGTTACAAAATTTACTGGAAAAAAAAGTGGGAGAGGGTTAATGTAGCCTAGTGAGAAAACTGGAAAACAGTATACAGTACAGTAACAAAAAATATTTGTTAGCAATATGGTACAATTAATGCCTGTAAATCACAAAAAGAATATGTTAATCACAAGAACACAATTTATGCCTGATAATATATAAAAAAAATTGATGTTAGCAGTATTACACAGTTAAAGCCTGAAAATTGTAAATGGAATAGTGATTTGTTACAAAATTTACTGGGAAAAAAAGTGGGAGAGGGTTAATTTAGCCTAGTGAGAAAACTGGAAAGCAGTATACAGTACAGTAACAAAAAATATTGGTTAGCAATATGGTACAATTAATGCCTGTAAATCACAAAAAGAATATGTTGATCACAAAAAGAATATGTTAGCACTAGAACACAATTTTATGCCTGAAAATAAAAATAAAATTATGTTAGCAGTATGACACAGTTAGGCTAAAGCCTGTATATTAGTTTATACAGTGGTTGACACAATACTAATAATAATGGAGTTAGTAATATCCCTGGCAAGAGTGTGAGAGGCCTATTATTATGGTGACAAGTATCTGAAATGCGATTAATAAATAGGCTATCAAAAAGTATTACAGTAACTAAGTTATTCTAACCCAATATTAAAACTATCTTGACAAATGTTAGTGTGTGCGATTTATATAGATAACCAAGATAAAAAGTTCAACCTAGTACAGTATTGGCTAGACTTTGATATATAAAATACAAGAAGAGGGTTTGTTTATGCATACACAGGTGGCGCTGGTATCGGCGGCGTCTCTACTAACTTGACAAATAGAATTTTGAAAAATAAACGTTTATCAGTCAAAACTACAATACAATGTCATGCAAGATAACTACTGGGTGGTTTGCTAAGCACTTAACTATAGTGAGGGCTAAAATATCTACAATAAGTGCTAGAACTTTATATGAAACAAGCAAATCGTTTGTTTACTTTAGAGCGTCGGTCGTCACTAACCGATACAAATGTAAACAAAAGCAGTCTCGATAAACAAACGTTTATCAGTAAAAAACACAGCAAAATTACATGCAAAGCAACTACAGGGCAGTTAAGCTAGAGCTTAGCTACAGTTCATGCAAACAAATAAGGGGATGAGTAATGGAGTACTCAAGTTATGGTCAAATTTCGAGCAGCGAGAGCGAAGTGCTGTTGGCGGGTTGGCGCGTCGGGCTCGAGAGAGAGAGAGAGAGAGGGGAGTCTAACCTAACTACTTTTCCTTTTATTTGAATGCAATAGAGAGAGAGAGAGAGAGGGAGACTAACCTAACTACTTTTCCTTTCATTTGAATGCAAGAGAGAGTGAGAGAGAGAGGGAGACTAACCTAACTACTTTTCCTTTTATTTGAATGCAAGAGAGAGAGAGAGAGAGAGACTAACCTAACTATTTTTCCTTTCATTTGAATGCAAGAGAGAGAGAGAAGCAGAATCAGAATCAGAATATTTATTTTTCCATTTTACAATGGTTCTTCACATAAAACATTAAACAAATATTAAAATACATACATTATATATATATACATATTTACAATAAGAAACATCTCTAGTATGTTACTATGGACAGTCTTCAATATCTATAAAAAAATGACAGTTACAGTATTATTACATTTTTTGTTTATAGATCCATTTCATGTTTCAGAATATAATCTTTTAATATATGCTAAAACGTGTTTAGGTTATTTGTGTCCTTTACTGATCTCGGCAACCTATTCCATATTTTAGGACCTGCTACCAAAAGCGATCGTTCACCATAAAAAGGTGTTCGTTCTCTGTACATATAGATGGTTTTGCTGTCTTGTGTTACTATTTATGATTTCATTAACAATAGGAAAGTGTATTAGCCAGTTTGGAATTAGCTTATGCCTTTCTTTATACACCGCAATAGCTGTATCATATATATATTTATGCTTTATTTTTAGCCACTCTTATACCTTTATTATCGGAGTTACATGGTCGTATTTTTTTGCTCCACCCACTGCTACCTTTGCAGCAAAATTCTGCATTTTTTGTACATAATTTAATATAGTGCAATTAGTTGAACCCCATATCATTATGCAATAATTTATCAAACTTAAAATTAGCGATTGAACCACAATGACCCTAGTAGCTTTGTCAAAACTACCTTTTATACGAATCACATACATCAACGTTCCCATGACTTTCTTGTTCAGTTCACTTGTGTGTTTGTTGAAAAGCATGTTACAATCTATATGTAGACCTAAATTTGTTACATGTGTACAAGGTATAATTTTATGATCATCGAGTTGTATACATACATTTGAGGGTATTTGGGATAAAAGCTGTCTAGTGCCAAGGAAAATGCATTGAGTTTTATTTGCATTCAACATAAGACCATTTCTCTGGAAATATTGTTTCACTATTTTGAGTGAATTTTCTGTTTTGCTAATTACATTAGTTAGTTCATCCAGAGTGCCTGAGTGAAGTATCTGTGTATCATCAGCATACTGAATGAGCAAACAATCTTTAACATAGTTTAGTAAATCACTGACAAATATAATAAATAGAATGGGTCCTAGAATAGAGCCTTGAGGCACTCCATATGTTACATGTAAAGTAGATGAGACTGTATCACCCAACTGCACAGCCTGTGTCCTATCGGTCAAGTAATTCATAAGCCAGAATGAGTCAATATTTAATTTTTTGCATTTTTCTAACAATATTTTGATGACTGACACTGTCGAAAGCTTTAGACAAATCAAGCAGTGTTAGTAAAGACACATTTTTGTTATCCATATTAGTATATATTTTATTAGTTAATAAAGTGAGGGCTGTTTCCGTTGATAAATTTGGCCGAAAACCATGTTGACTTATAGAAAGCAGATTGTTGTTTTCCAAGTGCGACATATACTGATTTGTGGCGAGTTTCTCTAAAACTTTTGATAATATTGGGAGAAGTGAAATGGGTCGATAATTACCAACACAATCTTTGTCTCCATTTTTATATATTGGTTTAATTATAGCATGCTTCCACATTTTCGGGAACTTACCAGTTACTATCGAGGTGTTTATTATACAGGTTAAGTAAGATATTGTAACATACAATGCATCTTTTAACATCTGAAGAGAAATCCCATCAGAACCACAAGCTTTCGTGTCTTTAAGCTGCTTAAATGTTAGAATTATAGTATTTGTGTCAATTGGTTTTAGTCTAAAAAGATTGTTAGCAGTTGTAAAAGTCTCTTATCGTTGGTCGGTATTCTCATCTGTGTCTAGTGTAATGTTATTTTGTGATTTCTCATATGATGATTTGCCTACATTTGCAAAGAAATCGTTAAATTTGTCTACTTTTTCTATCGTGTTATCAAAGGATTGGATACTTGAAGATTTCTTATTACTGGGAACTATTTGTTTTATTAATTTCCAAGTTGATGCTGTATCACCTTTACAATTATTAAATTGGTCATGGTAAAATATACTTTTTGTTCCTGCTATGAGAGACTTGACTCGTTTTTTCTCAGTTTTATACTTTGACTCTAGATCTCTGTTTTGTCTATCGTGTTTTAATGCAGCTTGTAGCTTATTCCTTTCGCTTATTGCGGTTTTAATGGTGTTGTTTATCCAAGGGGCATAGGGCCTTTTTATCTCCTTTGTAGTTATTGGAGCACATTTATCGAGACATTCTATAAATACAGTTGTAAATATTTCTACCTGTTTATCTACATCATCAGTATCCATTATCTTATTTAGTCTATCAGTTTCACCCATAATCAAGTCACAAAAATTATCTTTATCATAATTACTCATATGTCTAAAAGTCTTAATTACGGGTTGACGTTTGGGTTTTCTAGCATTTACTTCCACCATAATTTTTTCGTGATCTCCAATTGAGTGTGATACAACATCTGCATAGTGTACTGTGTTAAGGTTATTAGTAATTATGACGTCTAATAGGGTGCTAGAGTGAGAAGTGATTCTTGTGGGTTTCTGAATAAGCTGATGGAGATGATTGGTAGTTATAATTTTACTAATCTTATTTGTACTAAAAAACAGGTCATCGTTTAAGTCTCCGAAAAGAAAAAAGGATTTTTTACGTAGACAAACAGACTTTAACACTTCTTGGATATAATCAAATGACGATACAGGAGCTTTGGGTGACGATACATAGAACCAATGAGAATTGTAGGTAACTTTCGAATTTGTACACTGAGCCAGATATCCTCTACTCCACTTTGTTGATCTATATTCATAGTTATTTTACTAGTTTGTAAATTATCTCTTACATATATACACACACCTCCTCCCCTACCATTATCATTTCGGTATATACTATAGCCATTACTATTTACAAAACTGTCTGGGATATTAGAAGAAAGCCATGTTTCACTAACACAGAGAATGTCCAAGTTTCGTTCATTGATCATCAATAATATTTCATCAAAATTTGCTAAGAGTGACTGAGCATTCAAATGTTCTATGGTTAAGTGATCCATGTCTGAAATTGCCCTGGAGGAGGTTATTAGTTTCAATTGTCCCTATTTTGATTATTCTATATACAAATTAATTTCTGCTGGTAAATATAAATACATATGTTGCATCTACCGGTCCCCAAATACTCCTCCAGAGCAAAGTCTTTTTGATTCTCTGTCCTCACAACTCAGTGTCCTCAACTTAAATGCTTCTTCTGAAATCACTGTGTTGGGTGATTTTAATGTCCATAATGTTGAATGGCTCACTCATTCAGCCAGGACTGATGATGCTGGTCTTGAATGTGAGCTATTTGCAGACTCATTTAATCTCACTCAACTAGTCAACCAACCCACCCGTGTACCAGATAATCCTAATCATAATTCCCACCTACTGGACTTATTTTTAACAACCAATTCAGAAAATTATGATGTTACAGTGAGGTCCCCGCTTGGATCTTCTGATCACTGTCTGATACAGGCCACCTGTCTATCACCTACCACACCTTCCCACTCTGAACCTGTTTTGGTGACTAAATGGCATTACGATAGGGCAGACTGGGAGGGTCTTCAAGGTTTCTTTATTGATATTCCCTGGACCTCTTTCTTTTCTAATGATGCACACTCCACCTTGAGCCACATACAAGATTTTGTAAAAATTGGAATGAAAACTTTTATTCCTCATCAAAAGTACAGTAAAAGATCTAATTCACCTAAATGGTTTGACCATAATTGTGCTAGAGTAACTGAACAAAAAGCAATAGCCTACAATGCATACACAAGATCAAAAACACATGAAGCCTTTAATTACTTTAGAAACATCAGAAATCATGCCAAAACTGTATTAAACCTAACTAAATCAAACTTTCTCCACAAGCAGGCAAATAAACTTCTAAATAATCCAAATGATAACAAAATATTTTGGTCTACTCTTAACTCATTTCAATCCAACTTCGCTACTGCTTCATCCATTCCACCATTAAAATCTCCGACTGGCAATCTTGTAAGTGACCCTCGAGGTAAAGCTAACCTTCTTGCGGATATTTTCTCCACCAACTCAACCTTAGATGAAATAAATCAAGATGTCCCTGCACTTAATTTTAATTCGCCTGAAATTCCCTCACTTAAGATCACACCAGACATGTCAAAACTATTTTGCAGAATCTCTCAGTAGATAAGGCTCCTGGTCCAGATAAAATTCCTCCAATAGTACTTAAAAATTGCTCCTTGGTGCTCGCTCCTGTATTGGCAAAATGTTTCCGTCTGTGTACTCATACCTCATGCTTCCCAGTACCCTGGACAGAAGCAAACATCCATCCAGTTCCTAAAAAAGGTGCCTCTTCAGATCCATCAAACTACAGACCAATAGCTATAACTTCCACTCTTGGTAAAGTCTTTGAAATTATATTAAATAATCACATAATTAAGCATCTTGAGAATTATAAATTAATCAGTGATAGGCAATATGGTTTTAGACGATGTCGATCAACTGCAGATATGCTTTGCCTTCTTACGCATCAAATCAACCAAGCTACAGACCAACATGGTGAAACACATACAATAGCACTGGATATATCAAAGGCATTTGATAGAGTCTGGCATCAATCCTTATTGTCGAAGATGTCACACTACGGCCTTGCATCATTAGTTCCACTAATTTCTTCTTATCTTCATAACAGAAAAATATGTGTAATGGTGTATCTATCTATCTATCTATATGCTCAGGCCCAATCCCCATTTTGGGGGTAGCCGACTCAAGACAGAGCAAGAACAGGGAAAACACAAAAACAACATAAAACAAAAATAAACACAGATAAAAAACACAAACTCACACACATCCAGGTCACCCAGGAGAAGACCCAGAGACCAGGGTTACCAAGGTCGCTCCAGCACTCCCCCGGCCCCTGACCACCCGGAGAGGTTCCGATCTCGGCAGGCAGACATGCAGCGGAGCCAAAGCCACAAGCCCTCCCACCACACTTCCAGGCACACCCTTCATATTAATCGTCCCCCCGGGCCAGGCGCCTGATGGACTATTATCTAGTCCAACTTGCGCCCGACCCCTTACTCCAAATGACCATGTGGTCACTCAACTATTCACAAGCATTCTCCATTCACTCCTGTCCACCACCACTTCCCCTGCCTGATCTATAGTCATTCCTCTATCATCCAAAGCCTTTCTTACACAGTCTCTCCATCTCAATGGGGGTCTTCCTGCCCTTCTATCTCCCCTTGTACCTGACTCACATATTCTCTTTGTAAGCCTTTCATCTCCCATTCGTTCAACATGACCATACCAGCTCAGCACCCTTCTGTCCACTCTGGCTGACAAAAGTGTAATGGTAGATGGCCTTTATTCTCAATTTCACTCAATAAATGCTGGTGTTCCCCAGGGATCAGTTTGGCCCCAATTCTGTTCCTCATTCATATCAATGATCTCATATCTACCACTCATAATCCAATACATTCCTACGCAGATGACTCAACACTCCACAGTTCCTTCACATTTACCAATTCGTTCACCCAACCCGATCTTATAAATTCAAAAATAAACACTGCAATTTCTCTGAACCAGGACCTTTCTAGAATTAATGGATGGGGACAAAAGAATCTAGTTTCCTTTAATGCACAGAAAACCAAGTACATTCAATTTTCTAACCGACAGAATCTCACTGACTCCCATATATTTTTTAATGATGTAAATATTCCCACTTCCCCTAGTATTGACATTCTCGGTGTAACATTAACTACTAACTTGAGCTGGACACATTATGTTAGAAGCATTGCTAAGAATGCCTCTAAAAAACTGGGACTCCTGTACAGAGTTCGAGAATTCTTCACTGACGAGCAGTTGGCCGTAATATATAAAAGTCATGTGCGTTCTCAGATGGATTACTGTTCACCTCTGTGGGGTGGAAGTGGAGTGGTTGCATTGAGGCAGTTGGACAAAATTCAAAATAAAGCTATTAGATTAATCAATAACCCTGCAATCACACAGGACCTTCCTACATTATCCATACGAAGAAACGTTGCATCCCTTGCATTATTCTACAGATATTTTCACAGCAATTGTTCCGAGGAACTTGCTTCAATTGTGCCGCCTCTCCACATCTTTCCCCGTAGAACTAGGGCAGCTGAGAGCGCCCATGAATTTACACTTTCTCCTCCACAATGCAGAACTTCTGCTTATCAGAATTCATTTATCCCCAGAGCTACTACTCTTTGGAATTCACTTCCCTCGAATTGCTTTCCACAAACTTACAATCTACAAATTTAATGTTTAAATCCAGTTGTTACAAAAAATTTATGAATGGAGGATGCCTTTAGGCACATGGACCTTTTTGTTTTATCTGTGTTTTTCCTTCCTCCGTTCATTGTCTCTTAAAAAAAAAAAAAAAAAAAAAAATGGTTTTGGTAAAGTTCTTCCGGCAGTTTCTTCATGGCCTAGTTCCTATTTGCTATAATGATTACATAATCGGCTTTTGTGACCTAGTTTGTTACATGAAGAGCATCTTAATTTATAGTCGTATCTACAGTTAGCTTGTCTGTGATTATACTCGCCACAATTGTAGCACCCTCTTTGTGTGGAATACGGTATTTGTGGTCTTTCTCTAGTACCATTTGATGAGTGATAGTCATTTCTATTGTGCCTATCAGTATAGTGTCCTTGATTTGTGGGTCCTTCTCTATGGTTATATTCATGCCTATGCCTATGTGGATAATCCTGCCATGCACTAACTTCATATCTATTATTTCTAGGCACCTGGTTACTCTCTTGTATTTGTGAGTCAGTGTTATGATAACTATAAGTGAGAGTAACACCATGCTTGGTTTCATTCCAGTTAGAACAGAGACTAAAATTAGAACATTGTTTTTGCATAACTTCTAATAACCTTATAACTCCAAGCCTGTTTAGTGTCATACCCTTGGTATTCCCTTCCGAGTAAAAGCAGAGTTCATCGATATCTCCAGTACCGAGTCTGAAAGCAAGTTCTGGTTTTATTATTCTTATATCATTTGCATTACTCCAATTTAGGATATGCTCATTTAGATCGTTTATTCTAGCGTGTAAAATATCTTTCTCCAGGCTAGGTACAATTTGACAAATTAATATTTTCATTGCTTCATTGTTATCTTTCGAGAGAGAGAGAGAGAGAGAGAGAGAGAGAGACTAACCTAACTACTTTTCCTTTTATTTGAATGCAAGAGAGAGAGAGAGAGAGAGAGGGAGACTAACCTAACTACTTTTCCTTTTATTTGAATGCAAGAGAGAGAGAGAGGGAGACTAATCTAACTACTTTTCCTTTCATTTGAATTCAAGAGAGAGAGAGGGAGACTAACCTAACTACTTTTCCTGTTTGTAAATTTCATTAATCGATTTTAGGAGTATTGTTGGTTGTTGGAAGGAACATAATAATATTTGAATGCAAGAGAGAGAGAGAGAGAGAGAGACTAACCTAACTACTTTTCCTTTTATTTGAATGCAAGAGAGAGAGAGGGAGACTAACCTAACTACTTTTCCTTTTATTTGAATGCAAGAGAGAGAGAGAGAGAGGGAGACTAACCTAACTACTTTTCCTTTTATTTGAATGCAAGAGAGAGAGAGAGAGAGAGAGGGAGACTAACCTAACTACTTTTCCTTGTATTTGAATGCAAGAGAGAGAGAGAGAGAGGGAGACTAACCTAACTACTTTTCCTTTTATTTGAATGCAAGAGAGAGAGAGAGAGAGAGAGACACTAACCTAACTACTTTTCCTTTCATTTGAATGCAAGAGAGAGAGAGAGGGAGACTAACCTAACTACTTTTCCTTTTATTTGAATGCAAGAGAGAGAGAGAGAGAGAGAGAGAGAGAGAGAGAGACTAACCTAACTACTTTTCCTTTTATTTGAATGCAAGAGAGAGAGAGAGAGAGAGAGAGAGAGAGAGAGAGAGAGGGAGACTAACCTAACTACTTTTCCTTTAATTTGAATGCAAGAGAGAGAGAGAGAGGGAGACTAACCTAACTACTTTTCCTTTCATTTGAATGCAAGAGAGAGAGAGAGAGAGAGAGACTAACCTAACTACTTTCCCTTTTATTTGAATGCAAGAGAGAGAGAGAGATAGAGAGAGAGGGGGAGACTAACCTAACTACTTTTCCTTTCATTTGAATTTGCGCAGACTTTTCGAATTCCTTTATATTTCTTTAATATTAATATTTATTTTATTAATAATTATAATAATATTAATATTAATAATACTAATAATATATTTTATCTCAATCTATCTGTCTGTCTGTCTATCTATCTATTTATCTATCTATCGATCTACCTATCTATCTATCTACCTATTTATCTATCGATGTCTATCTATCTATCTATCTATCTATCTATCTATCTCTATCTATCTATCTACCTATATATCTATCTATGTCTATCTATCTATCTATCTATCTATCTATCTATCTATCTATCTATCTCTATCTATCTATCTATCTATCTATCTATCTATCTATCTATCTATCTATCTATTTATCTATCTATCTATCTATCTATCTATCTATCTATCTATCTATCTATCTATCTATCTATCTATCTATCTATCTATGTTAACCTCTCGCAACCAATCGCCTGGCCTTCCGATATTTCCTAATGTTGGTCCATCAATCTGCTCCTCTCGTTCCCTGCCTGGCTGATCACTTTTATGAGAGAGAGAGAGAGAGAGAGAGAGAGAGAGAGAGAGTGAGAGACTAACTTTAACTACTTTTTCTTTCATTTGAATTCGCGCAGAGAGAGAGAGAGAGTGTGTGTGTGTGAGTGAGTGAGTGAGTGAGTGAGTGAGTGAGAATTTGTAGAGAAAATGAAGTAGGGTAGAAGGAATAGAATGAGAGTTGACAGGTAAGAGAGAGAGAGAGAGAGAGTATGCAGTGGGGGAGTGAAGCAGAGTAAGAAGAATAGAATAAGGCTTCACAGAGGAAAGAGAGGCAAACATCTTACAGGCTAATGAAGAGAGGAAAGTGAAGGAAGGAGGAGAACCAAGACAAAATAAATTGAACTTTGAAATAAATTGAACCTTGAAGTAAATTGAACCTTAAAATAAATAGAATCTTGATATAAATTGAACCTTGAAATAAATAGAACCCTGAAATAAAGAACCTTGAAATAAATTGAACCTTGAAATAAATAGAACCTTGAGATAAATAGAACCTTGAACTAAATTGAACCTTGAAATAAATAGAACCTTGACATAAATTGAACCTTGAAATAAATAGAACCCTGAAATAAAGAACCTTGAAATAAATTGAACCTTGAAATAAATAGAACCTTGAGATAAATAGAACCTTGAACTAAATTGAACCTTGAAATAAATAGAACCTTGACATAAATTGAACCTTGAAATAAATATAACCTTGAAATAAATATAACCTTGAAATTAGAACCTTGAAAATAGAACCTTGAAATAAATATAACCTTGAAATCAATAGAACCGTGAAATAAATTGAACCTTGAAATAAATAGAACCTTGAAAATAGAACCTTGAAAATAGAACCTTGAAATAAATAGAACCTTGAAATAAATAGAACCTTGAAAATAGAACCTTGAAATAAATAGAACCTTGAAATAAATAGAACCTTGAAATAATGAGAACCTTGAAATAATAAGAACCTTGAAATAAATAGAACCTTGAAATAAATAGAACCTTGGCGATATTAAGACCTTTTGCCCCATTGTTTTGCCAATATTAAGACCTTTCGTGCCATTTAGGGGTCGATTTTTTCATGGCGACCGATAGCGAGCCTGTATTTGAAGAGGAATCGGCCCTTCGGCCGGGACATTTTTCTACCGAAAAATTTACAAATTTATATCGAAGGGGGATCTTGTGGGTGCTTTTTTTTAAAGTTTGATGGATGTTTAGAGAGCAAACTAAACCTCCTCCTTAAACCATTGAGCCGAACCAGTAAATTATGCTGCACAATACCGTCTGAGCTCCCTTAACCCGGTCTAATTATGTCTCCAGGATGTGAAGTATTTTCGCCCTTAAAATAGTTCAACTTACCCCTATTTGTGAGTCTACAAGATAATATTATGGGGTAATTTCGCATTCAAGTGATTTCACCTTACCCTTCTCTGTGTGTGTCTACAGGATCTGAGGTTATTTCCTCCTCAGGTTATTTCCAAGTCAATTTGTAAAGGGGGTAAAAGGTGGAATGACGTGACCTAACCTGGAGAAGATTGAGTCGTGAATCCCAGAGTAATAGGTGTATCTGTGTGTGTGTGTGTATGTGGGTGTGTGTGTTTCTATGTATCTGTGTGTGTCTGTGTGTGTGTATGTTTGAGAAAGGGGGGATATTGTAATTCTGTTCAGCTTGTCCCTATGTTTAACACTTTAGCAACTGTAATTATTATAGATCTATGTATCCTTCTCTGTCTGTCTCTCTTTCTTTCTTTGACCCCCCCCCCTCTCTCTCTCTCTCTCTCTCTCTCTCTCTCTCTCTCTCTCTCTCTCTCTCTCTCTCTCTCTCTCTCTTTCCATATGCAGATCCAGCTTATCTCGTGTTTCTTCAGTCTCCACCATCCTCACTGCTAATCCTGTGACTCTATCATTTATATCATAGATTTTTAAACACAACTTTGTCTCCCACTGTTATTGTTGAAAGATTTCCATCTGTGCTTTTTTTTTCATAATATCTGTCCAACTATTCGATTCTGAGAACAATACCTTACTTTCTTTTACTTCTGTATTCTATATTTTATTAATTTCACCACAACACCAAACACCTCCAATGAAATTAATGAAAGCATATACTGTATGTGATCTATTTAAGAACATAAGATCGCGGGAAATTGCATAAGGCCATGCGGCCCACACTAGGAAGCTCCCATTCACACCCAGCCCATATCATCCATGTGGGAATCCAACTTACGCTTAAAGCTCTCAACTGTTTCTGAACTAATCACTGCTCTGGGCAGTCCATTCCACAATCATGTTAACAACTCTATTCCCAAACCAGCGTTTTCGTATATCTTTCCTAAATCTAAACTTATCTAACTTGAAACCATTTGACCGGGTTATGTCGCCGTTCTTTAGCTTTAATGGCTCATCTATATCGCCCCATGATGATTATGGCTCATCTATATCGCCCCATGATGATTATGGCTCATCTATATCGCCCCATGATGATTATGGCTCATCTATATCGCCCCATGATGATTATGGCTCATCTATATCGCCCCATGATGATTATGGCTCATCTATATCGCCCCATGATGATTATGGCTCATCTATATCGCCCCATGATGATTATGGCGCATTTTCACAGTTTATTCTGGCTATCATTAGACGATTTTACACAGTTTAGGCAGAATCCGTGGAAATTAATAGGGCGAAGACTATCTCAATTAACCCTCTGGCTTCCATATACCCTTCCTAATCTCAATAAACCCATCTATTGATAGGCAGGAAACAGAAACGAAATTCGTCATCGTAGCTAAAAAAAAAGGTTGCCATGCTTCCTCCTGTTCAAGATACGAAAATCAGTGGTCTCGTAACTTCTAAGGCCCTTATCATATTTATATTGTTCGTGTTCGTGAAAATGGTTTATATATATATATATATATATATATATATATATATATATATATATATATATATTTACTACATAATTTGATCACACGTATTTGTGATTTTACCTCCACATACAGTATATATATATATATATATATATATATATATATATGGAGGTAAAATCACAAATACGTGTGATCAAATTATGTAGTAAAACTCGCTAGGAAAATTGAAACAATGGAACACCAAGCTTTCGTCTATTCTCTCAACACATCTTCAGGGTAATACAAGAAAACAGGGGGAGAGTGAGGCTTAAATACCCGTCCTAAATCATCTGTGAGTTGCTAACTAGCATATAAATGCATATAAATACTGTATATATTCAGTATATAGATACAATATTACCAGAAAGAGATGGGGATACAGAGAGTAAGAGCGTGTGTTTGGGTGTGTGTGGGTGTGTGGGTGGGTGGGTGTGTTATTCCAGGTCATTCGTCTAGTTGGTATCACCAATATATTTTCTCCTTTTTTTTTTTTTTTTTTTTTTTTTTTTTTTAACCATTCCACACCATTCCCCTGCTCGGACCTCACCCAGTCGCCTCCCATCGACTATTTGTTTAGGACCTCCATCTCCCTCATGTTTAGCTCCATTCTTTATGAAATTTTGAGATGTTCCCCCCTTTAGTTTGGCCCCTTTCGCTCCATTTCTTAGGAGTCAATGCACAAATTTACCATGAAGGGAGACTGTGTGTGTGTGTGTGTGTGTGTGTGTGTGTGTGTGTGTGTGTTTGTGTATGTGTATGTGTGTGTGTTATTCCAGGTCATACATCTTGTTGGTATCACCAATATTTTTTCTCCTTGTTTTTTTTTTTTTTCTTGTTTTCCTTAGAAGCTTTTATATCGGTCCTTCATCACCACCCGAGTCCTTGCTACTTCATTGCTCTGGTGGCCATAAATCTTTGCTACCCAATATTTTGTGTATAAATAAATAAATATATACAGTATACAGTATAATATATATTATATATATATATATATATATATATATATATATATATATATATATATATATATATATATACAGTATATATATATATATATATATTTTTTTTTTTTTTTTTAATTTTGTCGTCTATCATGGTTTTTAGGACTATGCTTCTTTTCTTTCTTTTATTTTCCTTATCTCCTTTCGTGATCAGTCAAATATCTGTTGTCTTATGCATAGTCGTGTTGGGAACAATTGAACGGTTTTTGGAGGAATCGCTATCGCTCGCCAGGAAAAAATCAACACCTAAATGTCACGCAAGGTCTTATAATTGACATAGACATGGGATGAGAGGTCTTCAATTCACCAAACTAATGGGGTGAAACATGATGGAGTAGGGATGGGTGGGGGGGGGGGGGTGAGGGGTCAGCATATATATCCCCTTAATCCAGATTCCTAGACGTCATTCCTAAACTGAATTAAATTACCCAGTGTTAGCCAGAATATTGAAAGCGTTAACCCCTTCTGTACCAGTGACGTATTGTTATTATTATTATTCAAGGGGATTTAGAGGATTTTGTGCAGTATAAGGGAAGTGACCTGCTGTTCTTCTCTCCTTTTCTCTCTTTCTCTGACTTGTATCCATGTGGCCTCATTCAACCTACTGTTTTAAGACGTTTGTCCCCATCCAGGTGTCGCTTTACTACTGGCAAGCGATAGCGAGCCAGCATTTTATGGAGAAATCTGGCTTTGCCGGAGACATTTTTCTATCGAATAATGTACAAAATTAGCCTGCTGTCAAAAATATTTTAAAAAATATGCTGGCTAGCTACCACTCGCCAGGGAAAATCGAGGTGGGACCCCTTAACCCCTTCTGTACCGGCGACGTCTTTTTAGTTCTATTCAAGCTGTACAGTATATAGACGATTTTGTGCAGTTAAAGATTGATCTGGAGTAGTAAAAGGGGTTAAGCGAGATAGTTCGAAGTCTGTTAATTGCCGGAGGCCTTTATGAAACTGTAAAATCTTCTAATAGTAGCCAGAATGGAGTTTAAAAGGACACCATTGGTACTGAAAGGGTTAATAATGCAGAGGCTTAAGTTGCCCTCCTCTCGTACCTCCTTTTATTGGCTTGGTTAGAATGTCATTTATGTTCTCGGCCTATCCTCTTGAAATAATGGTACTAGGAGAGAGTAGGGGAGGGGGGGGGGGGGGTTCACATTCAATGCCACAATAAACACCACACCTACCACAAACCTTCCATAACTACTATTCCAACTACCACAACTACCACAAACCACCACGCCTACCACATACCTTCCACAACCACCACAACTACCACAAACCACCACACATACCACAACCACCACACCTACCACAAACCTACCACAAACCACCACACCTACCACAAACCTACCACAACCACCACACCTACCACAAACCTAACACAAACCACCACACCTACCACAAACCTTCCACAACCACCACCCATACCACAAACCTACCACAAACCACCACACCTACCACAAACCACCACACCTACCACAAACCTTCCACAACCACCACACCTACCACAAACCTACCACAAACCACCACACCTACCACAAACCTTCCACAACCACCACACCTACCACAAACCTACCATAACCACGACACCTACCACAAACCTTCCACAACCACCACAAACCACCACACCTACCACAAACCTTCCACAACCACCACAACTACCATAAACCACTACACTTACCACAAACCTTCCACAACCACCACACCTACCACAAAACTACCACACCTACCACAAACCTTCCACAACCACCACAACTACCACAAACCACCACACCTACCACAAACCTACCACAACCACCACACCTACCACAACCACACACCTACCACAACCACCACAACTACCAAACCTACCACAACCACCACACCTACCACAACCACCACATCTACCACAAACCTTCCACATCTACCACACCTACCACAAACCTTCCACAACTACCACACCTACCGCAAACCTTCCACGACCACCACACTTTCCACAACCACCACACTTTCCACAAACCTACCACAACCACCACACCTACCACAAACCTTCCACAGCCACCACACCTACCACAACCACCACACTTTCCACAAACCTTCCACAACCACCACACCTACCACAACCACCACACCTACCACAAACCTTCCACATCCACCACACCTACCACAAACCTTCCACAACCACCACACCTACCACAACCACCACACCTACCACAACAACCACACCTACCACAAACCTACCACAACCACCACACCTACCACAAACCTTCAACAACCACCACACATACCACAAACCTTCCACAACCACCACAACTACCACAAACCTTCCACAACCACCACAACTACCACAAACCTTCCACAACCACCACAACTACCACAAACCTTCCACAACCACCACAACTACCACAAACCTTCCACAACCACCACACCTACCAACAACCTTCCACAACCACCACAACTACCATAAACCTACCACAAACCACCACACCTACCACAAACCTACCACAACAACCACACCTTCCACAACCAACACACCTTCCACAACGACCACACCCACCACAAACCTTCCACAGCCACCACACATACCACCACAAACCTTCCACAGCCACCACAAACCTTCCACAACCACCACACCTACCACACGCGTTCCACAATTACCACACCTTCCACAACCACCACAACCACCACAAACCTACCACAACCACCACAACTACCACAAACCTTCCACAACCACCACAACTACCACAAACCGACCACAACCACCACACCTACCACAAACCTTCCACAACCACCACACCTTCCACAACCACCACACCTACCACGAACCTTCCACAACCACCACACCTACCACAAACCTTCCACAGCCACCACAAACCTTCCACAACCACCACACCTTCCACAGCCACCACACCTACCACTAACCTACCACAACCACCACAACTACCACAAACCTTCCACAACCACCAAAACTACCACAAACCTACCACAACCACCATACCTACCACAACCACCACACCTACCACAAACCTACCACAACCACCACACCTACCACAAACCTACCACAACCACCACACCTACCACAACCACCACACCTACCACAAACCTTCCACAACCACCACACCTTCCACAACCACCACAACTACCACAAACCTTCCACAACCACCACAACTACCACAAGCCTTCCACAACCACCACACCTTCCACAACCACCACACCTTCCACAACCACCACACCTACCACAAACCTTCCACAACCACCACACCTACCACAAACCTTCCACAACCACCACACCTACCACATGCCTTCCACAACCACCACACCTTCCACAACCACCACAATTACCACTAACCTTCCACAACCACCACACCTACCACAAACCTACCACAACCACCACACCTACCACAACCACCACACCTACCACAAACCTTCCACAACCACCACACCTTCCACAACCACCACAACTACCACAAACCTTCCACAACCACCACCCCTGCCACAACCACCACACCTACCACAAACCTTCCACAACCACCACACCTACCACAAACCATCCACAACCACCACACCTACCACAAACCTTCCACAACCACCACACCTTCCACAACCACCACACCAACCACAAACCTTCCACAACCACCACACCTGCCACAAACCTTCCACAACCACCACACCTTCCACAACCACCACAACTACCACAAACCTACCACAACCACCACAAACCTTCCACAACCACCATACCTACCACAAACCTTCCACAACCACCACACCTACCACAAACCTTCCACAACCACCACACCTTCCACAACCACCACACCTACCACAAACCTTCCACAACCACCACACCTACCACAAACCTACCACAAACCTTCCACAACCACCACACCTTTCACAACCACCACAACTACCACAAACCTACCACAAACCTTCCACAACCACCATACCTACCACAAACCTTCCACAACCACCACCCCTGCCACAACCGCCACACCTACCACAAACCTTCCACAACCACCACACCTTCCACAACCACCACACCAACCACAAACCTTCCACAACCACCACACCTACCACAAGCCTTCCACAACCACCACACCTACCACAAACCTTCCACAACCACCACACCTTCCACAACCACCACACCTACCACAAACTTTCCACAACCACCACACCTACCGCAAGCCTTCCACAACCACCACACCTTCCACAACCACCACACCTACCACAAACCTTCCACAACCACCACACCTACCACAAACCTACCACAACCACTACACCTTCTACAAACCTACCACAACCACCACACCTACCACAAACCTTCCACAACCACCACACCTTCCACAACCACTATAACTACCACAAACCTTCCACAACCATCACACCTTCCACAACCACCCACACACCTACCACAAACCTTCCACAACCACCACACCTACCACAAACCTTCCACAACCACCACACCTACCACAAACCTTCCACAACCACCACACCTTCCACAACCACCACACCAACCACAAACCTTCCACAACCACCACACCTACCACAAACTTACCATAAACCTTCCACATCCACCACACCTTCCACAACCACCACAACTACCACAAACCTACCACAACCACCATACCTACCACAAACCTTCCACAACCACCTCACCTACCACAAACCTTCCACATCCACCACACCTTCCACAACCACCACAACTACCACAAACCTTCCACAACCACCATACCTACCACAAACCTTCCACAACCACCTCACCTACCACAAACCTTCCACAACCACCACACCTTCCACAACCACCACACCTACCACAAACCTTCCACAACCACCACACCTACCACAAACCTACCACAAACCTTCCACACACCTTCCAGAACCACCACACCTTCCACAACCACCACAATTACCACAAACCTACCACAAACCTTCCACAACCACCATTCCTACCACAAACCTTCCACAACCACCACACCTACCACAAACCTTCCACAACCACCACACCTACCACAAACCTTCCACAACCACCACAAACCTTCCACAACCACCACACCTTCCACAGCCACCACACCTACTACAAACCTACCACACCCACCACAACTACCACAAACCTACCACAACTACCACAAACCTTCCACAACCACCACAACTACCACGCCTACCACAACCACCACACCTACCACACCTACCACAAACCTAGCACAACCACCACACCTACCACAAACCTACCACAACCACCACACCTACCACAAACCTACCACAACCACCACACCTACCACAAACCTACCACAACCACCACACCTACCACAAACCTTCCACAACCACCACACCTTCCACAACCACCACAACTACCACAAACCTTCCACAACCACCACACCTAGCACAAGCCTTCCACAACCACCACATCTACCACAAACCTTCCACAACCACTACACCTTCCACAACCACCACACCTTCCACAAACCTTCCACAACCACCACACCTACCACAAACCTTCCACAACCACCACACATTCCACAACCACCACAACTACCACAAATCTTCCACAACAACCACACCTACCACAAACCTACCACAACCACCACACCTACCACAAACCTACCACAACCACCACACCTACCACAAACCTTACACAGCCACCACCACCACAACTACCTCAAACCTTCCACAACCACCACACCTTCCACAACCACCACACCTACCACAAACCTTCCACAACCACCACACCTACTACAAACCTTCCACAACCACCACACCTACCACAAACCTTCCACAACCACCACACCTTCCACAACCACCACACCAACCACAAACCTTCCACAACCACCACACCTACCACAAACCTTCCACAACCAACACACCTTCCTCAACCACCACAACTACCACAAACCTACCACAACCACCACAAACCTTCCACAACCACCATACCTACCACAAACCTTCCACAACCACCACACCTACCACAAACCTTCCACAACCACCACACCTTCCACAACCACCACACCTACCACAAACCTTCCACAACCACCACACCTACCACAAACCTTCCAGAACCACCACACCTTCCACAACCACCACAACTACCACAAACCTACCACAAATCTTCCACAACCACCATACCTACCACAAACCTTCCACAACCACCACACCTACCACAAACCTTCCACAACCACCACACCTTCCACAAACACCACACCTACCACAAACCTTCCACAACCACCACACCTACCACAAACCTTCCACAACCACCACACCTTCCACAACCACCACACCTACCACAAATCTCCCACAACCACCACACCTTCCACAACCACCACAACTACCACCACCTACCACAACCCCCACCTACCACCTACCACAAACCTACCACACCCACCATTCCATCCACCACACGTACCAATCTTTACAACCACCTCACCATTCCACAACCACCACATCAACTATTCCAACTTCCACACCTACCACAAGACTCAGCACACCAACCAGCACACCTGCAACACCAACCACCACACCTACCACCACAAACTTTCCACACCTACCACAACCACCATTCCAACTACCACAAACCTTCCACAACCAGCACACTTACCATTCCCACCATCCACACCTACCACAACACCACCAACACAACAGTAGGATCATTGTCTGCCAATGGTTGAGTAGGTCCCATCTCATCTCCTTTATATCCACATTACTCTCTCTCTCTCTCTCTCTCTCTCTCTCTCTCTCTCTCTCTCTCTCTCTCTCTCTCTCTCTCTCTCTCTCTCTCTCTCTCTCTCTCTCTCTCTCTCTCCTCCTCCTTCACCTCCTCCTCCTCCTCCTCCTTGTTTTCTTCTTCTTCTTCTTCTTTTTCTTCTTTTTCTGCTGCTGCTTCTGCTTCTGCTTCTTCTGGGAAGTGGGATACGATTGATGATATGCAATATGAACGTATATTTGGAATATGAATCTGAATATAGGAGAGAGAGAGAGAGCGAAAGAGAGAAAGTGAGAGTGAGTGAGAGCGAGAGAACTGGACGTAGGTTATGCAGGATGGGCCCTAAGAACCAAATTGCTCATGCAATTCTCATACTGAGCTATTACGCAAGAGCAGGAAAACTGGTATGTCGTGTTCGCGTTACGGATTGAGCTCGTCCAGTTGAAGTGATTCGTTGTAGATGCCTGAGAGAGAGAGAGAGAGAGAGAGAGAGAGAGAGAGAGAGAGAGAGAGAGAGGGGGGGGGGGGGACAGAGTTGGAGGGAAGTTGTGCACGTTCGCTTCTTATACTGAGGTATTATACAAGAGCAGGAAAACTATTATCCTGTTTCCTTTACGGATTGCATGAGCTCGTCCAGTTGAAGTGATTTGTTGTAGATGGCTAAGAGAGGGAGAGAGAGAGAGAGAGTGAGTGTGAGAGAGGGAGAAAGGAAAGGGGGTATAGACACACACAGAAAGAAAGGGAGAGGGACAGAAACAAGGGGGGAATACACACACACATACACATTCACAGATAGAGAGAGACAGAGAGATCAAGTAACGGGAAATGGGTTGTTTTTCTGGTTCCCCTCTATATATATATATATATATATATATATATATATATATATATATATATATGAGATGACGGGGTCAACAGAAGAACTGCACAAGATAGCGGTAGTCAGAGAGTCGAGGCAGAACAGGAGACAAGGATTCCAACACCAGAAGAAGGAAATTAAAATAAAAGCAATTTCCCATTCTCCAGAGAACAGGAAAATTAGAGAAAAGGAAATTAGGCCAGTTAACCCATTTTCTAAATCCCGGGCAAACAGGTGAGTTGCCCCCTAAATCAAGTTCAAGCCCCACCAATCACCACCTCTCACGGCCCCACCAGCCACGAAGCTGGACTCAAACAAACATGGCAGAATTACCCCTTGAAAATTATGATGAAAGGGTACTTATGCAAGCTACGCATCAAGAGCACTGGAAATACATAAATCGTTGGGGCTCTCCACCCTTGATGAACTATACTGTGAAAAAGGAAGAGCAATGGTGAAAGAAAGTGCTGCATAACAAATTTATTGCATAAGCACTACAAATAGAACAATCAGCTGTTACGATCCAGGTTCTCAAAGACACAGGGCTCTTCAACATTGGACTAGATAATGGCAAAATGCAACAACGGTAACACTAGATCCAACCCCTGCCTTAAACACTGGAAAACAAAACACCATTACCGCCCTGAGTCGTGCCTGGACAACGAGGTATCCTATGACTCGGTAACTGGTGTACACACACTAGGCTGACCCTCGATGAAACAGCCTATTCTCAAACAGTAAAAGATTACTCGATTAGGTTACACAAAGAAAAGATAGTTAACGTGATTAATTAACGTTACGGTAGATACTCAATAACTGGCACTCCTGTATTAAAGAAAGTGCAATGCTAGTCCTGCAACATCAACTGGAAACTTCTGAAATAAGTCTGATGCTGGGAAGATGTTCGTAAAGAATCTTGAACAATTATAATGCAGAATACGGGTCACAATAAATACTAGGACATATAGTAATAATAGGCAGGCAAATAATAAAGACTGCGCAAAGGTAGTAATGCTCGACAACTAAAGAAATGCTTCGTGACACAACGCAACAGCCTACTAGGGTTGTGCAACTCAACAACAACCTCGGCTCAAAAGTGCAGTGAATAATAATGCTGCATACATATAATAATGGGGCTTATCTCTAACCAGTGTCTGCTCAGTTAATAAAATCTAGCTGGGGTATCAAGGCAGGGCAACAATGGGCGAGCATGCGGCTCGTAGCGAAACGTTGTCCGAAGGTGGTATAATGAAGATTACGTTATATGACGGGGATGCTCTCTTCATAAATCTAGGTCTCTAGTACCTAGCTCTATCCTGGCGATCCCTCAGAAGTCAACACAAAGAGGCAGCACTATGTTGTGAGGGATAGGCTATGGCCCTCTCACACCACAGCGCTGTGCTCGCAAAGTAAACCCACCCGAAGACAACTTAGGCTCCCACAGTACCTGTCGATGTCGTGCAGAGCTTAGCTAACACTGCACACATCGGAGACAACGACACAGTATCCTTACCCCCAGTCTAGCTTTAGATAACCAAGAAGAATCACTCAACACCTTGCCAGGGAGACATATATCGGTTGTGACGCACCCCAGTGCTGGGCAACGCAACCTGATTGTACTCCTTGGTACTCCACTGTACCGCCCGTGATCTGGCTACCGTCAGCCGCTATGTATATTGAGTGTGACAACTTATAACTATGTTCTTTGTATCTCTGCAAAGGTCTCGTCATGTGCTAACCAGTGGTGGGTTTTGTTTTAAGCCATGTCGAGACCTTCCATTTAATATGTAGTATCAATAGAGAAGTTGATAGATAGGATAATGGGAATTCAGGGAGAGAGAGTGAGTTGGGCTTCAGAGCAAGAGGGTAGCAACACGCCCCGCGCTGCCGGCCGGGTGGTTGCCAGACGTATGGACTGGTTGGCAGCCTTGCCCTTATAGCTAGGCGCGATAGGGTTGGTAGTCCATTGTTGCCTGCCTGGGCTGGGCCCATGTTGTCGTACAGCACACTGCCTGGAGGTTGGCTGTGTGTTCCTGGACTAGGTTGCCTAGAACCTTTGAGATTCTAACATCCCTTGCTCTCTCTCCCCACTTCTCACGGTTGCACTCTTTCTCTCTGACGACATTACTCTCATTTCATTCTTCTCTCTATTTAAATGCATAACCTTCCCTTGAGGTCCTAAAGGAGTTTCAGCACTCACCTCTCGTATTACTCTTAGGACAAGCATATATTTACATGTATTAGATTTAAGGGGTTAATGTGAACAGCGATCTTCTTGATGAGGATAGTTGGTGAACGTTCTACATGTTCACGAGTTATATGCCCTGCTCATCATCCCATTTGTGACTAGACTGGTGCCATGTGTAAGAGCCCGACCATGCCCAGGAGTTGTCTGTAGAGGGACGAGGACTTAGCCTTGATTTGCATACCGAGCCAGGAGCGAGTGTAGCACCCGAGACTACAGCTCGCTCGTAGTGCCGGTATAGTAGAGTAACGTAATTTATCTGTCCTTGTGTTCTCTACAGTCTTCTCCTGGGTTCTCGCTTTCGGTGCTGGGACTCGTTGTTCCTGTGACTTGGCCTGCTAGCTAGAACACATGGGGATGATGAGTGGGATATATCTTTATTTTACTATGCATTGCAGCTCTCTTTAAGTATATATCTATAACACTTTACAATACACATTACTCACACACAAGACAACACTATTAATACTTTCATGTATCAATTAACTGCACTGTCGTTTTGCTGCTGTGTCCGGAGTTCTGTTGCGTAGGGCGCATACGGACTCGGAGGGGAGACAGAGTGAGAGAAGCGAAGTAGCCTATGCGGTAGTAGGCTACCGGCGCAGTACTGTTGCCTGCAACCTTTTAGTTATTCCAAGTATAGATTCATTATTATAAAAAGTGACTACTGTTTATGTTCCTCCCATGTGTATTATTAGGTATCTACTGGATCATGAACATCTTGTATGCTACATGCTAGTGCATGTTAGTAGGGGACAGTTAGTGTAGTGCACGCGCTTTCAAGTAGGCGTGTACATTTGTCATTTAGCATTTCACTGTCATACCTTTAGCCTGCTTCTATTCTACATTATTAGAGGCTTAATATTAACGTAGTTTCTTGAGTATTGCATTTCTTTAGTAATAACGTAACCTATAAATGTCTGAGGGAGTTTAGCCTCATAGCCTACCCCTGTTGTACACTTTCGCCGAGTTAAGGTACCTCGTTACCGTAGACGATAACTCTGTAGGGCGTTGGTGCTTTTGTTGTCTGGAGCATATAGTATTTGGGACTGGAATCGAGCGTGTCGTTGTCACTTAAGCCATTTCTGTCCTACGATCAAGAATCCCGAATATGTATTGCCGATCCAGCCGTAACAAAATGGCGACCTTGCACAAGATTCAGTAGTATCCTATCACATGTTTTTTGGAGAACTATTCTATGCTACCTAGTAGAGCTGGCTAGAATTTTCTTGCATATTGGAGGAATTTTTATTGTGTCATTATTGTATTGGTGGACTTGCAGATTGTTTCGGTAGGTGTCTAGAGTAGAGTCATTCAAGCATCTTTAACATTTTGTGAGTCGAGACTGCAATTAGTAATAAGCACTTTTTTTTGTTTATGAACAGCAATTGTATAACCAGCACTATGTCTAATGACTCATCATTTACGGGGGAGGATAACACGGTACAGCCTAGTGACCAGCAAGTAAAGCAGATATTTAGGGAGGGGAGTGTTATAAGTGGAGAGAGGGATGCCCGGGCATTTTTGCAGACACCTTTGACCGAACAGCGCCTGCAGGCTATTGATTGTTACGGTCTTCGCTGTTTAGCCACGGTTTTGGGGCGGGACTGTCCTGACAGTTGGCCCAAGAAGAATTTGGTGGCATGTTTGTTGGGTGATGGCGATGGGGCGGTGGGTGGAGTGGGGTCTTGGGGGGTTCCCTCCAAGCCTCCATTCCACTCTACCCCTGAGCTGGGCCCTCAGCCAGCGAGTCTTAGCACGATGCAGCAGGAGGGTTCTCAATGGCAAGCTGGCTTACCCGTAAACACGTCTCGGTGTGGATCCCCCATTTTGTGCTCTCCCCCCCCAGGCCTGTCTCCTGAGATGTTATTTCAGCTAGAACTAGCTAAGTTTAAGCTGCAGGAGACTCAGATACAACAGGCTAGTATAGAACGCATAGAGGTTGCTAGAATCCAAGCCAATCAGGATGCAACCAGGTACCAGGCTGAAATGGATGTCGAGAAGTCTAGAGTAGAGACCACGGGGCGTCATCTCGGTGGTGGGCACCGGGTTACAGACTCACTTTCGCATTTAATTAAGTTAGTACCCGCATTTGATGAGACAGCAGTGACTGAGTTTTTTGCTCGTTTCGAAAAGAAGTGTCGTGAGTATGACTGGCCGGAGGTTAAATGGGCAGCATTAGTTTCATCACGTCTAGTGGGTAAGGGGTTGAAAGCCTACGATGCACTGTCACTGGACGAGAGTGTCGTGTATGGACTGGTGAAGGAGGCTGTGCTCCGGGCCTACGAACTGCAACCCGAAACTTATAGATTGAAGTTCCGTGGCGTGAATAAGAAGAGCGACGTCAGTTTTATGGAGCACGCACGGGACTTAACAGATGCATGTAATAACTGGTTTCGGTCCGAGCACGCAGAGTCGGCTGAGGAAATTAAGCAACTTTTCTATCTGGAACAGTTTTACAAATGTACTGGAACCGATCTAACGCTGAACATTAAGGAAAAATGTCCCAAGACAGTAGAGGAGGCTGCCAAGATGGCAGACCTCAGATTATCATTGATTCGTGGTTGCGGTGCCGCTCAGAGGGCTGAGTCAGGGCAGAAGGGGCGCTATACCCCACCCACCAGAGTTTTCGATAATAACAAATCCTATGACACACATAACCACACTAAAAGCATTGCACCTAATAACACCTACAAACACAAGCCTCTCCCGTTTACTAAAGGTCAGGCCCCTTCTTCGCCCGCACAAGGGAAGAAGCCCATTGGGGATGTGAAATGTTACAAATGTCAGAAGCTAGGCCATTATTCACGTGAGTGCCCTAGTAACACTCCCGCTAAGCCGGTGTCATTGGTTCACAGTATCGGTGTGTCTCTGAAGGCTGCAGCAACTGCCCGGGGTAGGTTGTCAGCAGCTGAGGCACACGCGGTAAAGAAGCGTACGGAAGGCTCGACACCTGTCCGGGACACTTTCTGTAGCCATCGGGGACACGGGTTTGTGAGCTGGGGGAGTGAACTACGGAGGGTTGACTTGTTGGGGGATACGGGGGCTTCGCAAACTTTGTTGAAGAACTTCACAGGGAAACCGATAAATGCGGCCAGAGTTGTTGTGGTGCAGGGTATAAATGCTACGAGGTCATACCCACTTGTGAGGTTGGAGTTGAGAGTGGGAGAGGTGTGCAGGGAGCTGGATGTAGGGATCGTTGAGTGTTTGCCAGTTGAGGGCGTCGACCTTCTTCTCGGCAACGACTTTGCGGTGCCCACTTCCGGGACTCCACCCTTAGTCGTTGCCGAGAGGGCGGCCGACGTGGATGGTGAGAATCGGGAATGGGTTGGGAGGTGCCAACAGGATGAGATGGCCTGTGTGGTAACCCGATCTCGCTCTGCGGCTCCTGCACAGCCTAGCACTCAACCTCGGGGACAGTGGAGGAAGGATCAGGAGAAGGTTGCTAAGGGCAGGAAAAGGGACATTGATTCTGCTGCACTTCTCGGTGATTCGGTACTTGGACCTATAATAAACACGGGAGTTGACTCTGGCCCAGAGATGGTGTGTAACAAGGCAGAGTTGGGTAAGACTTCGCGTGAGGCAAGAGCTGTAGCGAGAGCCACTAAGGCAGTAGAGCCTACTAGCCGGGGTAATGTCTTATTACAAAACCATCTTGATGCATTGACGCCCGGGGACATAAGTGAGCAGCAGCTGCAAGACGCTAGCCTAGCTCGTTATAGCAATGGTGCCATAGAGTTGGAGGAAGATGGGGATGCGAAGCCAGGAGATTTCTTTAGGCTCAACAGGATATTGTACCGCAGATTTTTAGACCCCAAATCGAAGTGGGAGGGCGGTGCGAGGGTAGTAGACCAGGTGGTTGTTCCAAATAAGTATAGAGAGTCCTTATTGTGTCTGGCGCATGATGTGCCGGTGGCGGGTCATTTGGGGGTAACAAAAACATTGGCGGCATTGGGCAGGTTTTTCTGGTGGCCTGGGGTCAAGGCTGATGTCTGTGCATGGGTGGCTGGGTGTGCGACCTGCCAGACAACGGGGAAGCCTAACCAGACAATCCCGAAGTCACCTTTGTTTCCCATACCTGTCACCGGGCCTCCGTTCAGCAAAGTTGTAGTAGATTTGGTTGGCCCTTTCCCGCCTACTAGTAGTGGCAAGAAATTCCTGTTGACAATCATGGATGTGGCTACGAGATACCCGGACGCATACCCCATGAGAAACGGCTCGGCAAAGGCAGTTGTTAAAAACTTATTATTGTTCTGTTCCCGTTATGGATTTCCACGTGAGGTGCAGTCAGACCAGGGGAGCAATTTTACATCCAAATTGTTCAAGCAAACCCTTCAGTTGCACGGTATATGTTCTGTAGTGTCGTCAGCCTACCATCCCGAGAGTCAGGGAGTCTTGGAGCGGTGGCACTCGACCCTGAAGAGTATGCTACGCTGTTACTGTGCAGAACATGACACTGATTGGGATTTGGGTCTTCCGTATGTTCTGTTCGCTGCACGTGAAGTCCCAGGAGAGAGCCTGGGGTTCAGTCCAAATCAGCTAGTCTTTGGCCATAATGTGAGAGGACCTTTAAGTATGGTGAAAGAGATCTGGGAGGGCGAAGAGAAGCCGGGGTCTGTACTTAAATATGTCCTTGAGAGCCGGGAGAGACTTATAGGTTGCATGGCAGCGGCAGGTAATAACTTGGTTAATGCACAGGCGGTCATGAAGCACCAGTATGACGCCAAGGTGAAGCTTCGGGAGTTTTCGGTGGGTCAGGAGGTAATGTTGCTTTTACCTTTGCCTGGACACCCCCTTTCTGCCAAGTTCATTGGGCCGTATGTGGTGGCTAAGAAACTGTCCGACCTTGATTATCTCGTTGCAACACCTGACCGTAGGAAAAAACATCAGTTATGTCATGTTAACCTCATGAAAGAGTATGTGAGACGCCCCTCAGAGCCTCTCACTGTCCCTGTGCTGGCCTGCAGTGGCCAGGGTGGAGAAGGAGGTGGGGACAGTCATGCTGCTGAGGAGGATAGCTGGGACTGTGTCATTTCCGCGGAACAGTGGACGGGGAATACTGAACAAGAGGCTAGGCAAGTTGTAAGTCACCTGCCTGAGCACCAGGGTGCTGCTGTCCTAGGCCTGTTCAGGTCATACCCCTCTGTTTTCGCCGAACACCCAGGTCTCACTACTCAGGTAACGCACGACGTGGACGTCGGTGATAATGTGCCCTTCAAGTCAGTGCCCTACCGTGTGCCCCCGGTAAAGTTGCCAGCTTTACGGGAGGAGTTAAAGTACATGGTTGAGAGAGGGATGATCACTGAAGGTTATGTGAAGTGGACATCACCCGTCACGTTGCAGCCAAAACCTGACGGCAAGGTGCGGTTCTGCATAGATTTTCGTAGGCTAAATGGCTTGACCACTACCAACCCTTACCCTTTGCCTCGAGTTGACGACAGCGTGGACAAGATAGGGAATGCAAAGTACCTTACTAAAATTGATCTTGTAAAAGGCTACTGGCAAGTACCCCTGTCGGACCGAGCTAAGCAAGTTTGTGGTTTTGTGGTAGATGGCAAGACCTACCAATGTAACGTAATGCCTTATGGGCTTAAGAACGCACCTGCCACGTTTCAAAACCTGATGAACGATATTTGTGACGAAATCCCTAACTGAACGGTCTACCTTGATGAGGTGATAGTATATGATGACGATTTTGAAAATCACCTAAGGCACTTAGAGACCCTGTTTAGGAAGTTGCACGATGCTGGGCTGGTGGTGAACCTGAGGAAGTGCGAGTTTGTAAAGGCTACTGTGCAGTATCTTGGCTTTGTGGTCGGGTTAGGCCGGGTGTGCCCCCCCCTGAGCAAGATACAGGCTATCAATATGTTTCCCAGGCCCACCACTAAGCGCCAGGTCATGCGGTTCCTAGGTATGATAGGCTATTATAGGCGCTTCATCCGGGGATACTCTACTGTCTTAGCTCCGTTAACTGATCTACTGTCGAAGTCAGTGAAGTTCTGTTGGGCTGCGGAGTGTCAGAGGGCTTTCGACCTAGTCAAGCACCTGCTGTGTACACATCCGATTTTGAGGGCCCCAGACTTCTCCAGGAGTTTTCAGCTGGCGACTGATGCCAGCGGTGTGGGTGCCGGGGCAGTGTTACTGCAGACTGATTCCGAGGGCTTGGAACACCCAGTGAGCTTCTTTTCTCGCAAGTTTAATTCTGCACAAAGGAATTACTCGACTATAGAGAAGGAGCTTCTGGCTATCGTTTTGTCGCTCAAACATTTCGAAGTTTATGTTCCAGCCTACGGCCCGGTAGTGACGATTTATACAGACCATCATCCCTTGAAATTCCTAAATCAGTTTCACAATCGGAATATGCGGTTGACCAGGTGGTCCCTAATGCTCCAAGAGTATAATCTCAACATTCAGCATATTGCCGGGAGTGAGAACGTGATAGCAATTGTCTATCAAGGGTTGATGATCCAAGATAGTCGTGCACGGTGTGTGGGTTGAGCAGGAGTAAAATTAGGCTATCATAACGCCGTCCAAAAAGATTATAAAACAATAAAATAAACGAGAAAACTCTTTCTTTTTTTTTAGTTTTGTAAGTCTTTATTGTTGTAGCATAATGAATGCGATATTGTGTTTTATGTATAATTCACACTTCAGTTGTTGTGCACCTTTTGCAATTAGTGGCAGCTAAGGGTAGCAGGTCGGTTGGTTGCCTGTCAGATTTTGATAATGCTTCTAAGGTCGATTATCTAAAATCTTGGGGGGGCTGTGACGCACCCCAGTGCTGGGCAACGCAACCTGATTGTACTCCTTGGTACTCCACTGTACCGCCCGTGATCTGGCTACCGTCAGCCGCTATGTATATTGAGTGTGACAACTTATAACTATGTTCTTTGTATCTCTGCAAAGGTCTCGTCATGTGCTAACCAGTGGTGGGTTTTGTTTTAAGCCATGTCGAGACCTTCCATTTAATATGTAGTATCAATAGAGAAGTTGATAGATAGGATAATGGGAATTCAGAGAGAGAGAGTGAGTTGGGCTTCAGAGCAAGAGGGTAGCAACACGCCGCGCTGCCGGCCGGGTGGTTGCCAGACGTATGGACTGGTTGGCAGCCTTGCCCTTATAGCTAGGCGCGATAGGGTTGGTAGTCCATTGTTGCCTGCCTGGGCTGGGCCCATGTTGTCGTACAGCACACTGCCTGGAGGTTGGCTGTGTGTTCCTGGACTAGGTTGCCTAGAACCTTTTGAGATTCTAACATCCCTTGCTCTCTCTCCCCACTTCTCACGGTTGCACTCTTTCTCTCTGACGACATTACTCTCATTTCATTCTTCTCTCTATTTAAATGCATAACCTTCCCTTGAGGTCCTAAAGGAGTTTCAGCACTCACCTCTCGTATTACTCTTAGGACAAGCATATATTTACATGTATTAGATTTAAGGGGTTAATGTGAACAGCGATCTTCTTGATGAGGATAGTTGGTGAACGTTCTACATGTTCACGAGTTATATGCCCTGCTCATCACCCCATTTGTGACTAGACTGGTGCCATGTGTAAGAGCCCGACCATGCCCAGGAGTTGTCTGTAGAGGGACGAGGACTTAGCCTTGATTTGCATACCGAGCCAGGAGCGAGTGTAGCACCCGAGACTACAGCTCGCTCGTAGTGCCGGTATAGTAGAGTAACGTAATTTATCTGTCCTTGTGTTCTCTACAGTCTTCTCCTGGGTTCTCGCTTTCGGTGCTGGGACTCGTTGTTCCTGTGACTTGGCCTGCTAGCTAGAACACATGGGGATGATGAGTGGGATATATCTTTATTTTACTATGCATTGCAGCTCTCTTTAAGTATATATCTATAACACTTTACAATACACATTACTCACACACAAGACAACACTATTAATACTTTCATGTATCAATTAACTGCACTGTCGTTTTGCTGCTGTGTCCGGAGTTCTGTTGCGTAGGGCGCATACGGACTCGGAGGGGAGACAGAGTGAGAGAAGCGAAGTAGCCTATGCGGTAGTAGGCTACCGGCGCAGTACTGTTGCCTGCAACCTTTTAGTTATTCCAAGTATAGATTCATTATTATAAAAAGTGACTACTGTTTATGTTCCTCCCATGTGTATTATTAGGTATCTACTGGATCATGAACATCTTGTATGCTACATGCTAGTGCATGTTAGTAGGGGACAGTTAGTGTAGTGCACGCGCTTTCAAGTAGGCGTGTACATTTTTCATTTAGCATTTCACTGTCATACCTTTAGCCTGCTTCTATTCTACATTATTAGAGGCTTAATATTAACGTAGTTTCTTGAGTATTGCATTTCTTTAGTAATAACGTAACCTATAAATGTCTGAGGGAGTTTAGCCTCATAGCCTACCCCTGTTGTACACTTTCGCCGAGTTAAGGTACCTCGTTACCGTAGACGATAACTCTGTAGGGCGTTGGTGCTTTTGTTGTCTGGAGCATATAGTATTTGGGACTGGAATCGAGCGTGTCGTTGTCACTTAAGCCATTTCTGTCCTACGATCAAGAATCCCGAATATGTATTGCCGATCCAGCCGTAACACGGTCTACAACCTTCCCGAGAGAGGACACATACGGAAAAGTCCGTCTCTCAAAACCTCAATAAAGCATAATACCTCCTTAATCTAATACATGGAAATATCTGAGAGCTTCGCGTACAATACGACTGGTCGACGGTGAACGTCTATGCTGAAACCAGAAGGGATGTTGAGTTTAATAAAGATTAGAGAATGAGAAAGGAGAAGTCGAGAGAGAGAATTAGTATGCAAAGTGGCGAGTATGGGGGACAGAATTGCAAAGGATGTAGGCGATACGCGTGTCAGGCAAGCTCTGAGCTGGTAAAGAACACGAGGCCGCGACGGGAAGGGACTAGTTGACCACCCGGCCGCCAATGCCGTCAGCGCCCAAGCGAGCCGCGTCATAGCTCACCCCGCTGCCAGGTGTACTCCCTCACCCTCTCTCGCTCGCCTCCCACACAAGCAACATTTATATTATAGCGAATATAAAATATAAGGCGCGGTCACAGACCAAAACAAAGACCATTTCTAGACTGTCTGTGGCAACACGACACTAAGTAAATAAAGCAGATCATTCTAGGACAACTGTAGCCCATCCCCCCATCCTGGCGAGCGCTAGCGAGCTGCAACGCCCCACGCAACCATTCTGCTAACGCCGGGAGGCGTCACACCCCCCCCAAGATATGGGACACTCAACCATGAGCCCATATCTGAACAGGCAGAATGTCGCTAGAATCTGCCACTCCTAACCACTCTGCCACTCATGGAATGCAAGCTCAGTCTCCTCAAAAAAAATACAACAAAATTTTTATATAAAAAAATCTTATCACCCTTCCCAAATATAATACATTAATTCATAGCATTGTACTCCCAGATCGAGCTTTAAGAAGCACAGCCTACTGAGGGAAAATCATCTGCACTCAGTACTCAGCTACAATATTATCTTAAAATTAATTATCAAAAAGAAAGTTTTTATTTAATTTTTCATATTTTATTTTAATGTTGCTTTTGGCGGCTACTATAGATGTAGCCTAATTTTCTTCTAATCAAAGCCAACAACTCCTGCCTTGCGACCCTACGCTGATGCTACACACGCGAGCCAACAAGCACCAGCGCAAAAATACACCGCGAGCCAAGACAGGAGTCTATACCAACATACTGTGGTAGCCTACCCCGGATCCTCCACCCGCGACAAACAGTCCGCAATCACATTCTCACAACCGGCAATATGGCGAATGTCTAAGTTGTACTCTTGCAACATGAGCGACCATCTGGTCAGCCTCATATTCCGGTTGTGGAATTGATTGAGGAATTTAAGCAGGTGGTGGTCGGTATACACTACCACGACTGGCCCATAGGCAGGAACATAGACCTCAAAGTGTCTGAGCGCTAACACGATTGCCAGCAGTTCCTTTTCAACAACCGAATAGTTTTTCTGTGCTGAATTAAATTTCTTTGAAAAGAAACTGACTGGATGCTCAAGACCTTCCTCGTCTGTCTGCAAAAGTACGGCACCAGCCCCTACTCCGCTGGCATCAGTCGCCAACTGAAATGGTCGTTCAAAGTCCGGGGCCCTGAGGATAGGGTGAGTGCATAAAAGGTGTTTAACTAATCGAAACGCCTGCTCACACTCAGGTGCCCAGCGGAACTTTTTATCTTTGGCTAGTAGATCTGTCAAAGGAGCTAACACAGTAGAATAGCCTCTTATAAAGCGGCGGTAATACCCAATCATGCCCAAAAATCTCATGATCTGCCGCTTGGTGGTCGGCCTGGGGAACAAGTCGATAGCCTGTATCTTCTGTTGGGGCGGGCTCACCTGCCCTAACCCAACCACAAACCCCAGATACTACACCGTGGCTTGCACAAAGTCACACTTGCCCAGATTAACCACCAAGCCTGCTTTACTAAGTTGACTAAATAAGGCTTCTATGTGCTCACAGTGACTTTGGAAATCGTTGTCATAAATGATCACGTCATCAAGGTAGACAGTACAGTTTGGGATGTCTGCTACTTTGTCGTTCATTAAGCTCTGGAAAGTGGCCGGTGCATTTTTCAGACCATATGGCATCACGTTGCAACGGTAAGTACTGCCATCCACCACAAACCCGCACACCTCTTTAGCCCGCTCAGACAGTGGTACTTGCCAGTAGCCTTTGACGAGGTCTACCTTGGTCAAGTACCTTGCTTTCCCGATCTTATCCACACTGTCATCCACCCGGGGAAGAGGATATGCATTGGTGGGCGTCAACCCGTTCAACCGCCTAAAGTCAATGCAGAACCGAACTTTTCCATCAGGTGTGGGCTGCAGAGTGACAGGAGAAGTCCACCGTACTGCCCCCTTCTCGATCAAGCCTCTCGCCAGCATATACTCCAGCTCATCCCTGAGCGCTGGGAGTTTAATGGGTGGCACCCGATAAGGTATCGACTTGAAGGGGGGGTGCTCTCCTACATCGACGTCATGCACCGCTTGAGTAGTGAGGCCTGGGTGCTCGGCAAATACAGTGGGGTATGAATCGAACAGGCGCTGCACTGCCACCTGCTGTTCCTCCGGCAGGTGCGCCAGAGCATCATGCGCACATTGGCTCGAATTCCCCGCCCACTGATCAGCCGAGACATGACAATCCCAGTTATCATCCACCTGATCATTGCTGCCCCCCTCTCCTTCTCCATCATGACCGCAGCAGGTCAACACAGGGACAGCTAGTGACTCAGGTGGGCGCCTCACATACTCCTTCAACAAATTAATGTGGCATAGTTGGTTACGCTTCTTCCGGTCTGGAGTGGCAACGAGGTAATCTAGATCGGAGATCTTTGACACCACCCGATAAGGCCCAGCGTACTTGGCAGCCAGAGGATGACCTGACAAAGGCAACAGGACCAACACCTCTTGACCTACCTGAAACTCCCGGAGATTCGCCTTAGTATCGTACCTGTCCTTCATACGGGCCTGCGAACTCACCAAATTACGCCCGGCCAGCTCCAGACTTCTAAGCATTCTCTCTCTGCTCTCGAGGACGTATCTCAACATCGAACATGGCTTAGCGGTACCCTCCCAAATCTCCTTCACCATGTGGAGAGGGCCCCTCACCTGATGCCCGAAAACAAGCTCATTCGGACTGAAACCGAGACTCTCTCCAGGTACTTCTCTTGACGCGAACAAAACATACAGCAGACCAAGGTCCCAATCCTTTCCGTTCTCTGCGCAGTAACATCGAAGCATGCTTTTCAGAGTGGCGTGCCACCTTTCCAACACCCCTTGACTCTCCGGGTGATACGAAGAAGAGACGACAGTGCTGATGCCATGCTGAATCATAGTTTGTTTGAACAGATTAGATGTAAAATTAGAACCTTGGTCCGATTGCACCTCTTGCGGGTAACCATACCGCGAGAAATACAAGAGCAGGTTCCGGACAACAGTTTTCGCCGTGCCATTTCTCATTGGATATGCATCAGGATAACGAGTGGCCACATCCATGATAGTTAATAGAAATTTATTACCGGCACTAGTAGGGGGTAGGGGTCCGACCATATCAATGATGACCTTACTGAAGGGCGGTCCACTGACAGGAATGGGGTGCAACGGGGCTCTCGGAATTGTTTGGTTAGGTTTTCCAACCCTCTGGCACGTATGACACCTTGCTATCCAGGTTACCACCTGCCCCTTCAACCCCGGCCACCAAAACAATTTTTCTAAAGCCGCCACCGTTTTTCTCACCCCTAGATGTCCTGCCAGTGGTATGTCATGCGCCAACCTTAGTAGGCTATCCCTGCACTCCCGTGGAACCACCAACTGGTCCACTACTCCGGACCCCTCTTGCCAACTACGTTTAGGGTCTTGAAAACGCCTATAGAGGATGCCTTCTAAATAAAAAAAATCTCCTGGCTGTGCATCGCCGTCCTCGTCGAGCTCTACAGCTCCATTAGCACACGTTTGGAGCTCAGGGTCCTCTAGTTGCAACCGACGTTTATCTGAGGGTGCCAAGCGTTCTAACTGCTCCCGGAGCAATGCATGACCTTCCCCGATACTGGGCTGCTCCCTCTGTCTCTCTCGATGTACATAACGTTGCTGTCGTGGAGACTCGTCATGCCCAGCCTCGTCACTCTCGATGACAGGCCCAGGGGCTACTCCAGAATTAAGTAATGGTGCTAATACTGAATCACCCAGGAGAGCCACCGAGTCAAAACTCTTAAAACCAACTCCAGCTTTAGCCTCCTCCTGTTGATCGTTCCTCCGCTGGTCTGAAGACGGAGGACTAGGCTGTGACACTTTAGCTGCCCGAGCTCGGGTGACAACACACGCCATTGGTTGTGTCTGGCACCGCTCGACCCACTCTTGCTCTTCCCTACTCACGTCGGCCGGCCTCTCGGCAACGACTAAGGGTAGAACCTCAGAAGCGGGCATTGCAAAGTCGTTGCCGAGAAGAAGGACGATGCCCTCCACTGGCAGTTTCTCCACAATCCCGACATCCAATTCACGTGCCACACCATCCAACTCCAACTCCAACCGCACCAGCGGGTATGACCGAGTTGCATTAATACCCTGCACCACTACCACCCGAGCCGCGTTTATAGGGTAGCCAGTCAAGTTTTTCATCAGAGTCTGGGAAGCACCTGTATCACGCAAGACCTCTACTCCATGCTTGGGCCCCGCCCACATCACGCAACCCCGCCCTCTATGGTCGCAAAAAACATCCTGAGCAGGGTTCGAGCCTCCCAGGTGCTTCTGCATTGGCTGTGCCTCAGCCTCTGACGAACTGCCCCGGGCAAACTCAGATGACTTCG
Source organism: Paralithodes platypus (assembly GCA_032716605.1). Lineage (NCBI taxonomy): Eukaryota > Metazoa > Arthropoda > Malacostraca > Decapoda > Lithodidae > Paralithodes > Paralithodes platypus. Next base: position 38,307,572 of record CM064482.1, on the reverse strand, counting down.
GAGACACACCAATGTTGCAGGCCAAAGACACAGCTGCTGTAGGTGGTTTGCTAGGACAGACTCTTGCAAAGTGCCCCTTTTTATGACAATGATAACACTCCAACTCCCCTTTGGGCTTCCCTTGGTACTGGGAAGGGCCCGGCCCCTTCTTAAACGGGACGGTCATGGCTCCTGTACTTGTTTGCATAAGGTATACCACTAACTCGGGGGGGGGGGGGGGGGATCACGCCCCTTGTTACCTGCCTCACTACGCTGGGCAGACCCGCACCCACGAATTAGTGATAGCCGGAGGTCAGCCATCTCAGCTGCCTCCTGTAGAGTTTTTGGTTGCTTTTCTTTCAGGTTAACGTCAAGTCGCCGCCCGTGCATTTTGAAAAACTGCTCTAAAAGCACCAACTGTTTAATGTCGTCAAACGTAGTAGCTTTCTCCGACCTCAGCCAATTCCCAAAAGCATCGGACAGCTCCTGGGCATGTTCCAAAAAGGTGCTCTCCCGACCCTTGCTAACACCCCGGAACTTCAACCTGTACGTCTCTGGTTGTAGTTCGTATGCTCTCAGGACAGCCTCCTTGAGTTCCTCATAGATAATACACGACTCTATAAGCAATGCATCATAAGCCTTGAGTCCCTTTCCCACAAGTCTAGAGGAAACAAGGGCTGCCCACTTCTCCCCAGGCCAGTGGTGGATCTGGCACTTCTTCTCGAATCTCATGAAATATTCGGTGACACCCGACTCATCAAATACAGGGACTAGCTTCAACAGGTGCGACAAAGACTTGATCATGCCCACGATTCCCACCACCGAGACGTTGCCCTGTCGTTTCCACCCGAGTCTTCTCAAGATCAATATCTGCCCGGTACCTGGTAGACTCAGCCTCCGACTCGGATTTTATGCTCGCGAGTTCGAGATCAGTCTGTTGTTTAGCCTTAGCGAGTTCGAGATCCGTCTGTTGTTGAGCCTTAGCGAGTTCGAGATCAGCCTGTCGCTTAGCCATCTCAAACTGCCGCTGCTGGTTAGCCATCTCAAGCTGGAAGAGCATTTCTGTAGTGAAACCTTGAGGAGGAGGTGCAACTATTAGAGGCCCACCCAGCGATCCTAAACCACGCTGCCAGCGGCTATCGGCCTGCGGGAACGTACTATATTCCGGCATCCTAGAGGTCCCGATGGGAGTAGAGTGGAGGGGGGGCTCGAGCAGAAGTCCCCAAGCACCCTCTCCACCCTGGACCTTACTAGCCGCCCCCAGTACGAAAGCCCTCAAATCGTTCTTCTTGATGCCATGAGCCACCTTAAGCCCCATGAGGGGAGCCAAACACTGTAGACCATACTTGCTAATTCCCTCTAGTCGATCAGCTGTTATAGGCACCTCCAAAAACTTCTTTGAGGCCTCCTCACTAGTTACTAACCCCCCTGGCATCTGCCCATCAGAGCCTGCATCATTCCCTGAACCCTCAGTATGATCTGATTCGTCTCCCATGGTGTCCACCAAAAATTCTCACGTTTATAAAAAAAAAAGAAGTACCCAAGCTCCTATGTAGCACTATTCACTTGCCAAAAATGTCTGAAGACTCTCAAGTGCTATACTACTTTGCCAAAAAAAAATCTAACGTGCCCACTATTCCTCAATAAAAACAAATGACCACAACAATCCTGCAATTATCTCTTAGTTCACAAGATCCTGAGCTAGGTCGCCATTTTTACGATCCAGGTTCTCAAAGACACAGGGCTCTTCAACATTGGACTAGATAATGGCAAAATGCAACAACGGTAACACTAGATCCAACCCCTGCCTTAAACACTGGAAAACAAAACACCATTACCGCCCTGAGTCGTGCCTGGACAACGAGGTATCCTATGACTCGGTAAACTGGTGCACACACACTAGGCTGACGCTCGATGAAACAGCCTATTCTCAAACAGTAAAAGATTACTCGATTATGTTACACAAAGAAAAGATAGTTAACGTGATTAATTAACGTTACGGTAGATACTCAAATAACTGGCACTCCTGTATTAAAGAAAGTGCAATGCTAGTCCTGCAACATCAACTGGAAACTTCTGAAATAAGTCTGATGCTGGGAAGATGTTCGTAAAGAATCTTGAACAATTATAATGCAGAATACGGGTCACAATAAATACTAGGACATATAGTAATAATAGGTAGGCGAATAATAAAGACTGCGCAAAGGTAGTAATGCTCGACAACTAAAGAAATGCTTTGTGACACAACGCAACAGCCTACTAGGGTTGTGCAACTCAACAACAACCTCGGCTCAAAAGTGCAGTGAATAATAATGCTGCATACATATAATAATGGGGCTTATCTCTAACCAGTGTCTGCTCAGTTAATAAAGTCTAGCTGGGGTATCAAGGCAGGGCAACAATGGGTGAGCATGCGGCTCGTAGCCTAACGTTGTCCGAAGGTGGTATAATGAAGATTACGTTATATGACGGGGATGCTCTCTTGATAAATCTAGGTCTCTAGTACCTAGCTCTATCCTGGCGATCCCTCAGAAGTCAACACAAAGAGGCAGCACTATGTTGTGAGGGATAGGCTATGGCCCTCTCACACCACAGCGCTGTGCTCGCAAAGTAAACCCACCCGAAGACAACTTAGGCTCCCACAGTACCTGTCGATGTCGTGGAGGGCTTAGCTAACACTGCACACATCGGAGACAACGACACAGTAACCTTACCCCCCAGTCTAGCTTTAGATAACCAAGAAGAATCACTCAACACCTTGCCAGGGAGACATATACCGGTCTACAACCTTCCCGAGAGAGGACACATACGGAAAAGTCCGTCTCTCAAAACCTCAATAAAGCATAATACCTCCTTAACCTAATACATGGAAATATCTGAGAGCTTCTTGTACAATACGACTGGTCGACGGTGAACGTCTATGCTGAAACCAGAAGGGATGTTGAGTTTAATAAAGATTAGAGAATGAGAAAGGAGAAGTCGAGAGAGAGAAATAGTATGCAAAGTGGCGAGTATGGGGGACAGAATTGCAAAGGATGTAGGCGATACGCGTGTCAGGCAAGCTCTGAGCTGGTAAAGAACACGAGGCCGCGACGGGAAGGGACTAGTTGACCACCCGGCCGCCAACGCCGTCAGCGCCAAAGCGAGCCGCGTCATAGCTCACCCCGCTGCCAGGTGTACTCCCTCACCCTCTCTCGCTCGCCTCCCACACAAGCAACATTTATATTATAGCGAATATAAAATATAAGACGCGGTCACAGACCAAAACAAAGACCATTTCTAGACTGTCTGTGGCAACACGACACTAATTAAATAAAGCAGATCATTCTAGGACAACTGTAGCCCATCCCCCCATCCTGGCGAGCGCTAGCGAGCTGCAATGCCCCACGCAACCATTCTACTAACGCCGGGAGGCGTCACACAGCTAGTGAATGGAAAATCACTAATTACATCATCATGCCACCTAGTAGATATAAGAAACATATGTCAAAAAGACAAGAACCACAGTGCGATATTATTAAGCACCTACCTATATTTTTCTTGTAATCATTGCCTTAGACATAGCCACTTTTTGTTAATTCCCTATGCCCCTGTTATTTTGAGATAATGTAACCTGACCAAGAGAAATAATCCATATATAGCCTGACTGAAATTATAGAGAGTTAGTTCAAACTCAGTAGGTTACTCCGTCCGGATTATTGCCCGGGAGTAATAGCTGCCTACTACAACGCTCCGTTCGGATTATTGTCCGGGAGTCGTTTGCCCCTGAGAGAGAAGGTGCCTGAAGTCCTGATCCTACCGCTGCCACCAGTGAAATGTCGGGTTGTATACCAACTCGATCTAGTATTATCTGGTTAACAATCCTGTGATAGGATATACAGAGATAGAATATGCCTGACAGGGTCACATCTAGCTTTATGAATCTTGCTCTAACAGGTCACAAATCAGAATAGGATCTACTACACTGATTATTTAATGCTCTATGTCACGTTACACACAGTATCAATAACTTTCTGCCGGATATGACAGATAGATATAATTAATTTTTCTATATATATATGCCATTGAATAAATAAGAGTGTAAAGTAACCTGTGTTCTTATTGTGTGGATGCTGCCTTAGTGTGAGAAGTTAGAGCAAGATTCATAAAGCTAGATGTGACCCTGTCGGGCATTTTCTATCTGTATATCCTATCACAGGATTGTTAACCAGATAATGCTAGATCGAGTTGGTATACAACCCGACATTTCAATATATATATATATATATATATATTTTTTGTTTTTTTTTCTTTAATACATACGAGGTTGAAAGAAATGGCAATTTCTGCATTGGAAATTTTATTATTCAAAGTTTCCAGGTCTCTGATGAGTTTTCGCTGGGTGGCGGGAAGTAGATGAAGGAGATGAGCAAAATTCATGGTGGTACAGGGTTACATTAAAGTACATGAAGATACAGGATATACGACGCGTTTCACTGGACAACCAGCATTATCAAGTAAGGATGGAATGATATAAAAGGTAAACAGGAAGGGTATAATTATATAGAGGGTGGAGGATCAGAGGAGGCGAAAATCAGGGGGCAAAAGTCTGCTATTGGTGGAGGGGTATTCTAGGAGAGAGAAAGGGAGAACCGCTTCACACATGCGCACTGGATGCGGGATGGTGGTCGGTTGGTGGGGTTCGAAGCTGATTGGCTGCGTGTCGAGGGGCGTGGCCTAAGTTGTGTGGCGCCTGCGGAAGACGAAGCTGAAGGAGGTAGCGCAGGGGGCTGCGTCAAGGGCACCGGGGGGCGAGGGGGGGTGTTAGGTCCTGTAGGAAAGTGCCTTTTGGCAGAAGGAAGGATCTGAAGGTCCAGAGTTTGGTTGTTGATGTTGGGATGTAAGGCTTGGATATATAAAGATTTTTCGCCTCCTCTGATCCTCCACCCTCTATATATACCCTTCCTGTTTACCTTTTATATCTTTCCATCCTTACTTGATAATTCTGGTTGTCCAGTGAAACGCGTCGTATATCCTGTATCTTCATGTACTTTAATGTAACCCTGTACCACCATGAATTTTGCTCATCTCCTTCATCTACTTCCCGCCACCCAGCGAACACTCATCAGAGACCTGGAAACTTTGAATAATTAAATTTCCAATGCAGAAATTCCCATTTCTTTCAACCTCGTATGTATAAAAGAAAATGTATTACCTGGCTTTACTAACATATATATATATATATATATATATATATACATATATATATATATATATATATTGTAATAATATAATAAACAAAACAATGATCTTTTAGTATGGGTGTCCGTTGTAGCGGTGTTATATGCCAGACCTTACAACCGGCTTCTCTTGAGTGTGACGGTATTATGTTAGTCTCAGGTCGGCCAGGAAGGAACAAGCTGCTCAGACATTTCCTGGACCCACCAGAGCTTGGTTGAGGAGAGATGGTTACATTTTTGGTCGATTTATTAATGTATTAAATATTTTTTTCTAGTTTCCTCCCTAGACCTTGATCAAACTTATACAAACATCCATTAGATCCCCCTTCTAGATTAATTTGTACATTTTTCAGTACATAAATGTTCCGGCCGAAGGCCGGTTCTTCCAAAATTACAGGCTCACTATTGTTCGCAGGAAAAACATCGACACCTAAATAGCACGAAAGGTCTTAATATTGACAAGGAAATGGGGCAAAAGGTCTTAAAAATCGACAAACTAATGGGGCTAACATCTGAAAATTAATGGGGCTATACATGAGGGAGAAGGGGGTCTAGAAAACGACCAATCTCCCCCTAGTATATCTGGTATGCGGAGGGGAGTTCGACCTAATTATTTGGACAACCTGCTGTCCTATTCATCATTATTTGTTTCTAAGCTTCGGTCCCCTTCCTTCCAATTTTACCTTTCTCTCTTTCCCCCTTCACCCATTTCCCTCCACCACCCACCTTTCCGTCCCTCCATGATTTTCCCCTCCTTCCCTCCACTACCTCCTTAACCTTACCTTGCCCTTTGAGTATTGAGGGGGGGGGGGGGTCCTCAGACCTCAATCAAGCTTTTAGAAATACGCCCAACCCTGAGGGCCCCCTTCGAGATGAATCTTACACTTTTCGGTAGGAAAAGCACCCGACCGAAGGCCGTTTCCTCCTAAATTACAGGCTCGCTATTGCTCGCCAGGTAATAATCGATACCTAAGGTGAACGACCGGTCTTAAAAAGTTAAGATTAACAAAGAAATGGGTCAAAAAGTCAGCCAAAATTACGGGCGAACGTCTTAAAATCTCAAAATTAATGTGGCTAAGCATGAGGGAGAAGGGGGTCCAGAAATAAATTCTTAAACAACAATGCAACGATGAACAACATAATGCCTTATACACGAGGCATTAGCTTAAGGGGGGTCACCGGATTTGTTTATCTCTCTCTCCTTTTCTCTCTTTCTCTGGCTTGTATCCATTCGGCCCCATTCAGCCAACTGTTTTAAGACATTTATCCCCATCCTGGTGTCGATTTCTTCCTGGCGAGCGATAGCTAGCCAGCATTGTATGGAGAAATCAGGCTTCGCCGGAGAAGTTTTTCTATCGAAAATTTTACAAATTTAGCTTGCTGCCAAAACAAAAAATATATATGCTGGCTCGCTACCGCTCACCAGGACAATATTGACACCTGGATGGGGGTAAACGTCTTAAAACAGTAGGCTGATTGGGGTCGAATGGATACAAGCCAAAGAGAGAGGGAGAGAAAGACAAAAAAAACGAGGTGGGCCCCCTTAATTGAATATATTGCAAACGCCACTAGTGAGCAATATTTCATAAAAGCCAGTTTCGTCATTTTCCAAAAAGCTGAACTGAGTTAGGAATATTTGTTGAATCAATAGGCGCGTTGGTGGTGTATTGAGTTAGCCGTATTTGTATCGGCATGAATGGCGATGAATTGAAAGAGAGAGAGAGAGAGTGTGTGTGTGTGTGTGTGTGTGTGAGAGAGAGAGCGAGAGAGAGCGAGAGTGAGAAAGAGAGAGAGATGAGTTATGGCAAATAGTTTGGAAAATTTAAACGGCTTTAAATGAGGTAAGAGAGTGAGACAAATACAATGTATATCTGTATATATCTATCTATCTACATATATATATATATATATATATATAATTATATATATATATATTGTTACGGCTGGATCGGCAATACATATTCGGGATTCTTGATCGTAGGACAGAAATGGCTTAAGTGACAACGACACGCTCGATTCCAGTCCCAAATACTATATGCTCCAGACAACAAAAGCACCAACGCCCTACAGAGTTATCGTCTACGGTAACGAGGTACCTTAACTCGGCGAAAGTGTACAACAGGGGTAGGCTATGAGGCTAAACTCCCTCAGACATTTATAGGTTACGTTATTACTAAAGAAATGCAATACTCAAGAAACTACGTTAATATTAAGCCTCTAATAATGTAGAATAGAAGCAGGCTAAAGGTATGACAGTGAAATGCTAAATGACAAATGTACACGCCTACTTGAAAGCGCGTGCACTACACTAACTGTCCCCTACTAACATGCACTAGCATGTAGCATACAAGATGTTCATGATCCAGTAGATACCTAATAATACACATGGGAGGAACATAAACAGTAGTCACTTATTATAATAATGAATCTATACTTGGAATAACTAAAAGGTTGCAGGCAACAGTACTGCGCCGGTAGCCTACTACCGCATAGGCTACTTCGCTTCTCTCACTCTGTCTCCCCTCCGAGTCCGTATGCGCCCTACGCAACAGAACTCCGGACACAGCAGCAAAACGACAGTGCAGTTAATTGATACATGAAAGTATTAATAGTGTTGTCTTGTGTGTGAGTAATGTGTATTGTAAAGTGTTATAGATATATACTTAAAGAGAGCTGCAATGCATAGTAAAATAAAGATATATCCCACTCATCATCCCCATGTGTTCTAGCTAGCAGGCCAAGTCACAGGAACAACGAGTCCCAGCACCGAAAGCGAGAACCCAGGAGAAGACTGTAGAGAACACAAGGACAGATAAATTACGTTACTCTACTATACCGGCACTACGAGCGAGCTGTAGTCTCGGGTGCTACACTCGCTCCTGGCTCGGTATGCAAATCAAGGCTAAGTCCTCGTCCCTCTACAGGCAACTCCTGGGCATGGTCGGGCTCTTACACATGGCACCAGTCTAGTCACAAATGGGATGATGAGCAGGGCATATAACTCGTGAACATGTAGAACGTTCACCAACTATCCTCATCAAGAAGATCGCTGTTCACATTAACCCCTTAAATCTAATACATGTAAATATATGCTTGTCCTAAGAGTAATACGAGAGGTGAGTGCTGAAACTCCTTTAGGACCTCAAGGGAAGGTTATGCATTTAAATAGAGAGAAGAATGAAATGAGAGTAATGTCGTCAGAGAGAAAGAGTGCAACCGTGAGAAGTGGGGAGAGAGAGCAAGGGATGTTAGAATCTCAAAGGTTCTAGGCAACCTGGTCATAGAACACACCGCCAGCCTCCAGGCAATGTGCTGTACGACAACATGGGCCCAGCCCAGGCAGGCAACAATGGACTACCAACCCTATCGTGCCTAGCTATAAGCGCAAGGCTGCCAACCAGTCCATACGTCTGGCAACCACCCGGCCGGCAGCGCGGCGCGTTGCTACCCTCTTGCTCTGAAGCCCAACTCACTCTCTCTCTCTGAACTCCCATGGTCTTATCTATCAACTTCTCTATTGATACTACATATTAAATGGAAGGTCTCGACATGGCTTAAAACAAAACCCACCACTGGTTAGCACATGACGAGACCTTTGCAGAGATACAAAGAACATAGTTATAAGTTGTCACACTCAATATACATAGCGGCTGACGGTAGCCAGATCACGGGCGGTACATTCGAGTACCAAGGAGTACAATCAGGTTGCCTTGTACAGCACTGGGGTGCGTCACAGCCCCCCCAAGATTTTAGATAATCGACCTTAGAAGCATTATCAAAATCTGACTGGCAACCAACCGACCTGCTACCCTTAGCTGCCCCTAATTGCAAAAGGTGCACAACAACTGAAGTGTGAATTATACATAAAACACAATATCGCATTCATTATGCTACAACAATAAAGACTTACAAAACTAAAAAAAAGAAAGAGTTTTCTCGTTTATTTTATTGTTTTATAATCTTTTTGGACGGCGTTATGATAGCCTAATTTTACTCCTGCTCAACCCACACACCGTGCACGACTATCTTGGATCATCAACCCTTGATAGACAATCTGCTATCACGTTCTCACTCCCGGCAATATGCTGAATGTTGAGATTATACTCTTGGAGCATTAGGGACCACCTGGTCAACCGCATATTCCGATTGTGAAACTGATTTAGGAATTTCAAGGGATGATGGTCCGTATAAATCGTCACTACCGGGCCGTAGGCTGGAACATAAACTTCGAAATGTTTGAGCGACAAAACGATAGCCAGAAGCTCCTTCTCTATAGTCGAGTAATTCCTTTGTGCCGAATTAAACTTGCGAGAAAAGAAGCTCACTGGGTGTTCCAAGCCCTCGGAATCAGTCGGCAGTAACACTGCCCCGGCACCCACACCGCTGGCATCAGTCGCCAGCTGAAAACTCCTGGAGAAGTCTGGGGCCCTCAAAATCGGATGTGTACACAGCAGGTGCTTGACTAGGTCGAAAGCCCTCTGACACTCCGCAGCCCAACAGAACTTCACTGACTTCGACAGTAGATCAGTTAACGGTGCTAAGAGAGTAGAGTATCCCCGGATGAAGCGCCTATAATAGCCTATCATACCTAGGAACCGCATGACCTGGCGCTTAGTGGTGGGCCTGGGAAACATATTGATAGCCTGTATCTTGCTCAGGGGGGGGCACACCCGGCCTAACCCGACCACAAAGCCAAGATACTGCACAGTAGCCTTTACAAACTCGCACTTCCTCAGGTTCACCACCAGCCCAGCATCGTGCAACTTCCCAAACAGGGTCTCTAAGTGCCTTAGGTGATTTTCAAAATCGTCATCATATACTATCACGTCATCAAGGTAGACCGTGCAGTTAGGGATTTCGTCACAAATATCGTTCATCAGGTTCTGAAACGTGGCAGGTGCGTTCTTAAGCCCATAAGGCATTACGTTACATTGGTAGGTCTTGCCATCTACCACAAAACCACAAACTTGCTTAGCTCGGTCCGACAGGGGTACTTGCCAGTAGCCTTTTACAAGATCAATTTTAGTAAGGTACTTTGCATTCCCTATCTTGTCCACGCTGTCGTCAACTCGAGGCAAAGGGTAAGGGTTGGTAGTGGTCAAGCCATTTAGCCTACGAAAATCTATGCAGAACCGCACCTTGCCGTCAGGTTTTGGCTGCAACGTGACGGGTGATGTCCACTTCACATAACCTTCAGTGATCATCCCTCTCTCAACCATGTACTTTAACTCCTCCCGTAAAGCTGGCAACTTTACCGGGGGCACACGGTAGGGCACTGACTTGAAGGGCACATTATCACCGACGTCCACGTCGTGCGTTACCTGAGTAGTGAGACCTGGGTGTTCGGCGAAAACAGAGGGGTATGACCTGAACAGGCCTAGGACAGCAGCACCCTGGTGCTCAGGCAGGTGACTTACAGCTTGCCTAGCCTCCTGTTCAGTATTCCCCGCCCTCTGTTCCGCGGAAATGACACAGTCCCAGCTATCCTCCTCAGCAGCATGACTGTCCCCACCTCCTTCTCCACCCTGGCCGCTGCAGGCCAGCACAGGGACAGTGAGAGGCTCTGAGGGGCGTCTCACATACTCTTTCATGAGGTTAACATGACATAACTGATGTTTTTTCCTACGGTCAGGTGTTGCAACGAGATAATCAAGGTCGGACAGTTTCTTAGCCACCACATACGGCCCAATGAACTTGGCAGAAAGGGGGTGTCCAGGCAAAGGTAAAAGCAACATTACCTCCTGACCCACCGAAAACTCCCGAAGCTTCACCTTGGCGTCATACTGGTGCTTCATGACCGCCTGTGCATTAACCAAGTTATTACCTGCCGCTGCCATGCAACCTATAAGTCTCTCCCGGCTCTCAAGGACATATTTAAGTACAGACCCCGGCTTCTCTTCGCCCTCCCAGATCTCTTTCACCATACTTAAAGGTCCTCTCACATTATGGCCAAAGACTAGCTGATTTGGACTGAACCCCAGGCTCTCTCCTGGGACTTCACGTGCAGCGAACAGAACATACGGAAGACCCAAATCCCAATCAGTGTCATGTTCTGCACAGTAACAGCGTAGCATACTCTTCAGGGTCGAGTGCCACCGCTCCAAGACTCCCTGACTCTCGGGATGGTAGGCTGACGACACTACAGAACATATACCGTGCAACTGAAGGGTTTGCTTGAACAATTTGGATGTAAAATTGCTCCCCTGGTCTGACTGCACCTCACGTGGAAATCCATAACGGGAACAGAACAATAATAAGTTTTTAACAACTGCCTTTGCCGAGCTGTTTCTCATGGGGTATGCGTCCGGGTATCTCGTAGCCACATCCATGATTGTCAACAGGAATTTATTGCCACTCCTAGTAGGCGGGAAAGGGCCAACCAAATCTACTACAACTTTGCTGAACGGAGGCCCGGTGACAGGTATGGGAAACAAAGGTGCCTTCGGGATTGTCTGGTTAGGCTTCCCCGTTGTCTGGCAGGTCGCACACCCAGCCACCCATGCACAGACATCAGCCTTGACCCCAGGCCACCAGAAAAACCTGCCCAATGCCGCCAATGTTTTTGTTACCCCCAAATGACCCGCCACCGGCACATCATGCGCCAGACACAATAAGGACTCTCTATACTTATTTGGAACAACCACCTGGTCTACTACCCTCCAGCCCTCCCACTTCGATTTGGGGTCTAAAAATCTGCGGTACAATATCCTGTTGAGCCTAAAGAAATCTCCCGGCTTCGCATCCCCATCTTCCTCCAACTCTATGGCACCATTGCTATAACGAGCTAGTCTAGCGTCTTGCAGCTGCTGCTCACTAATGTCCCCGGGCGTCAATGCATCAAGATGGTTTTGTAATAAGACATTACCCCGGCTAGTAGGCTCTACTGCTTTAGTGGCTCTCGCTACAGCTCTTGCCTCACGCGAAGTCTTACCCAACTCTGCCTTGTTACACACCATATCTGGGCCAGAGTCAACTCCCGTGTTTATTATAGGTCCAAGTACCGAATCACCGAGAAGTGCAGCAGAATCAATGTCCCTTTTCCTGCCCTTAGCAACCTTCTCCTGATCCTTCCTCCACTGTCCCCGAGGTTGAGTGCTAGGCTGTGCAGGAGCCGCAGAGCGAGATCGGGTTACCACACAGGCCATCTCATCCTGTTGGCACCTCCCAACCCATTCCCGATTCTCACCATCGACGTCGGCCGCCCTCTCGGCAACGACTAAGGGTGGAGTCCCGGAAGTGGGCACCGCAAAGTCGTTGCCGAGAAGAAGGTCGACGCCCTCAACTGGCAAACACTCAACGATCCCTACATCCAGCTCCCTGCACACCTCTCCCACTCTCAACTCCAACCTCACAAGTGGGTATGACCTCGTAGCATTTATACCCTGCACCACAACAACTCTGGCCGCATTTATCGGTTTCCCTGTGAAGTTCCTCAACAAAGTTTGCGAAGCCCCCGTATCCCTCAACAAGTCAACCCTCCGTAGTTCACTCCCCCAGCTCACAAACCCGTGTCCCCGATGGCTACAGAAAGTGTCCCGGACAGGTGTCGAGCCTTCCGTACGCTTCTTTACTGCGTGTGCCTCAGCTGCTGACAACCTACCCCGGGCAGTTGCTGCAGCCTTCAGAGACACACCGATACTGTGAACCAATGACACCGGCTTAGCGGGAGTGTTACTAGGGCACTCACGTGAATAATGGCCTAGCTTCTGACATTTGTAACATTTCACATCCCCAATGGGCTTCTTCCCTTGTGCGGGCGAAGAAGGGGCCTGACCTTTAGTAAACGGGAGAGGCTTGTGTTTGTAGGTGTTATTAGGTGCAATGCTTTTAGTGTGGTTATGTGTGTCATAGGATTTGTTATTATCGAAAACTCTGGTGGGTGGGGTATAGCGCCCCTTCTGCCCTGAATCAGCCCTCTGAGCGGCACCGCAACCACGAATCAATGATAATCTGAGGTCTGCCATCTTGGCAGCCTCCTCTACTGTCTTGGGACATTTTTCCTTAATGTTCAGCGTTAGATCGGTTCCAGTACATTTGTAAAACTGTTCCAGATAGAAAAGTTGCTTAATTTCCTCAGCCGACTCTGCGTGCTCGGACCGAAACCAGTTATTACATGCATCTGTTAAGTCCCGTGCGTGTCTTATTCACGCCACGGAACTTCAATCTATAAGTTTCGGGTTGCAGTTCGTAGGCCCGGAGCACAGCCTCCTTCACCAGTCCATACACGACACTCTCGTCCAGTGACAGTGCATCGTAGGCTTTCAACCCCTTACCCACTAGACGTGATGAAACTAATGCTGCCCATTTAACCTCCGGCCAGTCATACTCACGACACTTCTTTTCGAAACGAGCAAAAAACTCAGTCACTGCTGTCTCATCAAATGCGGGTACTAACTTAATTAAATGCGAAAGTGAGTCTGTAACCCGGTGCCCACCACCGAGATGACGCCCCGTGGTCTCTACTCTAGACTTCTCGACATCCATTTCAGCCTGGTACCTGGTTGCATCCTGATTGGCTTGGATTCTAGCAACCTCTATGCGTTCTATACTAGCCTGTTGTATCCGAGTCTCCTGCAGCTTAATCCGTTCTATACTAGCCTGTTGTATCTGAGTCTCCTGCAGCTTAATCCGTTCTAAACTAGCCTGTTGACTCTCTCGCAACTTAAGCTTAGCTAGTTCTAGCTGAAATAACATCTCAGGAGACAGGCCTGGGGGGGGAGAGCACAAAATGGGGGATCCACACCGAGACGTGTTTACGGGTAAGCCAGCTTGCCATTGAGAACCCTCCTGCTGCATCGTGCTAAGACTCGCTGGCTGAGGGCCCAGCTCAGGGGTAGAGTGGAATGGAGGCTTGGAGGGAACCCCCCAAGAGCCCACTCCACCCACCGCCCCATCGCCATCACCCAACAAACATGCCACCAAATTCTTCTTGGGCCAACTGTCAGGACAGTCCCGCCCCAAAACCGTGGCTAAACAGCGAAGACCGTAACAATCAATAGCCTGCAGGCGCTGTTCGGTCAAAGGTGTCTGCAAAAATGCCCGGGCATCCCTCTCTCCACTTATAACACTCCCCTCCCTAAATATCTGCTGTACTTGCTGGTCACTAGGCTGTACCGTGTTATCCTCCCCCGTAAATGATGAGTCATTAGACATAGTGCTGGTTATACAATTGCTGTTCAAAAAAAAAAAGTGCTTATTACTAATTGCAGTCTCGACTCACAAAATGTTAAAGATGCTTGAATGACTCTACTCTAGACACCTAACGAAACAATCTGCAAGTCCACCAATACAATAATGACACAATAAAAATTCCTCCAATATGCAAGAAAATTCTAGCCAGCTCTACTAGGTAGCATAGAATAGTTCTCCAAAAAACATGTGATAGGATACTACTGAATCTTGTGCAAGGTCGCCATTTTGTTACGGCTGGATCGGCAATACATATTCGGGATTCTTGATCGTAGGACAGAAATGGCTTAAGTGACAACGACACGCTCGATTCCAGTCCCAAATACTATATGCTCCAGACAACAAAAGCACCAACGCCCTACAGAGTTATCGTCTACGGTAACGAGGTACCTTAACTCGGCGAAAGTGTACAACAGGGGTAGGCTATGAGGCTAAACTCCCTCAGACATTTATAGGTTACGTTATTACTAAAGAAATGCAATACTCAAGAAACTACGTTAATATTAAGCCTCTAATAATGTAGAATAGAAGCAGGCTAAAGGTATGACAGTGAAATGCTAAATGACAAATGTACACGCCTACTTGAAAGCGCGTGCACTACACTAACTGTCCCCTACTAACATGCACTAGCATGTAGCATACAAGATGTTCATGATCCAGTAGATACCTAATAATACACATGGGAGGAACATAAACAGTAGTCACTTATTATAATAATGAATTTATACTTGGAATAACTAAAAGGTTGCAGGCAACAGTACTGCGCCGGTAGCCTACTACCGCATAGGCTACTTCGCTTCTCTCACTCTGTCTCCCCTCCGAGTCCGTATGCGCCCTACGCAACAGAACTCCGGACACAGCAGCAAAACGACAGTGCAGTTAATTGATACATGAAAGTATTAATAGTGTTGTCTTGTGTGTGAGTAATGTGTATTGTAAAGTGTTATAGATATATACTTAAAGAGAGCTGCAATGCATAGTAAAATAAAAATATATCCCACTCATCATCCCCATGTGTTCTAGCTAGCAGGCCAAGTCACAGGAACAACGAGTCCCAGCACCGAAAGCGAGAACCCAGGAGAAGACTGTAGAGAACACAAGGACAGATAAATTACGTTACTCTACTATACCGGCACTACGAGCGAGCTGTAGTCTCGGGTGCTACACTCGCTCCTGGCTCGGTATGCAAATCAAGGCTAAGTCCTCGTCCCTCTACAGGCAACTCCTGGGCATGGTCGGGCTCTTACACATGGCACCAGTCTAGTCACAAATGGGATGATGAGCAGGGCATATAACTCGTGAACATGTAGAACGTTCACCAACTATCCTCATCAAGAAGATCGCTGTTCACATTAACCCCTTAAATCTAATACATGTAAATATATGCTTGTCCTAAGAGTAATACGAGAGGTGAGTGCTGAAACTCCTTTAGGACCTCAAGGGAAGGTTATGCATTTAAATAGAGAGAAGAATGAAATGAGAGTAATGTCGTCAGAGAGAAAGAGTGCAACCGTGAGAAGTGGGGAGAGAGAGCAAGGGATGTTAGAATCTCAAAGGTTCTAGGCAACCTGGTCATAGAACACACCGCCAGCCTCCAGGCAATGTGCTGTACGACAACATGGGCCCAGCCCAGGCAGGCAACAATGGACTACCAACCCTATCGCGCCTAGCTATAAGCGCAAGGCTGCCAACCAGTCCATACGTCTGGCAACCACCCGGCCGGCAGCGCGGCGCGTTGCTACCCTCTTGCTCTGAAGCCCAACTCACTCTCTCTCTCTGAACTCCCATGGTCTTATCTATCAACTTCTCTATTGATACTACATATTAAATGGAAGGTCTCGACATGGCTTAAAACAAAACCCACCACTGGTTAGCACATGACGAGACCTTCGCAGAGATACAAAGAACATAGTTATAAGTTGTCACACTCAATATACATAGCGGCTGACGGTAGCCAGATCACGGGCGGTACATTCGAGTACCAAGGAGTACAATCAGGTTGCCTTGTACAGCACTGGGGTGCGTCACAATATATATATATATATATATTACTGTATATAATTATACCCACACCCACACACTCATTTCTTTCTTTGTTACCGATAATGACTATACTCTGTTTCTTTTCTGCTGACGATAAATTGAATTCCGTAGCAGCTAATTTATCGATACTTAATGGAAAAAAATGAAACCACTATGTCTCTGCATCATATTAAGACCAAGTATTAGGTAACACCCCGTCCTTAACATTAATCATCAATTACAAACCCCAATGCACTTGAATAAACTAATGCAAGCATATGGTCCTCCCGGGATTCCAACTCGGGACCACATTTCACTACACAATCTTGAAAATAACTGAGAAATCTTGGGAACTTTGCAATTTACCGTCAGTTGAAATGAAACAGAGTCTAGGTGAGTTGTTGGCCTATGCAGCAACAGTCCTTTTGCAATGTCAAGGGATCAATTACGCGGCTCACATTTAAAAGATTGGTAATTTTTCTACATCCCTTTCTCCCTCATGTTTAGCCCCGATAATTTTCAGATTTTAAGATGTTTGCCCCATTAGTTTATCGAATTTAAGACCTTCCGCCCTATTTCTTTGTCAATTTTAAGACCTTGCATGCTGTTTAGGTGTCGATATTTTTTCCTGGCGAACGATAGTGAGCCTTCAATTTAGAAGAATTGGCCTTCGGCCAGGACATTTTTCTACCAACAAATGTTCAAATTCATCTAGAAGGGGGATCTAATGAATGTTTTAAAAGTTTGATAAAGGTCTAAGGAGGAAACTAAACAAATAATAAATAGATTAAAACATCGAACAAAAAGTGAACCATTTTGGTCGATTTTTCTTTTATATATTTATAATTTTTAAAGTATATTAAAGTATATTCTGGATGACCTGGATGGTTATCGATGTGTGTTAATTGGTATTTAGTTTTTGTGTGTTCATTGTTTTCTGTTGTGTTATTCCTATTCTGGCTCTGTCTTGAGTCGGCCAATGCTAATAAAAAAAAAAAAATAAGGAAAATAGGGAAAAATAAAAAATAATAAAAAATAGGAAAAGTTTGGATTGGGTCTGAGTATATATATAATAGAACATACCGGCAGTTATTGATGTGGTGCCTTAAGTGGACATGGGCCGGTTTTCTCGACCACTTTCTCCCTCATGTTTAGCCCCATTAGTTTTTAGATGTTAAGATGTTTGCCCCATTAGTTAGTCGATTTTTAGACCTTTCGCCCCATTTCTTCGTCAATATTTAGACCTTTCGTGCTATTTTGGTGTCGTTTTTTCCCCTGTCGAACGATAGTGAGCCTGTAATGTTGGAAGAACCGGCCTTTGGCCGGGAAATTTTTCTATCGAAAAATTTACAAATTATTCTAGAAGGGGGATCTAATTGATGTTTTTTTTAATTTGATGGAGGTCTAGGGAGGAAACTAGACAAATAATGAATACATACAAAAATCGCCCAAAAAGTGAACCATCCCCACTTAAGCCGGTATCACACGAGAGCTTTTATAGTCAACTTTTGATGATCAACATTTCTCTGGCAACACTTCTGGAATATTTTGCACTGGTATGATCGGAATCTAGACTGATGGTAGATGAATTTAGGCATAAGAAATATTTTAAATGTTGACCTCAGAAGCTGCCAGACCAGTGTTCAGGATAAATGTTGAGGGAAAAGTGCTCGTGTGATACCGACTTTAGCTCAGTGTCTTCATAGCTCTTCCTTACAATGACAGACATGCCTTATATCATATTTCTTCTCAAAATTGGGAGTTCTGAAATAGTTTCCTCCCACTTACCAAAATTATATAGAAGATTTGCAAACAAAGGGAATAAAACCATTTCTGTTAAGGGGGAACGAGCGTATTTATTTGCTAATTTATGTATTTGTTTATTATGTGTTTAATTTATGTATTATATATTTATGTATTTGTTTATGTGTTTAATTATGTATTTTATTATGTGTTTAATTTATGTATTTGTTTTATATTTATGTTTTGTTTATGTGTTTAATTTATGTATTTGTATTATGTGTTTATTTATGTATTTGTTTATGTGTTTAATTTATGTATTTGTTTATTATGTGTTTAATTTATGTATTTGTTTATTATGTGTTTAATTTTATCCCTAGACCTCCATCAAGCTTAAAATAACACCCCCTAGACCCCCTTTCAAGATGAATTTGTACATGTTTCGGTAGAACAATTTCCCTGGTTCCTTCTAAAATTACAGGCTCGCTACTGCTCACCAGGAAAAAGTCGACACCTAATTGACAAAGGAATGGGGCGTAATGTCTTAAAATCACCAAACTAATGGGCCTAACGTCTTAACATCTGAAAACTAATGGGGCTAAAACTTAGGAAGAAGGGGGACCAGAAAAACGACCCTCCATCCCCTTAAAACTCATGGTGACCTAAACTCGCGATTTGCATCACTAAGTTGTTTTATAAACTAGAGTGGCTTGTTTGGTATGCAGGATTCGAAACTGCATACTAAATCGTAGGTTTGTGCATTATTTAAATAACTGTCTTGATAGCGTAATGCATAAATGCGCGGAATTTCGGTGTGAGTATCCTAGGTTTGAGTCCTTGGAGTGCCACGTGTATTTGTTGATTTCATAAATTGAGTTTAGAAGTGAAGTTGGTTGGTAAAAAAATATGAATAAAGAAATGGGAATGTACAGAGCGAATGTATCAAACAAACAATATAAACAGTTCACCATATGAACAATTATGCAGATGGAAATATTTGGACAGAACACTCGGAAATATAATACATAGTTACACTTTTATTTAATTATTATCAAATGTTGTATATATGTATGTATGTATGTATGTATCTATGCATGTATGTATGTATGTATGTATCTATGCATGTATGTATGTATGTATGTATCTATGCATGTATGTATGTATGTATGTACCGGTATGTATGTATGTATTTATGTATGGTTGGATGTATGTATGTATTTTTATATGTTTGTATATACGTTATGTATGTATGTGTATGTATTTTAGTATGTATGTATGGTTGGATGTATGTATGTATTATGTATGGTATGTATGTAGTATGGTTGGATGTATGTATTATGCATGTATGTATGTATGTAGGTATGTATGTATGTATGTATGAGAGCCATTATGTTAATTGCCAATAAATAATATATATCCATTATTTTCTGACAATACATATGCATTATAAGCAGCTTATTAAGTGAAAATAATTGTGTGTTGTGTTAAGGGGTAAAACTTGTCTTTTTGGTTTATATATTTAGGTTTTAATCTATTTAGTAGCTTCCTCGCTAGACCTCCATTAAGTTTAAAAAAAAAAAAAAATAGACCCCCTTTCAAGATAAATTTGAAGAAAAAAAATCGATAGAAAAATGTCCCGGCCAATAAAATTACAGGCTCGCTATCGCTCGCCAGGAAAAAATCGACACGTAAATGGCACGAACAGTCTTAATATTGACAAAGATATGAGGCAAAAGGTCTCAACATCGCCAAACTAACGGAACGAACGTCTTAAAATCTCAAAACTAATATGCTAAACATGAGGGAGAAGGGGGTCCAAAAAATGCGAATACCTGCCCCTTAAAGAGAGAGGAGAGGATTCTGACCTCCCTATTAACCCTTTCTGTACCGGCGACGTCCTTTTATTTTTATTCTAGCTATATTTAGACGATTTTGCGCAGTTTAAAAAAGATCTGTGGCAGTAAGAATGGTCAAATTGAGATAGCTCGAAGCCTGTTAATGGCTGGAGGCCCTTTTTAAGCTGAATAAAATTGTATAATAGTAGCCAGAACACAGTTAAGGGGAGATGGGTCGTTTTGTTGGTCGATTTGTTTACATGTATTCATTATTTTTCTAGTTTCCTCCCTAGACCTCCATCAAATTAAAAAAAGAAAAACAAAACAAAAATCATTAATTCCCCCTTGTAGATTAATTAAATTTTCTTCCAAAATGACATGCTCACTATCGTTCGCCAGGAAACATATCGACACCTAAATAGCACGAAAGATCTGAATATTGACAAGGAAATGGGGCGAAAGGTCTTAAAATCGACAAACTAGTGGGGCAAACATCTTAAAATCTGAAAACAAATGGTGTTAAAAATGAGGGAGAAAGGGGTCTAGCAAAGCGACCCATCTCCCCTTAAAAAAGACGTGAGCGGTACTGGAAGGGTTAAGGGGAGATTTCCACTTGAGAATTTTTTTTCTTGACCCCTTTCTCCCTCATGTTTAGCCCCATTAGTTTTCAGATGTTAAGATGTTTGCCCCATTAGTTAGTTCATTTTAAGACATTTCTCCCCATTTCGTCGTCAATATTTAGACCTTTCGTGCTATTTAGTTGTCGATATTTTCCCTGGCGAACGATAGTGAGCCTGTAATGTTGGAAGAACCGGCCTTCGGCCGGGAAATATGTCTACCGAAAAATGTACAAACTAATCTAGAAGGGGGATCTAATGGATATTGTTTTTAAATTTGATGGAGGTCTAGGGTGGAGACTATAGAAAATAATGAATACATGCAAAAATCGCCCAAAAAGTGAACCATCCCCCCTTAAGCCGGTATCACACGAGCGCTTTTTCCCTCAACATTTATGCTGAACACTGGTCTGGCAGCTTACGAGGTCAACATTTTAAATATTTCGGTTACCTAAATTCCTCTATCATCATTCTAGTTTCCGATACCAGTGCAGCATAGTATAGAAATGTTGATAGAAAAAATTTGTTTATAGAATGTTGACTAAAACAGCTCTCGTGTGATACCGGCTTTAGCATGATGGGGAATCTCTGCTGGGTGGTTGGTGGTGGATCATAGTTCATTAAACCTAATAGTGGCTAACTTCCTTAATGGTCAACATCATTCTGGGGCTGCTGGGAGAGAGCGAGTGAGAGTGTGTGTGGGGGTTGGGTGAGAGTGAGTGAGTGAGAGAGAGTGTGTGTGTGTGTGTGTGTGTGTGTGAGAGACGGAATGATAATGTGAGTGAGTGAGTGAGTGAGAGTGTGTGTGTGAGAGAGAGAGAGAGAGAGAGAATGATAGTGCGTGTGTGTGTGTGTGAGAGGGATTGATAGTGTGAGTGAGTGAGTGTGTGTTATTTATAGACGCTGAGGGATTAAAATGTAAAGAAAGTTGTAGCTCGTTTATCTATGCATTCTCTCTCTCTCTCTCTCTCTCTCTCTCTCTCTCTCTCTCTCTCTCTCTCTCTCTCTCTCTCTCTCTCGTACCCAACTACATTAATTATTCCGTGTGTTAAGTAAAGCGAACATAATCACTTCGATACGATGTTTATTCAATTTCGAATCCCTGCCTGCATTATGTTCTAATACTCTTAACGTGCATGTGTGTGTGTGTGTGTGAGAGAGAGAGAGAGAGAGAGAGAGAGAGAGAGAGAGAGAGAGAGAGAGAGAGAGAGAGAGAGAGAGAGGGGGGGAGGGGGAGGGAGAGGGAAAGAGAGAGAGAGAGAGAGAGAGAGGGGGGGAGGGAGATGGAGAGAGAGAGGGGAACAGAGAGAGAGAGAGAGAGGAGTACAAAGGAGTACAAAGGAAATCAAGCAACAACAGATCCAGTGATCCTTCTAGGCTGCTTGTCCTCCAAAACACTGAGGATCAAGTGTCCAAACAGTGGTTTAGAGTGGGTAAGGGAACATTGGAAAGGGAATTACTGCCCTGGAACTAATGTCCGTGGCAGGATTAGGAAGTTAGTAGA
Organism: Paralithodes platypus; assembly: GCA_032716605.1. Lineage (NCBI taxonomy): Eukaryota > Metazoa > Arthropoda > Malacostraca > Decapoda > Lithodidae > Paralithodes > Paralithodes platypus. The sequence continues at coordinate 38,285,467 of CM064482.1, read as the reverse complement.
GGACAGATGGGTTAGTAACTGAGGAGGGTAGTTTGCTTTCTCATTTAGGTATCCGATATGTAGTACTTTACATTTATCCGCATTGAAACTCATTTGCCAAATTTGGGCCCAACATGACAATTTATCTAGATTGTGTTGCATATCGTCAACTTGTTCTTTTGAGAGTACGCTATTTGCAATTTTTGTATCGTCAGCAAATTTTGAGATTGTGCAGGTGAGACCCTCATCTATGTCGTTGATGTAAATTAGAAAGAGAATTGGTCCTAGTACCGATCCCTGGGGTACCCCGCTACTTACATTGGTCCATTTAGATGCCTTACCGTTTATGACTACCCTTTGCTTTCTGTTGCTGAGCCAATTTTCTATCCATTTCAACACACCGTCTTGTATTCCATGCGTTTTTAGTTTTAGCAGTAAACGTTTGTGGGGAACTTTGTCAAAGGCCTTTTGAAAATCAAGGTATATAATATCTACAGCTTTACTCTCATCGTAGAGGTTGAGGATATCGTGGAAGAAGTCTAAGAGGTTTGTTAAACAGGAACGTTTTTTACGAAAGCCGTGTTGAGTATCTTTAAGTATGTTATTTTCCTCTAAGTGATTTACGAGTCTGTCTCGACCGTTTCTAGCATTTTACATACAACTGAGGTTAAGCTAATTGGACGATAGTTACTGGGTAGGGATTTGCTGCCTTTTTTGAATATCGGTGTTACGTTGGCTAGCTTCCACTGATCAGGCATAGTTCCAGACTGCAAGGATTTATTGAATAGTAATGTCAGTGGTTTGGAGAGCTCATTCTTAGCTTCCTTTAGAACTCTAGGCGAGATTGTATCAGGTCCTGGCGTTTTATTTACCTTAAGTTTATCTAAACAATTCAATACTTCTCTCTCTGTAACGGTGATATTGCTTAGAACATCTGAATTATCAATCTGAATCGGCGATGGTGTAGGGATATCACTGAGGTCTTCTGTTGTAAAAACTGATGCAAAGAAGGTATTGAGGGCATTACTCATTTGTACTTCGTCTTTGGTGTATTCTCCTTTTTCATCGACTAACGGTCCATCAGTTGAAGTAACTACTTTTTTCTTTCTGATATAACTATAGAATTCTTTCGGGTTTGTTTTACTTTGATTTGCAATATGTAACTCTATGGTCTTTTTACTTTGCTTAATTAACTTTTTAGCTTTGCGTCGTAGCTCTACAAATTTCACCCGTTCTTCGTCATTTTGTGAGGATTTGAATCTATCATTAGCAAATTTTTTAGCAAGCAGGCAGTTTGAAATATCTTTATTCCACCATTTGGGCTTATTATTATGGCCTGGACGCCGTATTTTCGATGGTATGCAGTCTTGCACTGCTTTTAGGTAAGTGGTTTCGAATAACTTCCAAGATGTATTTATGTCGTTATTGTTAATTAAAAAGCTCCAGTCAGTTTCTTTAAACACCTTACGAGCGGCCTATGCGGTTTATTATGTGTACCGCACAGCGGGGTGTTTTTAGCCAAAATAGGGCTGTTTACGTGATCATTTCATGCCTAAATAAGACCCAGAACGTAAAACAAGTAACCTATCCCTGAAAGGGCATAAACAGAGCTTTCGAATGACACCATAACGATCCTTGTATGATGGATAGTTTTCTTGCAATAACCGTGCAACGCGAGTGCCAAAAAGCAGGTAATTCGGTACTTTCAGTACATAATTGAGTATGTAGCGAGTGAGAGAGAGGGAGGAGGGAGCTGAGATTTGTGTCAGTAGGTTCGCCGCGGTGGTCTGGAGCAGTCATACGCTCGCTAGTCTCCTGCCACCACTTGTCTCTCTCTCTCAGCCACATTACGTGCTGAAATTGCCACTCGAGTTATGTCGAGCGCCGCCACATAGTCCAGCTTTATTTAACTCGACTTATGTTGCTCGCCGCTAAATAAGGGTTAAACATAGCTCTAAGTTTATGGAAGTTTGCTTTCTTGAAATTAGGGACTTTTTCGATGCTACTATTTGGTTCATTACTAGTAAACTTTAAAGTGAAAGTTATCGGACGATGGTCGCTGTTACTGAATTCATCACCAACATTCAAATTCTCTATCAATTCTTCTTTTGTTGCAAGTACAATGTCAAGAACGTTATTACCACGGGTCGGCGTTCGAACAAATTGATAAAGCGAACTCTCTTGCAAGTTCGTATACAAGTCATGTCCGGAGTGTGAAGTAAGAGTATCGCCCTACTTGGTCACAGGTAAATTAAAGTCGCCAAAAATTACGGTATCTTGTGAGTTACTTAGATCTGCAATTTGTTCGTAAATTTCTCGGTCAGTTTGCACTGATTGAGCTGGAGGTCTGTATATTAACGCAAGTATTATTTTTGTACCTTTATTATTCTTTATTAGCACAAAAGATGTGTCGACGTTCACAAATTGAGGTTTTGACACGAGGGTCGGGTTAAGACTTTCTTTGATATAAAATAAAACGCCACCTCCATTTTTATTTATTCGGCTGTTCTCAAACATTACATAACCGGGAAGTGAATACTCTGCTAAAAAGTCTCTATCTTGTGTATTGAGCCAAGATTCTGTTATGCCAATCACATCATAATTTTCTGTAAACACTAGTTCCTCTAAATCTGAAAATTTATTGCGTATGCTACGAGCGTTTGCATAGAAAACCTTTAAAGTTGCGGTTTTAGAACTCGCAGAACGTTCTTTCATCGAATTTTTGGTTCTGGTCGGATCTACATTTACATTCATGGCTGTCCTCGGTCCTCGGTCGTTATCCCTGGCGGTTTTGAATTTGGGTCGTGTTGGTGGAGCTTTATCCAAATTCGCGGTTCTTGACGGATTAGTATTTAATTCCTTTGTAGGTTGCCGTCCTCGCTGTCTTCGGTCCTCCTTCCTGGTTGTCCTGTGCTGAGTCGATTTCTTCTCCGAAAATCCTTCACCGCATCGTTGAGAAGACGCCCAAAACGTGCTGCTCCCACCTGGTTCAGATGAACTCCATCGTCCGAAAACAAATAGTCATCGTAGTAGAAATTGTCCCAGGTGTCGACGAATCCCACGTTCTCCTTCCTGTAGAGGTTTGCTAGACAACGATTTGTGCTGGTGGCTATGTTGTAAAATCGGCTCTCTACACCGAGCCGGGGGACGATTCCTGAGACGATGATCCTTGATGACTTCTCCTTAAACGACTTGATCAGCTGCTGGTACTTTAAAAGCAAATCTTCCGACCGGGTTCGCTGTACATCGTTGGATCCAACGTGCATGACGTACATTGTATTAGCAGGGGCCAGCTTTGATACTTCGTCAACTGCTGCAACTACGTCATCCACACCACCACCAGGGATACAAAAACGCTTCCTGGTCTTAGGTGCCCTGGCGCAAAACTCTGTGAGCTGACCACGTATCATCGAGTCTCCCACGAGCCGGACTTCTTCTATTTCCTCTTCGTCATCTGAGTCTGCGAGTATCTGGAAACGGTTTTGACACTCGGTAATCGGTATGTGTTTCCTGGTCTTGGGGCAAACGTTGTTCCTCACGACACGGAAGTTGTCTTGAGGGGGAAGAGAGTCACTATTTGTATCTTGAGTATCGGAAACATCAGCTGAAGTGGCTACTGTAGGCGTTGAATTGTTGGCAGTTGACGTTGGGGCGTTGGTGGCTGCTGGAGTTGCGGTGACAATTGAAGTTTGTGGTACTCCAACGTTGAGTGTTACAAACTCTTGGAGTGATTCCAGCTTCATGGTGAGGACGTTGATCTTGTTGCAGGCTTCATCTAATTTCACTGTAAAATTCTCTCGTTGCTGGCAGAGCCGACAGACTTGAAGATCGATAGTAGCAAACATGGACTCACCAAACCTACCGGCGCAGTTCGCACAAGCGCGTGGCATGGTGACAGTCACTTTCTTCAGATCACTTCACTCACTTAAAAAACAATTCACTCACTTTAAAACACTTCACTCACTTTAAAAACACTTCAATCACTTCAACCGAAAACAAATATGCTGAAATACGCAGAAATAGGTTATCAGGGGTGATAGCCTAACCGAAAAATTTTTTTTTAAATTGAAATACCCAATAATAGGCTACCAGCGTTGAATAGCCTAACCGAAAATAATAAAATTGAAATTCGCAGAAATAGGCTACCAGGTGTGATAACCTAACCTTAAACAAATATATGTACAACAGAATATGTAACTAAATATAAAATTCACCAAATAGAGATTATATAAAAATAAAGTGTGACTGCACCCAAGGGGTTAATATACTGTGTCAACAGATGGCCCTGGTGTCGCTGTAGCCTAGTAAAGCAGTAGCCTCTCTTTTTAGATACAAAAGTGTATCAGTCAAAGGTTTTTACAAGATCGTGCAAGCAACAACTAAAATTACAGATATATACTGTATAGCTACAGTAGGATACTAAATACAATATCTACAAGAGTTACTAATAAAACAGATTGGCTGGCTGTAGGCTAGGCTAGGTTTGGGTTAGGTTAAAAGCTTGGCAGGTTGGGTTAGGCTAGGTTAGTTTGTACAAATACCACCCTTAGCTTAAAGTAAAATCAGTCTGAGGAGAAAAAGTCAAGAATATATCTAGGGGGAAAAGATAAATGAATGCACTTAAATTTGGTACAAATTTGGAGGGAGAGGGTGAGAAAGAGGGAGATGGAGAGAGAGAGAAAATTACTGATTTTGTTTTACGTTGATATAGCATTGTTTTGTTTTGTTTATCAAACTGTATACTCTATAAAGTAAATATGTTTGTGTAAAGTGATTACATGTACTTAAATTTGTCTCCAAATAAATATATCTGCTGAAATATAAATTATTGCCATTTCAGAACAGTTAGTTTTAATTAACACGGATTAAATGAGACGTGTTTATTTTGTATTTACCAGCGTTAATTACGAGGGTCGCTATTAAAAGCTTTGCTGATTGTCAATATAAAGGGAATTAGGGGGAGATCATATTATTTTATTTTATTAGTATTAATATTATTATTAGTATTAGTAGTAGTAGTAGTAGTAGTAGTAGTAATAGTAATAGTAGTAGTAGTAGTAGTATTCTTATGTAATGCATTAGTTTCCTCCCTAGACCTTCATTAAGCATATATAAATAACCCCAAGACCCCACTTTGAGGTCAATTTGTACATTTTTGGATAGAAAATTTTCCCGGCCAAAAGCCAGACCCTTCTAAAATGCAGGCTCAATATTGCTCGCCAAGAAAAAAATCGAGGTATAATTCTAATGGTGGCTCCAACTCAATTTGAGCATTACAAATATTTCCGTTCTTCTGTTTATATCCTTATTAAATGTTTTCTCATATTGTAAACTGGGTCATTTTAGTTTTAGAATGATCTAGGTTAGGTTAGGTTAATACAAATAAAAATAGGAAAAGTGGGGATTGGGCCTGAGCATATAGATAGATAGATAGATAGGTTAGGTTAGGTGTTAGGTGTTAGGTTGGGCTAATCAAATACTATATTCCACCAATTCTTAATATCACAAAACATGGCATATGAAGGAAAATTAGGGAATTATAAAAACATCAATGCCAACATTGATTTGGAGCCATTGTCAATATTTTACCAAAATCGACCCCTAAATGGCACGAAAGCTTTTAAAAATGACACTTAAACGAGGCGAAAGGTCTTAAAATAGCCATACCAATGGGGCGAACGTCATAATTATAATCTCATAACTAATGGGGCTAAGCATGAGGGAGAAGTCGAAACAAACATAGTATATACATAAATCCTAATTTATCTGATGGCATGTCTGGCCAGTAATGGAAATAGCAATCCAAAAATTTGCGAAAATTTCCTCCTGTTGGGAAATTGAAGTTCGTATTTTGTGTGCAGAGGGCATGGGGGAAATTAACAGATGTCAAGCTTACGGACAAAATATTCTGACACAGCTGTTCTTTATTTGTGTTTTGTTTTTCCCTTTTGCACACAGCTGACGATTGTGTTTGTTTTTATTTTATTTGTTTATCAAATGTATTTTATTTGTTGTATGTGTATGAAGGAGACGAAAGACAAAGCTGACTGTAACAAGTTACCTCCACCCCCCCCCCCTCCCCCCCACCCAACGTTGAGAGTGTGCTAGGGAGCCAAATTGAAGGTACATTAAGAGTAAAAATGTCTGGACACGCGGAACTGGAAGCAGTCTAAGTCATAAGATGAGGGGAAGATAGATTGAGGGAAAGAGTTCCACAGTTTGGTGCAAATGTGTGAATAATGCTTGTGCAAATAATATGTGACTATCATGTTTATGATTCTAGATTGGTTGCACGAGCAATTAAGGAGAGATGGGCCGTTTTTCTGGTCCCCCTTCTCCCTCATGTTTAGCCCTATTAATTTTCAGATTTTAAAACTTTCGGCCCATTAGTGTGGTGATTTTATAAACTTTCGTCCCATTTCTTTGGCAATAAGAGGACTGTTCGTGTCATTTAGGTGTCGATTTTTTCCTGGCAAGCGATAGCAAGCCTGTAATTTAAGAGGAGAGGGACATTTTTTATCGAAAAATGTACAAATTTATCTTGAATGGGGATCTTGGGGGAATGTTTTATAAGCTTAATGGAGGTCTAGGGAGGAAACTAATACAAACATAATAGTAAAAAGATACATAAATGAGCAAATAAATACGCCCATCCCTCCTTAACCCGTACAGTACCGGTGACGTCTTTTGTATTTGGTTTCAGCTACATATAGACGATTCTATCAAACTCAGGAAGGATATATGGTAACTAAAAGGGTTAAGTGAGATAGTCTGTAGTTTTTATTTGGTAGACATCCTTCCAAGTCTGAATAAAATCGTCTAATCATTGCCAGAATATAATAAAAAGGACGTCACCAGTATGGTATGGGTTAAAGCACCTCATTCTGCCCGAGAACAGCACTCTGGGAGTCGTCTGCTGGACTGATTATATAGATATATAGTTTTAAGTTTCCTCGTTAAACCTCCATCAACCTTAAAATAGCACCCCCTAGACCCCCTTTCAAGATACATTTGTACATTTTTCGGTAGAAAAATTTACCGGCCGAAGGTCGGTTACTTCTAAAATTACAGGCTCGCGCTTGCTGTCCAGGATAAAATTGACCCCTAAATTGTACGAAAGGTCTTAATATTGACAAAGAAATGGGGTGAAACGTCTTAAAATCGACAAACTAATAGAACAAACGTCTTAAAATCTCAAAACTAATATGCTCAACATGAGGGAGAAGGAGGTCCCTAAAAAGCGAGTACTAGCCCCTACACCCGAGCTCTTTGTTATTCATGAGGCCATAATTATTCCAGCTCACATTGTGTGGTAATACCCCGGCATATTCCCTACTTGGAGATACAGGGAGTGTATGTGTGTATGTACAGTATGTATGTATGTATGTATGTATGTATGTATGTATGTATGTGTGTATGTACTCTGGCACCTTGCCCAGTTTTCCTATATATATATATATATATATATATATATATATATATATATATATATATATATATATATATATATTCTTTTTTTTAATGGGGGTGGCCGACTTGAGACAGAGCCCGAACAGGGACATCACAACACAAAACAAAACATAAAATCTCACATACATCTAGGTCGCCCAGTCAGCGAGTGTTACCAGTATAATACTCTATGCAATATTCACTATATGATTATAATACTCAATGCAATATTTACTATATGATTATAATACTCTATGCAATATTCACTATATGATTATAATACTCTATGCAATATTCCCTATATGATTATAATACTCTATGCAATATTCACTTTATGATTATAATACTCTATGCAATATTCACTATATGATTATAATACTCTATGCAATGTACACTATATGATTATAACACTATCCAATATTCACTATATGATTATAATACTCAATGCAATGTACACTATATGATTATAATACTCTATGCAATGTACACTATATGATTATAATACTCTATGCAATGTACACTATACATATTATATGTTGGGGGAAATTATTATTGTATATATTATACAACAATGGTGATTGGACCTGAGTATAAAGATAGATGATATATTAATATTTTGGGTTACCTACCTAGACCTCCATCAAACTTAAAATATAAACACCCGAGGACCACCTTTCCAGATAAAATTGTATATTTTTCATCTTAAATAACAGGCTATCGCTCGCCAGGAAAAAGTCGACACCCAAATGACACGAAAGGTCTTAAAATTGACAAGGAAATGGGTCGAAAATGTCTTAAAATCGCCAAACGAATGGGGCAAATATATTATAATTTATGAAACTAATGGGGCTAATGAGGCCAGAATTACTCCAGCTAACCTTTGGAGGTAATATATCCTTGCATATTGCCTACTTGGAGATGCAAGGAATAATTATATACTGTATAATAATGTATAATAATTATATACTGTATAATAATGTATAATAATTATATACTGTATAATAATGTATAATAATTATATACTGTATAATAATGTATAATAATTATATACTGTATAATAATGTATAATAATTATATACTGTATAATAATGTATAATAATTATATACTGTATAATAATGTATAATAATTATATACTGTATAATAATGTATAATAATTATATACTGTATAATAATGTATAATAATTATATACTGTATAATAATGTATAATAATTATATACTGTATAATAATGTATAATATTTATATACTGTATAATAATGTATAATAAGGTGATTTTGTGTGTGATTTTTTTTTTGTTTTTTTTAAGTTGTGTTGGGCGCGCGCTCTCTCTCTGAGAGAGAGAGAGAGAGAGAGAGAGAGAGAGAGAGAGAGAGAGAGAGACACAGTAGCCTCTTCATCAGCCGTGGTCTCCCTCGGGAAATAAGACGGGGTCACCTCACCGCTTGTTTAGGTGGGGTTACCGGATTTTTTGTTTTATCTTTCTCTCCTTTTCTCTCTTTCCCTGGCTTGCATCCAATCGGCCCCATTCAGCCAACTGTTTTAAGATGTTAATCCCCATCCAGGTGTCGATTTCTTCCTGGCGAGCGATAGCGAGCCAGCATTGCCTGGAGAAATTCGGCTTCGCTGGAGACATTTTTCTATCGATAAATGTACAAATTTAGCTAGCTGTCAAAACAAAAATATACATATGCTGGCTCGCTACCGCTCGCCATGAAAATATTGACACCTTGATGGGAGTAAACGTCTTAAAACAGTAGGCTGATGGGGCCGAATGGATACAAGCCAAAGAAAGAGGGAGAGAAAGAGAAACAAAGCGAGGTGGGCTCCCTAAAGGCAGCCACAATCCAAGAGAAGCTACACATTGGCAGAAAAAGCCAACTGGGTCCTCCTTCACATATCACAATGGGGCTAAACATGAGTGAGAAAGGTATATCCCTTTGAGTACCAGCGAGTGTGATCTATATTATTCTATTTGAGATTTAGACGATACTATGCAGCTTAGGAAGGATCTGTGGTAGCTAAAAGGATTGGTTGAGATAGTCTGAAGCCTTATTATTGCTAGAGGTCCTGGATCCTGTTAAATAAAATAATCTAATAGTTGCCAGAATGTGATGAAAAGGACGTCCCTGGTACTGAATGGGTTATATCAGAATGGGGCTTAACATGAGGGAGAAAGGTTTGTATCACAGTATATTGATCAGCTGGTCAGTGTTTTATTCATAATATTGTTTTGCTAAATCTTCAATGCAATATTTACATATAGTGATTGCAATAAGTTATTTTGTCTTTATATTGTATCGTCCCTGTTTTGGTTTGTTTATTTTGCAAGTTTTACATTATAATTGTTTTGCTAAATCTTCAATGCAATATTTACACATAGTGATTGCAATAAGTAAGTTTGTCTTTATATTGTGCGGTTCCTGTATAGGATTGTTGGATTTGCAAGTTTTTGTATTTATCATCCCCCCCTTCTTTCTCATGTTTAGCCCCATTATCTTTCAGTTTTTAAGATGTGTGCCCCATTAGTTTGTCGATTTTAAGATCTTTCACCCCATTTCTTTGTCAATATTAAGACCTTTTGTGCCACTTAGGTATCGATTTTTTTCACTGGCAAACGATAGTGAGCCTGTAATGTTGGAAAAAACGGCCTTTGGCCGGGAAATTTTTCTACCAACAAATTTACAAATTAATCTAGAAGGGGGACCTAATGGGTGTTTTTTTTTTAAAGTTTGATGGAGGTCTAGGGAGGAAACTAAAAAATAATAAATATATGAAACAATGGACCAAAAAAAAAAAAAAAAAAATCCCCCTCAGACGTCGGTCGTTATAAAAGGTCAAATATGGAGAGAGAAACGCCGAAATAGATGCAAAGAGCGCCGTCCAAAGAAAGATAGAGAGACAAAAGACAAAACTAAAACGGCAGCATATCTATTTTTCCGGAGCCGGAGTTTTATATCGAAGGCAAAGGGAATGGTTTCGATAAAGGCATTTCGATATTGTTTTCCAAGTTGGACTGGCGAAAAAGATCGGGAATATGAAAGGGTTGCCGGTACTTGTCATAGGAGGCTCGGAAGATGTTTATATATTATCACCCTCAAGTAATATTTAAGGGGGGATGGTTCACTTTTTGGGCGATTTTTGCATGTATTCGTTATTTTTCTAGTTTCCTCCGTAGACCTCCATCACATTAAAAGAAAATCATCCATTAGATCCCCTTTCTAGATTAATTTGTACATTTTTGGGTAGAAAAATTTCCCGGCCCAAGGCCGGTTCTTCCAACATTACAGGCTCACTATCGTTCGCCAGGGAAAAAATCGACACCTAAATAGAACGAAAGGTCTAAATATTGACGAAGAAATGGGGCAAAAGGTCTTAAAATCGACTACTTAATGGGGCACACCTCTTAACATCTGAAAACTAATGAGGCAAAACATGAGGGAAAACGAGGTCAAGAAAACCGGGCCATCCCCCCTTAAATAATCGTGCATAGAATGTTATTGTTTTCTTTAATGTGTAATCTACGTATACGACTCATATGGGTAAATACAATCTCAATATACCCTCTTAGTAACATAGGTCCTTCTTAATCTGCATAGAAACATCTAATTATTGCCAGAATCAAAGTAATATGCAATTACAATTTAAATAATAGTGCATAGAAGGTTATTAGAAATAGAAAAATTAATTTAATTTGTAATGTACACTCGGATGCCATAGTCTCTAGCCCACTCATAAGAATGTGTGGACCCCTATGGTTTTCTGTATGCAACTATAGCCATCTGGATTGATATTTGTATCGAACTTGCTTTTCAATAAATCGTATATATATAGTTTTGTAGTTGATTTATATAAAATTGTATTAATAAATTCGTTTCCAGATATACACTTTCATAATTAGTAATAGGTTAAGTCCATGAATGTGTATGAGTGGGCTAGAGACTATGGTATCCGAGTGTACTTATACGACTTATATGGGTAAATACAATCTCGATAAACCCTCTTAATAACATAGGTCCTTCTTAACCTGCATAAAATCATCTAATTGTAGCCAGAATAAAAGGTAAGCAAAAGGACATAACACTCCATAAACACACAAACATTTCAAAGTTAAGCAAAGGGACATAACACTCCATAAACACACAAACATTTCAAAGTTAAGCAAAGGGACATAACACTCCATAAACACACAAACATTTCAAAGTTAAGCAAAGGGACATAACACTCCATAAACACACAAACATTTCAAAGGTAAGCAAAGGGACATAACACTCCATAAACACACAAACATTTCAAAGTTAAGCAAAGGGACATAACACTCCATAAACACACAAACATTTCAAAGTTAAGCAAAGGGACATAACACTCCATAACACACAAACATTTCAAAGGTAAGCAAAGGGACATAACACTCCATAAACACACAAACATTTCAAAGGTAAGCAAAGGGACATAACACTCCATAAACACGCAAACATTTCAAAGGTAAGCAAAGGGACATAACACTCCATAAACACGCAAACATTTCAAAGGTAAGCAAAGGGACATAACACTCCATAAACACGCAAACATTTCAAAGGTAAGCAAAGGGACATAACACTCCATAAACACACAAACATTTCAAAGGTAAGCAAAGGGACATAACACTCCATAAACACACAAACATTTCAAAGGTAAGCAAAGGGACATAACACTCCATAAACACGCAAACATTTCAAAGGTAAGCAAAGGGACATAACACTCCATAAACACACAAACATTTCAAAGGTAAGCAAAGGGACATAACACTCCATAAACACACAAACATTTCAAAGGTAAGCAAAGGGACATAACACTCCATAAACACACAAACATTTCAAAGGTAAGCAAAGGGACATAACACTCCATAAACACACAAACATTTCAAAGGTAAGCAAAGGGACATAACACTCCATAAACACGCAAACATTTCAAAGGTAAGCAAAGGGACATAACACTCCATAAACACGCAAACATTTCAAAGGTAAGCAAAGGGACATAACACTCCATAAACACACAAACATTTCAAAGGTAAGCAAAGGGACATAACACTCCATAACACACAAACATTTCAAAGGTAAGCAAAGGGACATAACACTCCATAAACACACAAACATTTCAAAGGTAAGCAAAGGGACATAACACTCCATAAACACACAAACATTTCAAAGGTAAGCAAAGGGACATAACACTCCATAAACACGCAAACATTTCAAAGGTAAGCAAAGGGACATAACACTCCATAAACACGCAAACATTTCAAAGGTAAGCAAAAGGACATAACACTCCATAAACACGCAAACATTTCAAAGGTAATCAAAGGGACATAACACTCCATAAACACGCAAACATTACAAAGGTAAGCAAAGGGACATAACACTCCATAAACACGCAAACATTACAAAGTTAAGCAAAGGGACATAACACTCCATAAACACACAAACATTTCAAAGGTAAGCAAAGGGACATAACACTCAATAAACACACAAACATTTCAAAGGTAAGCAAAGGGACATAACACTCCATAAACACGCAAACATTTCAAAGTTAAGCAAAGGGACATAACACTCCATAAACACACAAACATTTCAAAGGTAAGCAAAGGGACATAACACTCCATAAACACGCAAACATTTCAAAGGTAAGCAAAGGGACATAACACTCCATAAACACACACACATTTCAAAGGTAAGCAAAGGGACATAACACTCCATAAACACCCAAACATTTCAAAGGTAAGCAAAGGGACATAACACTCCATAAACACGCAAACATTTCAAAGGTAAGCAAAGGGACATAACACTCCATAAACACGCAAACATTTCAAAGGTAAGCAAAGGGACATAACACTCCATAAACACGCAAACATTTCAAAGGTAAGCAAAGGGACATAACACTCCATAAACACGCAAACATTTCAAAGGTAAGCAAAGGGACATAACACTCCATAAACACGCAAACATTTCAAAGGTAAGCAAAGGGACATAACACTCCATAAACACGCAAACATTTCAAAGGTAAGCAAAGGGACATAACACTCCATAAACACGCAAACATTTCAAAGGTAAGCAAAGGGACATAACACTCCATAAACACGCAAACATTTCAAAGGTAAGCAAAGGGACATAACACTCCATAAACACGCAAACATTTCAAAGGTAAGCAAAGGGACATAACACTCCATAAACACGCAAACATTTCAAAGGTAAGCAAAGGGACATAACACTCCATAAACACGCAAACATTTCAAAGGTAAGCAAAGGGATATAACACTCCATAAACACGCAAACATTTCAAAGGTAAGCAAAGGGACATAACACTCCATAAACACGCAAACATTTCAAAGGTAAGCAAAGGGACATAACACTCCATAAACACGCAAACATTTCAAAGTTAAGCAAAGGGACATAACACTCCATAAACACGCAAACATTTCAAAGTTAAGCAAAGGAACATAACACTCCATAAACACGCAAACATTTCAAATGTAAGCAAAGGGACATAACACTCCATAAACACACACACATTTCAAAGGTAAGCAAAGGGACATAACACTCGATAAACACGCAAACATTTCAATGTTAAGCAAAGGGACATAACACTTCATAAACACGCAAACATTTCAAAGGTAAGCAAAGGGACATAACACTCCATAAACACACAAACATTTCAAAGGTAAGCAAAGGGACATAACACTCCATAAACACGCAAACATTTCAAAGGTAAGCAAAGGGACATAACACTCCATAAACACGCAAACATTTCAAAGTTAGTCAGAGGGACATAACACTCCATAAACACGCAAACATTTCAAAGTTAGTCAGAGGGATCTAAATTAACGGCATACCTAGAACGATATTTATTATAGTGATGTTTACAAGTGAAATAACTGGTTCATCCACTGCTTCACTTACCTCACCAGGGTGCATCCATTGGTACTTGGGTTTTGGTCTATATATATTTATTTATAAGTTTATTGTTTAGTTTCCTCGCTAGACCTCCATCAAGCTTAGAAAAACACCCCCTAGACCCCCTTTCAAGATAAATGTGTACATTTTTCGGTTGAAAATTGTCCCCGCCGAAGGCCGATTCCTTCTAAAATTAGAGGCTCGTTATAGCTCGCCTGGAAAACATCGACACCTAAAGGGCGCGAAATGTTTTAATATTGACAAAAAAATGAGGCGAAAGGTCTCAAAATCGCAAAACTAATGGAACGAACGTCTTAAAACCTCAAAACTAATATGCTAAACATGAGGGAGAAGGGGGTCCAGAAAAAGCGAGTAGTACCCCCTTAAATCCCCAATCGATGCCACTTCACACCTCTGATGCGGTTCCAATAACGCTTCGGCTGGATAGATTAACCCCTTCTGTACCGGCGACGACTTTTGTATTTCATTCTAGCTGTATTTAGACGATTTTGTGCAGTTTAGTTTTGTTGGCCTATTAATTCATGTATTCCTTTATTTCTTGGTTTCCTCGCTACACCTCCATCAAGCTAAGAAAAACACCCCCTAGACCCCCTTTCAAGATAAATTTTTAAATTTTTCGGTAGAAAAATGTCTCGGCCGAAGGCTGGTTCCCCTTAAAATTACAAGCTCGCTTTCGCTCGCCAGGAAAAAAATCGACACCTAAATGGCACGAAAGGTCTTAAAATTGAGAACTAAATTGGGCGAAAGGTGTTAAAATCGCCAAACTAATGGACCGAACGTCTCATAACCTCAAAACAAATGGGGCTTATCACGAGGGAGAAAGGGGACCAGAAAAACGGCCTATCTCCCCTTAAAAATCGTCTGCCAAACGAAATATCCGACATAAGTTTTAGAGGACATATAGATAGTATAGATACCAAGTTACAAGGAGTGTATATCAATGTCTTAACCCTTTGAAGATTATGACGAATTTTGACACTATATTTTGGCCATCATTAGACGATTTTATGCAACTAAGGTAGGATCTGTGGGAACTATAAGGGTACAAACTATCGCCATTAACCGAGACATTTAGCTTCTAAGCGATTTCATTTACCGTCAGATGAAATAAAACAGAGTATAGTCAAATAAATCATTATATTTATCCCATAACACAATATACGGTACACTGGAATGTCATAGATGGGACGTTTAGTACCATCAATCGCTAGGTTCATTTTAGTAACCCTCTGAGTACCGGCGACGTCTGTTATATTATATTCTAGTTATAGTTAGACGATATTATGCGGCTTAGGAAGGATCTGTAGTTATTAAAAGGGTTGTTTCAGATAGTTTGAAGCCTTATTATTGCAAATGGGTCCTTCCTAACCTGAATAATATCGTAAAGTAGTTGCCAGATTTTGATGGAAATCCCTGGTAATGAACGGGTTATAACAATACAGACCGTAGGAGATTGTACTTGTTCCTGAGGTATGCATTTTATTTGAAATAATGTTATACCATACTGAGTGGTGTGGTGGAGGAAGGGGGGGGGGGGTGAGGAAGAGAAGGGGTGGGGTGGGACGAAGAGGAAAGAGGAGGGAAGGAGAGGGTAAAGGAATGGGAGAAGGTGTGGGTGGAGGAATGGGGGGGGGGGAGAAGGAGAGGAGGAAAAATCCAATTTGTATATATATATATATATATATATATATATATATATATATATATACAGAGCGGTCGCGAAACATTTCCCCATCGGGAATTCCTGTGTATCTGCAAGAGAGAGTTGAAGAATCTATATTTATATATTTCACTCCAACACCAAACACCTCCCAAAGAAATTAATGTCAGCAAGCATGTGATCCACCGGGATTCCAACCTGGGTTACCATATACAGATGCAGATATATAGGAATGCAGATCAAATAATATAGGAATACCCAATGGGCAATACACAGGGACCTTTCGTGTCATTTAAGTTTTTTTTTTTCTTCTGGCGAGCGATATTTAGCCTGCTCTTTAGGACACATTTATCTTGATAGAGGGTCTTAGGGATATTTTTAAAGCTAGATGGAGACAACAAATTGACCAAATCAATATCTCCCCTTAACCCTTTGAGTACCAGCGACATGTGTCATCGTTTATTCTAGCTATATTCAGAAGATGTTATGCAGCTTAGGAGGGGTCTAGTTAAAAGGGTGTGTTGAGGTAGCTTGAAGCAATACTTTTGCTAGATGACCTTCCTAATCTTGATTAAAATCGTGTAATAGTTGCCACAATATGAATAAAAGGACGTCACCGGTACTGTACGTTTTTTTGTTTTGTTTTTTTGTTTTGTTTTTAACTGGGCACCAAGTGAGAATACATGTTTGTAATTGGTTTTACCCAGTTTAAATATGTGTCAAATAAATAAATAAATAAATAAATAAATAATACACAATCATTTAGGCAAATACACCACGAACAGTATGCAATTAAAAAAATGCGTCGTTTTTTTTTTCTTTTTTTATTAATTCCGTTCACTACTTCCGGATATACTGTTTGTCCATGATAAAGAAGAAAATATATTTCTGGCCAAATAAACACCGTTGCGGTATATCCATGGTTATATAGTAAAGAGTGCATAGTGTAGGGAATATTTGCAAAAAGGGCGCGTTTTGTGAGCTATGAAAGCTTTATTTCCTCTTTTACTCATGGTGTTCTATCCTAATTGAATCTATAAAACTGAATGAGTAGTTGACTTCAATAGTAAAATTTAAATGGTAGGTTTATATATATAGTGTGTGTTAGTTGATCAATAGGTGGCGTTTTGAGAGTGGGGGTCCGAGTCTAGGTTAAGGGGGGAGACAGTGAAGTGCTGGGGCGAAGCAGTTTCAGAGGTTGGGCTGCTTCGAGCTGTGAGTGGGTGCTTCACATGTCTCACTCCCTAGACAGGAACAAGACCTCACAGGCTTCACCGTGTTGAGAGGTAGCACATACAGGCTCTCAGCCTATGCCCGAGAGGGAGTAGTTGGAATATTCAGTAGAAGAAAAAAAACTATATATATTGCCTGATACCGTGTTCCCCAAAGGGGTGACCACGAACG
Source organism: Paralithodes platypus (assembly GCA_032716605.1). Taxonomy (NCBI): domain Eukaryota; kingdom Metazoa; phylum Arthropoda; class Malacostraca; order Decapoda; family Lithodidae; genus Paralithodes; species Paralithodes platypus. Next base: position 38,268,031 of record CM064482.1, on the reverse strand, counting down.
AAACTCCCCTGTGCACCTCTGTCCCCAGTCAGTCGACGCCTATCCTCCCAACCAGCACCGCTTTCATTCATATACTTCTTCACTCTATCCTTCCACCTCTCTCTCGGTTTACCTCTCCCTCTATGTCCTTACACACTCTTAGTCATTCTCTCGATTCCCATACAATCCATATGGCTGAACTATATCAAGGTGTTCCTTTTCACATTTTCCAGCACATTTACCTCCACACCACACCTCTCTCGTACTTCCTCATTCGTTTTTCTATCCCTCCATGTAACTCCGCACGCACTTCTCATTTAAATCATTTCCACCCATTTCACTCTTGGTCTGAGTCTCGCCACCAACGTCCATGCTTCGCTTCTGTAAGTCAATGCCGGGATTACCACATTGTCTTGCAAGGACTTCTTCTCATCCATGCTGACCACCCTATTTCTTGTTACTGCTTTCAGCGTTCCTACAACTCTCTTTCCCTGTTGCACCCTCTCCCTCACTTCTTCATTCATACTCCCATCTTTACTCAGCACACTGCCCAGATACTTAAATGAGCTGACAATCTCCATAGCCTGACCGTTCAACTTCACCTCACATTCTGTGACTTCACCCCTTTTTAAGACCATAACCTTGCTCTTCCCCGCATTTACCTTCAGATTCCATTTTTTACACACTGTTCCAAACATATTTACCAGACCCTACAACTCCCATTCATTATCACTCATCATAATTGTATCATCAGCAAACAGCAGTACAGGTAGCTTCCACTCGTTTCCCTCCCTTATCAGCGACACACCAACATCCACTACTCTTCCTCGTATTTATTTCATGACTCCATCCATTTATGCATTAAACAACCACGGGGACATCCCACACCCCTGTTTCAACCCAACATTCAGATCAAAGAACTCGCTAGCTGCTCATTCTCCACACGTACTGCCGCCTTTGCACTCTCATACATGCTCTTCACTGCTTTCAGCAACTTGCCATCTACTCCGTATACTCTAAGTACGTTTTACATACCTTCTCTATCTACTCTGTCAGAGAGAGAGAGAGAGAGTGAGAGATAGAGAGAGAGAGAGAGAGAGAGAGAGAGAGAGAGAGAGAGAGAGAGAGAGAGAGAGAGATATGTAGGTAGGTAGTTGCAGGAATATGCTATGACCCCTAATGAGGCCGCTCCAGTCGCTGTTATTAATGGAGTGCACGCTTAATGTCTGCTGAGGAACCAACCAGCACGGGGCTTCACTTTGTGGGGGATTTGTATATATTTATTTATTCATGTTTATTTTTAGTTTCCTCCCAAGACCTCCATCAAATTTAGAACATACAGTATATATATATATATATATATATATATATATATATATATATATATATATATTTATATACTGTATATATATATATATTTATTTCTCTCTCTCTCTCTCTCTCTCTCTCTATATATATATATATATATATATATATATATATATATATACCGTATATATATATATATATATATATATATATATATATATATATATATATATATATATATATATATATATATATATACCGGTATATATATATATATATAATATATATATATATATATATATATATATAGCGTATATATATATATATATAAACTTTATATACTGTATATATGTGTGTGCGTGTATAATGTATTTATTTATTTGGTTGTTATAATTGAAGTGGCCAGAGAGACCTTCATTCCAAGATATTAACTAATCCTCTTCATCGTCATTCCATTACTTCCTCCCTTCCCTCCTGAGAGCCATACCACCAGAGCCAACCTATTAATATATTAGTAACAGCAGCCAAGGGGAAGGTAATGAAGGGTAAGGGGGGGGGGGATCTGCTTTTTGTCTCTCTGGGTTGTATCCATTCGACCCCGTTCAGCCTACTGTTTTAAGACGTTCATCCCGATCCAGGTGTCGATTTACACCTTAATTTGGATAATGAGTTAGACAGCTGGCTAAATTTGTACATTTTTCGATAGAAAAATGTCTCCAGCGAATAAGGATCTCGCCATAAAATGCAGGGTCGCTATCACTCGCCAGGAGAAAATCAACACATAGATGGGGATAAATGCCTTAATACAGTATGTTGAATGGGACCGAATGGCTACAAACAAGAAAGAGAAAAAAACAGGTTACGGGGGGGGGGGGGGGGGGGCCTTAAGTGTGGAAGGCCATGTACGCCGCCGAATACCTTACCCCCTGCGCATGCGCGAAAATGTAAGCCCACTTGGCCCCGCCCCGCTGCCCAACCGTGTTTAAATAATTATAGCCTTCAAACCGTATCTGCCAGGTCGCTCCGTATCTCAGTCGGTATAGCTCCCGCCTCTGACGCTGAAAACCAGTGTTCGATCCCACTCGGATCTAGTGTATTTTATATTTCTATTTTGTAATTTGTGTTATGTTATATTATATTATATTATATTATAGTTAGGTTAGGTTAAGTTAGGTTAATCTAATCTAATAATATTTGTACATTTTGGGCAGTGGGCGTGGCCAACGGGGCTAACATTTTCGCGCATGCGCAGAGGGTAAGGTATTCGGCGGCGTGCATGGCTTCCCCTTAAGTGTTGTCAAGACCACGATCACAGTTAAAGCGAGATATTGTCTGAACCCCCTTCTTCCTCATGTTTAGCAAATACAAAATATATCTGTATTATATTCCAAGAATGTTTGTTCTAAACTTCAGAAAGTGTTATTCACGTTGCAAAAAAATTTCTCTTGAAGATTATGACGCATTTTGACAGTTTATTCTACCTATCATTAGACTATTTTATTTGACCACTTGCGAGTATCAGGCTATAAGGAAGTTCGGCTAATAAACATCGATAATACAGACAAATATATTAATTATGTAGGTTTCTGATGGATAGATAGTATGTTAATTTAATTGTATGTATTTATTAATATACTAAAACCGTATTATAGCTGGGTATTCTGACAAATATCGATGACTACAGCTCCAACTTCCTTATAGAACGAAACTCGCAAGTGGTCAATTCAGGTTAGGAAGAACGTATGGGAGCTAAAGAGATTATTGGGGACAGTATTAACCCCTTTGATCCCCAAACATCCTTCCTAAGCTATATAATATCCTCTAATGATATCCAGATTTTTTTTTAAATGCGTCTTAATTAAGGGGGGTGACCTGCTTTTTTTGTTCTCTCCTTTTCTCTCTTTCTCTGGCTTGTATCCATTTGGCCTGATTTAGCCTACTGTTTTAAGACGTTTATCCCCATCCAGGTGTCGATTTCTTCCTGGCATTGTATGGAGAAATCCGGCTTCGCCGGAGAAATTTTTCTATCGAAAAATGTACAAAGTTAGCCTGTTGTCAAAAACAAATTTTAATAATACGCTGGCTCGCTACCGCTCGCCAGGAAAATAATCGACACCTGGATGGGAATATACATCTTAAAGAAGTAGGCTGCATGGGGCCAAATTAATACAACTCAGAGAGAGAGAGAGAGAGAGAGAGAGAGAGAGAGAGAGAGAGAGAGAGAGAGAGAGAGAACAAAAAAAAAGAGAATGGCCCCCTTAACACTCATGCAATTAGATATATTTTGGTACGACACCCCGAAACGACACTTTGACCACTTGCGAGTTTCAGGCTATAAGGAAGTTGGAGCCGTGAACATCGAAGGTTAACAGAAAAACAATACTAATTAAAGTGTCTGATGGATAAATGGTTTGTTGAATAGTGTTTTATGTATTTATATATGAACTACGACCGTATTTCAGCTGTACATTATGTTAAATATCGTAGTATACAGCTCCAACTTCCTTATAGCACGAAACTCGGTAGTCGGCAATTAGTCTTACATTTTCTCACCGATATATTTTCCTTGGCTTCCCACCTCTTCTGCTGACTAAACCATTTGAATAATTCATTTATATGCAATTTTCATATACATTAGGACGCTTTCTGCCATAAGCCAACGTGTATTTAAGGTAACAGGGGCCGTTTTCCTGGTCCCCCTTCTTCCTCATGCTTAGACCCATTAGTTTTCAGATTTGATGACGTTCGGCCCATTAGTTTGGCGATTTTAATGCCTTTCGCCCCTTTTCGTTGTCAATTGTAAATCCTTTCGTGCCATTTGGGTGTCGATATTTTCCTGGCGAGCGATAGCGAGCCTGTAATTTTAAAAGTACCCCTACTTTGGTCGGGAAATTTTTCTACCGAGCAATGTACACATTTATCTTAATACTGTCCCCAATAATCTCTTTGGCTCCCCTAAGATCTTCCTAACCTGAATGAAATAGTTATAATATTCTAGAGGGTGTATTTCTAAGCTTGATGGAGGTCTAGCGAGGAAACTAAACAATACATGATACATGAATTGATAGACCAACAAACCGGCCACTACCCCCTTAAGGGGATAGTGGCCGGTTTTTTGGTCTATTTACTCAGTTATTCATATAATTTTTAGTTTCCTCGCTAGACCTCTATCACACTAAAACATCCATTAGATCCCCCTTCTAGATTAATTTGTACATTTTTCGGTAGAAAAATTTTCCCAGCCGAAGGCAGATTCTTCCAATATTACAGGCTCATTATCGTTCGCCAGGAAAAAATTCGACACTTAAGTAGCACGAAATGTCTTAATATTGACAAAGAAATGTGGTGAAAGGTCTTAACATCGACATAATAATAAGGCAAACGTCTTAAAATCTCAAGTCTAATGAGGCTAAACACGAAGGAGAAAGGGGACCAGAAAAACGACCGTCTCCCCTTAAACACCGTATTATCACTTGAACCATATCTAGTGAGTTATATTATATCAGTCCCTAATTACCAGTCCTCTCAGATTATCATAGTTCACGATCTTTGTATGTTTTATGTGTGTGTGTGGGTGTGTTTGTGAGTGTATGTGTGCGTGTGTGTTTGTGAGTGTGTGTCTCCTGTGTGGGTGTGTTTGTGAGTGGGTGCGTGTGTGTGTGGGTGTGTTTGTGAGTGGGTGAGTGTGTGCATGTGTGTTTGTGAGTGTGTGGGTGTGTTTGTGAGTGGGTGTGTTTGTGAGTGTGTGTGGGTGTGGGTGTGAGTGGGTGTGTTTGTGAGTGTATGTGTGCGTGTGTGTTTGTGAGTGTGTGTCTGCTGTGTGGGTGTGTTTGTGAGTGTGAGTGTGTGTGTGTGTATTTGTGAGTGTGTGTTTGTGTATTTTTGAGTGTGTGTGTGTGTGTTTGTGAGTGTGTATGGGTGTGTTTATGTGAGTATGTAAGGGTTTGTTTGTGAGTGTGTATGTATGTGTGTGTTTGTGTGTGAAGAGGTAGAGAGAGAGAGATTGTATTTTGCCTCCTCAACACTACCGGTTTTCCAAATATCGTCGTGAAAATGTGTTGTCAGATATTTGTCGCCCAGATTCGACAGTTTCAAGGGGAGACATTTAGTGTGTTCCCTAGACCTCCATCAAGCTTAAAAACAATACCGCAAAGACCCCCTTTCGAGATAAATTTGTATATTTTTCGGTAGAAAAATGTCCCGGCCGATGAGCTATTCCTCTTATATTGCGCCTTAACCAACTCTATAATACTGTATAACCCCCACACCTTATATATCCCCACACCTTATATACCCCCACACCTTATATATCCCATATATTATATATCCCGACAACTTATATATCCCCAAAACTTATATATCCCCACACCTTATATATCCACTCACCTTATATATCCCCACCTATATATCCCCACCTTATATATCCCCACACTTATATCCCACACTTATATCCCCACACCTTATATCCACACCTTATATATCCCCACACCTTATATATCCCCACACCTTATATCCCCACCTATACCCCCACACCTTATATATCCCCACACCTTATATCCCCACACCTTATATATCCCCACACCTTATATATCCCCACACCTATATCACCTTATATATCCCCACACCTTATATATCCCCACACCTTATTATCCCCACACCTTATATACCCACACCTTATATACTATATATCCCCACACCTTATAGCCACACCTTATAATCCCCACACCTTATATCCCACACCTTATATATCCCCACACCTTATATATCCCCACACCTTATATATCCCCACACTATATCCCCACACCTTATACCCCCACACCTTATATATCCCCACACAACACCTTATATATCCCCACACTATATCCCCACACCTTATATATCCCCACCTTATATATCCCACACCTTATATATCCCCACACCTTATATATCCCACACCTTATATATCCCCACACTTATATCCCAAACCTTATATATCCCCACACCTTATATATCCACCTTATATATCCCCACACCTTATATATCCCCACACCTTATATCCCCACACCTTATATATCCACACCTTATATACCCCACCTTATATACCCCACACCTTATATATCCCACACCTTATATATCCCCACACCTTATATACCCACACCTTATATATCCCCACACTATATATCCCACACCTTATATATCCCCACCTATATATCCCCACACCTTATATATCCCCACACCTTATATATCCCCACACCTTATATATCCCCACACCTTATATATCCCCACACCTTATATCCCCACACCTTATATATCCCCACACCTTATATATCCCCACACCTTATATATCCCCACACCTTATATATCCCCACACCTTATATATCCCACACCTTATATATCCCCACACCTTATATCCCCACACCTTATATATCCCACACCTTATATATCCCCACACCTTATATATCCACACATATATCCCCACACCTTATGATCCTGCGTGTTAAGGCGCCTTAGCCAACACTATATATATCCCCACACCTTATATATCCCACACCTTATAATCCACACCTTATACCCCCACTTATATATCCCACACCTTATATCCCACACTTATATATCCCACACCTTATATATCCCACACCTTATATATCCCCACACCTTATATATCCCACACCTATATCCCATATATCCCCACACCTTATACATCCCCACACCTTATATATCCCCACACTATATATCCCACACCTTATATATCCCACACCTTATATATCCCCACACTTATATATCCCCACACCTTATATATCCCCACACCTTTTGATCCTGCATGTTAAGGCGCCTTAGCCAACACTATATACTGTATAACCCCACACCTTATATGTCCCCACACCTTATATATCCCCACACCTTATATATCCCCACATCTTATGATCCTGCGTGTTAAGGCGCCTTAGCCAACACTATATACTGTATAACCCCCACACCTTATATATCCCCACACCTTATATATCCCCACACCTTATATATCCCCACACCTTATATATCCCCACACCTTATATATCCCCACACCTTATATCCACCTTATATCCCACACCTTATATATCCCCACACCTTTTGATCCTGCATGCTAAGGCGCCTTAGCCAACACTATTATACTGTATAACCCCACACCTTATATATCCCCAACCTTATATATCCCCACACCTTATATATCCCCACACTTATATATCCCCACACCTATATATCCCCACACCTTATGATCCTGCGTGTTAAGGCGCCTTAGCCAACACTATATACTGTATAACCCCCACACCTTATATATCCCACACCTTATATATCCCCACACCTTATATATCCCCACACCTTATATATCCCCACACCTTATGATCCTGCGTGTTAAGGCGCCTTAGCCAACACTATATACTGTATAACCCCCACACCTTATATATCCCCACACCTTATATATCCCCACACCTTATGATCCTGCGTGTTAAGGCGCCTTAGCCAACACTATATACTGTATACCCCCACACCTTATATATCCCCACACCTTATATATCCCCACACCTTATATATCCCCACACCTTATATATCCCCACACCTTATATATCCCCACACTTATATATCCCACACCTTATATCCAACCTTATGATCCTGCGTGTTAAGGCGCTTAGCCATCACTATACTGTATAACCCCCACACCTTATATAACCCCCCCACCTTATATATCCCCACACCTTATATATCCCCCCACCTTATATATTCCCACACCTTATCCCCACACCTTATGATCCTGCGTGTTAAGGCCTTAGCCAACACTATATACTGTATAACCCCCACACCTTATATATCCCCACACCTTATATATCCCCACACCTTATATATCCCCACACCTTATATATCCCCACACCTTTTGATCCTGCATGCTAAGGCGCCTTAGCCAACACTATTATACTGTATAACCCCACACCTTATATATCCCACACCTTATATATCCCCACACCTTATATATCCCCACACCTTATATATCCCCACACCTTATGATCCTGCGTGTTAAGGCGCCTTAGCCAACACTATATACTGTATATGTCCCACACCTTATATATCCCCACACCTTATGATCCTGTGTGTTAAGGCGCCTTAGCCATCACTATATACTGTATAACACCCACACCTTATGTCCCACGCCTTATATATCCCCACACCTTATATATCCCCACACCTTATATATCCCCACACCTTATGATCCTGCGTGTTAAGGCGCCTTAGCCAACACTATATACTGTATAACCCCCACACCTTATATATCCCCACACCTTATATATCCCCACACCTTATATATCCCCACACCTTATGATCCTGCGTGTTAAGGCGCCTTAGCCAACACTATATACTGTATAACCCCCCACACCTTATATATCCCCACACCTTATATATCCCCACACCTTATATATCCCCACACCTTATATATCCCCACACCTTATATATCCCCACACCTTATGATCCTGCGTGTTAAGGCGCCTTAGCCAACATATATACTGTATAACCCCCACACCTTATATACCCCCCCACCTTATATTTCCCCACACCTTATATATCCCCACACCTTATGATCCTGCGTGTTAAGGCGCCTTAGCCATCACTATATACTGTATAACCCCCACACCTTATATACCCCCACACCTTATATATCCCCACACCTTATATATCCCCACACCTTATGATCCTGCGTGTTAAGGCGCCTTAGCCAACACTATATACTGTATAACCCCCACACCTTATATATCCCCACACCTTATATATCCCCACACCTTATATATCCCCACACCTTATATATCCCCACACCTTATATATCCCCACACCTTATGATCCTACGTGTTAAGGCACCTTAGCCAACACTATATACTGTATAACCCCCACGCCTTATATAACCCCACCCCTTATATAACCCCACACCTTATATATCCCCACACCTTATGATCCTGCATGTTAAGGTGCCTTAGCCAACACTATATACTGTATATGTCCCACACCTTATATATCCCCACACCTTATATATCCCCACACCTTATATATCCCCACACCTTATGATCCTGCGTGTTAAGGCGCCTTAGCCAACACTATATACTGTATAACTCCCACATCTTATATTTCCCCACACCTTATGATCTTGTGTGTTGAGGTTCCTTTGCCAACACTATATACTGTATATGTCCCACACCTTATATATCCCCACACCTTATATATCCCCACACCTTTATATATCCCCACACCTTATGATCCTGCGTGTTAAGGCGCCTTAGCCAACACTATATACTGTATAACCCCCACACCTTATATATCCCCACACCTTATGATCCTGCGTGTTAAGGCGCCTTAGCCAACACTATATACTGTATAACCCCCACACCTTATATATCCCCACACCTTATGATCCTGCGTGTTAAGGCGCCTTAGCCAACACTATATACTGTATAACCCCCACACCTTATATATCCCCACACCTTATATATCCCCACACCTTATATATCCCCACACCTTATATATCCCCACACCTTATATCCCCACACCTTATGATCCTGCGTGTTAAGGCGCCTTAGCCAACACTATATACTGTATAACCCCCACACCTTATATACCCCCACACCTTATATATCCCCACACCTTATATATCCCCACACCTTATGATCCTGCGTGTTAAGGCGCCTTAGCCAACACTATATACTGTATAACCCCCACACCTTATATACCCCCACACCTTATATATCCCCACACCTTATATATCCCCACACCTTATGATCCCCACACCTTATATATCCCCACACTATATATATCCCCACACCTTATATATCCCCACACCTTATGATGCGCCCAACACTATATATATCCCCACCCCTTATATACCCCCACACCTTATATATCCCCACACCTTATATATCCCCACACCTTATGATCCTGCGTGTTAAGGCGCCTTAGCCAACACTATATACTGTATAACCCCCACACCTTATATATCCCCACACCTTATGATCCTGTGTGTTAAGGCACCTTAGCCAACACTATATACTGTATAACCCCTACACCTTATGATCCTGCGTGAGTCCCATTAGTTTTGAGATTTTGAGACGTACGACCCATTTCTTTGGCGATTTTAAGACCTTTCGTCCCAGTTCGTTATAAATTTTAAGACTTATCGTGCCATTTAGGTGTCGATTTTTTCCTGGCGAGCGATAGCGAGCCTGTAATTGTAAGAGGAACCGGCCTTCAGCAGGGACATTTTTCTATCGAAAAATGTACACATTTATCTTGAGGGGGGTCTAGGGTATGTTTTTTTAAGTTTGAGGGATGTCTAGCGAAGAAACTAAGAATTTATTACTGAATTAATTTATAGGCCTTTGAGTACCAGCGACGTGTGTTATATTGTATTCTAGCTATATTTAGACGATATTATGCAGCTTAGGAAGGATCTGTGGTAGTTGAAAGGGTTGGTTGAGATACTTTAAAGCCTTATTATTGCTAGAGGTCCTTCCTAAGCAGAGTTAAAGCGTCTTATAGTTGCCAGAACATGATAAAAGGGACGTCCCTGGTACTGTGTGGGTTAAGTGTCTATTTTTTGTCCTGGCGAGCGATAGTGAGCCTGTACAAGTGTGTGTAGTGGGAGGAAATGTGGTGTGACCGAATTATAATCCATGCATTATAGGTAGGCAAGAAATCGTGACTGATAACTCAAAAAAAGGGCTAGAGCAAATGGGCTGTAAATATCCACACTTATTCCCTGGCTGACTCTTCCCTCGAATATTCTAGTAGTTTTGGAGTTATAGAGGTTATAGGCAGCGCCAGCGAACTTGACAATAAATACCCCGTAACTTCTTATAATTAAAAATAAATAAAAGCAATCGGGCTGACGTTTCTATCATTTGGGAAGAGTCCACCAGAAAATAGGTGTGGATATTTATAGCCAGTTTGCCCTAGGCCCTTTTGAATTACAGAGAGGTCAGGGGGTCAAGATTATTGTCAAGTTCGTTGGCGCTACCTATAGTGGTCATGAGTGTCGGCCTAATTATATTGAATAGACGAGTCACTATAGAAGTGTAAGTTCTTTGTCATGAGTTCATTTATACGACCAATTGACCACTTGCGAGTTTCAGGCTATAAGGAAGTTGGAGCCGTGAACATCGGTATTAAACAGAAATGCAATAATAATGTATGTTTCTGATGGATAAATGGGATGTTGAATTGGGTTTTATGTATACATGAATGTACTACGGTCGTATTTTAGCTGTAAATTCTGTTAAATATCGTTGTCTACAGCTCCAACATCCTTATAGAACGAAACTCGCAAGTCGGCAATTATCAGTACAGCACATTCTTACTATAAGTCAATCACGCTATGTTTCCTTCCATACATAAATTCATCAGCCGTGTCAGTGATAGTATGTGAGTCTGGTATGTATAAATCAGCCGTGTCAGTGATAGTATGTGAGTCTGGTATGTATAAATCAGCCGTGTCAGTGATAGTATGTGAGTCTGGTATGTATGTAAATCAGCCGTGTCAGCGATAGTATGTGAGTCTGGTATGTTTGTAAATCAGCCGTGCCAGCGATAGTATGTGAGTCTGGTATGTATGTAAATCAGCCGTGTCAGTGATAGTATGTGAGACTGGTATGTATGTAAATCAGCCGTGTCAGCGATAGTATGTGAGTCTGGGATGTATAAATCAGCCGTGTCAGTGATAGTATGTGAGTCTGGGATGTATAAATCAGCCGTGTCAGTGATAGTATGTGAGACTGGTATGTATGTAAATCAGCCGTGCCAGTGATAATATGTGAGTCTGGGATGTATGTAAATCAGCCGTGTCAGCGATAGTATGTGAGTCTGGGATGTAGTGCCAGTGATAGTATGTGAGTCTGGTATGTATGTAAATCAGCCGTGTCAGTGATAGTATGTGAGACTGGTATGTATGTAAATCAGCCGTGTCAGTGATAGTATGTGAGTCTGGTATGCATGTAAATCAGCTGTGCCAGTGATAGTATGTGAGACTGGTATGTATGTAAATCAGCCGTGTCAGTGATAGTATGTGAGTCTGGTATGTATGTAAATCAGCCGTGTCAGTGATAGTATGTGAGACTGGTATGTATGTAAATCAGCCGTGTCAGTGATAGTATGTGACTGGTATGTATGTAAATCAGCCGTGTCAGTGATAGTATGTGAGACTGGTATGTATGTAAATCAGCCGTGTCAGTGATAGTATGTGAGACTGGTATGTATGTAAATCAGCCGTGTCAGTGATAGTATGTGAGTCTGGTATGTATGTAAATCAGCCGTGCCAGTGATAGTATGTGAGACTGGTATGTATGTAAATCAGCCGTGTCAGTGATTGTATGTGAGACTGGTATGTATGTAAATCAGCCGTGTCAGTGATAGTATGTGAGACTGGTATGTATGTAAATCAGCCGTGTCAGTGATAGTATGTGAGACTGGTATGTATGTAAATCAGCCGTGTCAGTGATAGTATGTGAGACTGGTATGTATGTAAATCAGCCGTGTCAGTGATAGTATGTGAGACTGGTATGCATGTAAATCAGCTGTGCCAGTGATAGTATGTGAGTCTGGTATGTATGTAAATCAGCCGTGCCATGGTTATTATGTGTGTCAGGGGTGTCAGCGTTAGTATGTGTGTCAGGGGTGTCAGTGTTAGTATGTGAGTGTGGTAGCTTTTTGTGGCCTACACCTAGCCAGCCAGCCAGGACCACCTACGTGACCAGACTCAAACAGAAGCTAGACATTGTGGTTGGCAGAGGAACATCCTACTCTCATTATTGTCTTATATATACAACAGAAAAACTCACCAATGCTTTCCTTTGCTTTTTTTCTATAAGTCGTTTCATATATTGTTGTTGTTTCAAACCGGTGTCCTTCTCTCTCTCTCTCTCTCTCTCTCTCTCTCTCTCTCTCTCTCTCTCTCTCTCTCTCTCTCTCTCTCTCTCTCTCTCTCTCTCTCTCTCTCTCTCTCCCTCGCTCTCTCTCTCTCTCTCTCTCTCTCTCTCTCTCTCTCTCTCTCTCTCTCTCTCTCTCTCTCTCTCTCTCTCTCATACAACCATTCAAGTTATGAGCCCATTAATTACCAAATTAATTAAAGTGTTGCATATTAATCAAGATGGTCGTCTCCGTTCTAGAGTGGTTGTTAGTAAGGGGGGCCACCGGCTTTTTTTTTTTATCTTTCTCTCCGTTTCTCTCTTTCCCTGGCTTGTATCCATTCGGCTCCATTCAGCCAACTGTTTTATGACGTGTATCCCCATCCAGGTGTCGATTTCTACCTGGCGAACGATAGTGAGCCAGCATTGTATGGAGAAATCTGGCTTCGCCGGAGACAATTTTCTATCGAAAATGTACAAATTTAGCTTGCTGTCAAAGCAAAAATATATGTATGCTGGCTCGCTACCGCTCGTCAGGAAAATATTGACACTGGATGGGGTAAACGTCTTAAAACAGTAGGCTGAATGGGGCCGAATGGATACAAGTACAAAGGAGTACAAAGGAAATCAAGCAACAACATATCTAGTGACCCTTCTAGGTTGCTTGTCCTCCAAAACACTGAGGATCAAGTGTCCAAACAGTGGTTTAGAGTGGGTAAGGGAACATTGGAAAGGGAATTACTGCCCTGGAACTAATGTCCGTGGCAGGATTAGGAAGTTAGTAGGGGACAGATGGGTTAGTAACTGAGGGGGGGATAAAATAAAGTTATTCATTTACAAACGCAGTTAGTCGCGGGTTTGAAGCGAGATATTTGTCTAGGCGGAGTTTAAATGAATCAACGGTGCTGCTGTCTATAACGTTTCGGGGAAGCCCATTCCACAAGTTGACAACTCGATTGAAGAAGAAATTCTTAGATTCGTGTGAGTTAAAAGATTTACCAATAATTTTGCAACCGTTTCCCCGCGTGTAATTAGATTGGTCGATAGTGAAGTACTTACTACAGTTCATATTGTCGATGCCTTTGATGATTTTGAACACTTGAATTAAGTCACCTCTTAATCTGCGCTGGGTTAAAGGAAATAGATTTAATTCTCTAAGACGCTCTTCGTATGGTTTGTTCTTTAGGCTAGGTATCATTTTGGTAACTCCACGTTGAACTCGTTCTAGCTTGTTTATATATTTTTGGTAATAAGGGCACCAGGATTGAACGCAGTATTCCAGAAGAGGGCGGACTAAGGAATTGTAAAGGGTTAGGATAACTTCTTTGGATTTATGCTCAAATGACCTGCCTATAAAGCCAATTATTTTGTTTGCCTTCTTAACAACTTCTGAACATTGTTGACTCGGTTTTAGGTTACTCGATATTGTTACTCCCAGATCGGTTCTCTGTTTACATTCTTAAGCTGAGTGCCATTCATCGAATAGTTTGCTTTCTCATTTAGGTATCCGATATGTAGTACTTTACATTTATCCGCATTGAAACTCATTTGCCAAATTTGGGCCCAACATGACAATTTATCTAGATTGTGTTGCATATCGTCAACTTGTTCTTTTGAGAGTACGCTATTTGCAATTTTTGTATCGTCAGCAAATTTTGAGATTGTACAGGTGAGGCCCTCATCTATGTCGTTGATGTAAATTAGAAAGAGAATTGGTCCTAGTACCGATCCCTGGGGTACCCCGCTACTTACATTGGTCCATTTAGATGCCTTACCGTTTATGACTACTCTTTGCTTTCTGTCGCTGAGCCAATTTTCTATCCATTTCAACACACCGTCTTGTATTCCATGCGCTTTTAGTTTTAGCAGTAAACGTTTGTGGGGAACTTTGTCAAAGGCCTTTTGAAAATCAAGGTATATAATATCTACAGCTTTACTCTCATCGTAGAGGTTGAGGATATCGTGGAAGAAGTCTAAGAGGTTTGTTAAACAGGAACGTTTTTTACGAAAGCCGTGTTGAGTATCTTTAAGTATGTTATTTTCCTCTAAGTGATTTACGAGTCTGTCTCGTATGACCGTTTCTAGCATTTTACATACAACTGAGGTTAAGCTAATTGGACGATAGTTACTGGGTAGGGATTTGCTGCCTTTTTTGAATATCGGTGTTACGTTGGCTAGCTTCCACTGATCAGGCATAGTTCCAGACTGCAAGGATTTATTGAAAAGTAATGTCAGTGGTTTGGAGAGCTCATCCTTATCTTCCTTCAGAACTCTAGGCGAGATTGTATCAGGTCCAGGCGTTTTATTTACCTTGAGTTTATCTAAACAATTCAATACTTCTCTCTCTGTAACGGTGATATTGCTTAGAACATCTGAATTATCAATCTGAATCGGCGATGGTGTAGGGATATCACTGAGGTCTTCTGTTGTAAAAACTGATGCAAAGAAGGTATTGAGGGCATTACTCATTTGTACTTCGTCTTTGGTGTATTCTCCATTTTCATCGACTAACGGTCCAACAGTTGAAGTAACTACTTTTTTCTTTCTGATATAACTATAGAATTCTTTTGGGTTTGTTTTACTTTGATTCGCAATATGTAACTCTAAGGTCTTTTTACTTTGCTTAATTAACTTTTTGGCTTTGCGTCGTAGCTCTACAAATTTCACCCGTTCTTCGTCATTTTGTGAGGATTTTAATCTATCATTAGCAAATTTTTTAGCAAGCAGGCAGTTTGAAATATCTTTATTCCACCATTTGGGCTTATTATTATGGCCTGGACGCCGTATTTTCGATGGTATGCAGTCTTGCACTGCCTTTAGGTAAGTGGTTTCGAATAACTTCCAAGATGTATTTATGTCGTTATTGTTAATTAAAAAGCTCCAGTCAGTTTCTTTAAACATAGCTCTAAGTTTATGGAAGTTTGCTTTCTTGAAATTAGGGACTTTTTCGATGCTGCTATTTGGTTCGTTACTAGTAAACTTTAAAGTGAAAGTTATCGTACGATGGTCGCTGTTACTGAATTCATCACCAACATTCAAATTCTCTATTAATTCTTCTTTTGTTGCAAGTACAATGCCAAGAACGTTATTACCACGGGTCGGCGTTCGAACAAATTGATAAAGCGAACTCTCTTGCAAGTTCGTATGCAAGTCATTTCCGGAGTGTGAAGTAAGAGTATCGCCCCACTTGGTCACAGGTAAATTAAAGTCGCCAAAAATTACGGTATCTTGTGAGTTACTTACATCTGCAATTTGTTCATAAATTTCTCGGTCAGTTTGCACTGATTGAGCTGGAGGTCTGTATATTAATGCAAGTATTATTTTTGTACCTTTATTATTCTTTATTAGCACAAAAGATGCGTCGACGTTCACAATTTGAGGTTTTGACAAGAGGGTAGGGTTAAGACTTTCTTTGATATAAAGTAAAACGCCACCTCCATTTCGATTTATTCGGCTTTTCTCAAACATTACATAACCGGGAAGTGAATACTCTGCTAAAAAGTATCTATCTTCTGTATTGAGCCAAGATTCTGTTATGCCAATCACATCATAATTTTCTGTAAATACTAGCTCCTCTAAATCTGAAAATTTATTGGGTATGCTACGAGCGTTTGCATAGAAAACCTTTAAATTTGTTATTTTAGAACTCACGGAACGCTCTTTAATAATATTTTTGGTTCTTGTCGGATCTACATTTATGTTCATGGCTGTCCTCGGTCCTCGCTGTCTTCGGTCCTTATCGCTGGTGGTCCTCGGTTGCCTCTGTTTTTTTCTTGGCGTTGGATGATTTATGTCACTGCTGCTTCTTCTCGGATGGCGTTTTTTGATCCATGGCTGCGGACTGCTTCGTGTAGGAGACGACCCATGCATGCTGAACCCACAGGGTTTAGATGAGTGCCATCCTTGCGGAACAGAGTAGGCTGGTTGTAGAAGTTGTCCCAGAGGTTGATGAATTCAACTTCTTCCCTCAGACACAAATATTTTAGTCGGCTATTTGTGCTGAAGGCCTTGTCGTAGAATTTATCAGGTGCGTCGATCTTGGGGAGAATGCCTGAGATGATGATATTCCTTGACTTGTTTTTGTAGTGCTGGATCATCTTGCGATATTTCTCCATCAACTCTTCGGATCTGGTGCGCATGACGTCATTTGAACCAGCATGGATGACAAAAAGGGTATTTTCATTTGCATCCTTTGTGGTATCTTCGAAGGCTTCCACAATGTCGTCCAGTCCAGCTCCTGGGATGCAAAATCTTTTTCGTTGATTTGCGACTCTGTCGCAGAACTCTTCGACCTGTCCTCGTAGGATGGAATCCCCAACGAGCCTGGTCTCTTCTGGTTCGTCTTCCATCTCTACCAATATCTCAAATCTGTTTGACATTGTGACTGGTAGATGAGACCTTTTCTGCGTTGGCCGTGCACCGTTCCTCAAAGAGAGAGGAAGAGAAAGAGAAAAAGAGCGAGGTGGGCTCCCTTAAGTAATTGTATAATAGACACTACATAGCCACCCACTTCTCAATTAACCCTTTGAGTACCAGCGACGTATATTATATTCCATTCTAGCTATATTGAGACGATATTATGCAGTTTAGGAAGGACCTGTTGTAGTTAGACTGGTTGGTTGAGGTCATTTAAAGGCTTATTATTGCTAGAGGTACTTTCTAAGCTGAATAAAATCGTCTAATAGTTGCCCGAACATGATGAAAAATACGCGCCCCTGATACTGGACGGGTTAACATGATAATTTCCATATATAAATTAAGAAATATGGCCAATTATCTTCTGGCAGTTATGTAGAATTGTGTTATCTTGTATCTTTGACTTATTTATTTTAAGTGAGTGCTTTTTTCCTCACTCACTCTCACTCTCACTCTATCTCTCTCTCTCTCTCTCTCTCTCTCTCTCTTTCTTTCTCTCGCTCTCTCTCTCTTTCTTGCTCTCGCTCTCGCTGTCTCTCTTTCTCGCTCTCGCTCCCTCTCTCTCTCTATATATATATCTCTCTCTCTCTTTCTTTCTTTCTCTCGCTCTCTATCTCTCTCTCTCTCTCTCTCTCTCTCTCTCTCTCTCTCTCTCTCTCTCTCTCTCTCTCACATACAAGCAAGCAGGTTCTTCATAATTTGCCTCACCTCTGCATCATCCATCACCTTCATAATCACGCCAATATCCACGCAATTTTCACCGCGGCACGTTTATGAATTTCCAATAATTGATCCTATAAACATGCGCGAATTAAGGGGAGGTGGGTCGTTTTTCTGGACCCCTTTGTCCCTCGTGTTTATTTTTCAGATTGTACACGTTCGGCCCATTAGTTTGGCGATTTTAGCACCTTTCGCCCAATTTCGTTGTCAATTTTAAGAAAGTTCGTGTCATTTAGGAGTCGATTTTTTCCTGGCGAGCGACAGCGAGCCTATAATTTTAAGAGAAACCGGCCTTCGGCCGGGATAATTTTCTACCGAAAAATGTAAAAATGTATCTTGAAGGGGGGTCTAGGGTTTTTGTTTAAGCTTGATAGAGGTCTAGCGAGGAAAGTAAACAAATATATGAATTAATAGACCAAAAATCCAGCCACTGTCCCCTTAAGAGGTCAGTGCTTGTTTTTGGTATATATATATACTATTTTTAGTTTTGTATTAATTTTTTATATATATCGCTAGACCTCCATCAAGATTTAAAAAAAATATACTATTTTTAGACCCCCTAGACCCCCTATTTATTTTTCAGACCCCTCGCTAGACCCCCATCAAGATTTAAAAAAGACCCCTTAGACCCCCTAGACCCCCTAGACCCCCTAGACCCCTTAGACCCCCTAGACCCCTTAGACCCCCTAGACCCCTTAGACCCCCTAGACCCCTTAGACCCCCTAGACCCCTTAGACCCCCTAGACCCCTTAGACCCCTTAGACCCCCTAGACCCCCTAGACCCCTTAGACCCCCTAGACCCCTTAGACCCCTTAGACCCCTTAGACCCCCTAGACCCCTTAGACCCCTTTTTCAAGATAAATTTGTAAACAATTTCGTAGAAAAATGTCACGGCCAAAGGCCGATTCCTTCTAAAATTATAGGCTCGCATTCGCTTGCCAGGATATAATGGACACCTAAATGACACAAAAGGTCGAAATATTGACAAATGAATGGGGCGAAAGGTCTCAAAATCGCCAAATTAATGGAACCAACGTCTTACAATCTCAAAACTAATATGCTAAACATGCGGAGGAAGGGGGTCTAGAAAAAGCGATTACCTCCCCCATTAAATGTCATGATTACAAAACAATGAGAAAGATACTGGGGATACTTGATGTCATCCATATTACAAAGCCACTCCAACAGCTACCTCTTTCTCTCTCCAGCACTCCTTCTCCCCTCTCAACACTCTTCGGAAAAGTAGATACGAGGTGCCGTTGTAAAGGCTTATCCCTCAATACCCTCATTATCACCATAAACAGACTAATAACACATACAAAACCCACTCCAACAGCTTTCTCTCTCTCTTTCCTGCACTCCGTCTCCCCTCTCAACACTCTTCGAAAAAGTAGCTACGAGGTGCCGTTGTAAAGGCTTATCCCTCAATACCTTCACCATCACCATATACAGACTAATAACACACATAACAAAGCCATTGGGCGGGTGCCCAACCCCGAAAGGGGTTGAAATAGGGGAGCTATCCCCCCGCCAAAGGCGGCTTTCTAGGGCCTTTCCTAGCTGATGCTGAGAGGATTGGGTTCTAGTCATGTGGTGATGGGCTGGTCTATCAGAGTGAGAGCTGAGCGATCTCTGCCATACCCATAGCTTACTCTGACTGTTCCTTTTACTTATGTATTTCCTAGATCTCAAGTGACGGCGTCTTTTCCGTGGATTGACCTCCCAATCTACCAAGATTGGAAGCTAAAGCGTCACATTTTTCCTTTGCCCCTCAACTTTCTCTTCATAATTGCTGAGGGGCACAGGGCCCTGGGTGGGGCTTTGGTATCCCGGGCGTTTCCGCACCCTCCTCAGCTCCTCGCCATGGAGTGGCTTCGGTCACCCAGGCTTTATTGAGGTAGGCAGGGAGGGTTCTGTGGGGGCGCTCAGTTATGGCCTTGGCCTTGCTCGGGGCCTTGGGGCTGTTCGGCCAGGCAGCTTGGGGAACAACAACAAAGCCACTACAACAGCTTACTCTCTCTCCAACACCCCTTCTCCCCTCTCAACACTCTTCAGAAAATATGAAAAGTTGAAAGTAGCTACGAGGTGCCGTTGTAAAGGCTTATCCCTCAATACCTTCACCTGGCCTGGCACGACGTATACAGACTAATAACACACACAACAAAGCCACTCCAACAGCTTCCTCTCTCTCCAACACTCCTTCTCCCCTCTCAACATTCTTCGAAAAGTAGATACAATGTGCCGTTGTAAAAGCTTATCCCTCAATACCCTCACTATCACCATAAACAGACTAATAACACACATAACAAACCCACTCCAACAGCTTCCTCTCTCTCTCCAACACTCCTTCTCCCCTCTCAACACTCTTCGGAAAAGTAGATACTAGGTGCCGTTGTAAGGCTTATCCCTCAATAGCCTGACCTGACCTGACCTGACTTGACTTGGCCATGTTTATTTTTTATATTAGTTATCCTGAGATGGAAGAAGACAAAGGAAGATGAAGAAAGAAGAAGAAGAAGAAGAAGAAGAAGAAGAAGAAATGGAAAGGAGAAGAAGAATGCAGAAGAACAATGAAGAGAAGAAGAAGAGGAGAAGAAGGAGAAGAGAAGAAGAAAAAGGAAGAAGAATGGGAAGGAAGGAGAAGGAGAAAGGTGAAGAAAGTAAAGTTAAGAAGAAGATATAGTTGAAAAAGGAGAGAGGGAATAAGGTGTAGAAGAAGAAGAAGAAGACAAAGAAAAGACGAATAAAAATAAGGAGAAGAAGAAGAAGGAGGAGGAGAAGGAGAAAACATTAGCTAACGAAGAAGATATATTTGATGAAGATGAAGAATTTGAAGAAGGAGAAGAAGAAGAAGAAGAAGAAGAAGAAGAAGGAAGAGGCGAAGGAGAAGAAGATAATAGAGTTGATGAAGAAAAAGAAAGAAGACAGCGAGGAAGAAGGAAATGGAGTTGATGAAGAAAGAAGACGGTGAATAAAATGAAGAAATGGAGAAGAAGAGTTAATGATGAAAAAAGAAGAAGACGGTGAAGAGGAAGAATTAAAGAAGAAGAAGAGGGAAAAACAGAAGCTAACGAAGAATATAGAGTCGATGAAGAAGAAGATGATGGAGGAGGAGACGATATACTGTATATATAATATAATATAATATAAGGATAGAAAGGGTTACTAGTGTCCATAATAGTATACCCCACATAAAGCTATATTGGTGGTAATATAAGGATAGAAAGGGTTATTAGAGTGTCCATAATAGTATACCCCACATAAAGCTATATTGGTGGTAATATAAGGATAGAAAGGGTTATTAGAGTGTCCATAATAGTATACCCCACATAAAGCTATATTGGTGGTAATATAGGATAGAAAGGGTTTATTAGAGTGTCCATAATAGTATACCCCACATAAAGCTATATTGGTGGTAATATAAGGATAGAAAGGGTTATTATTAGAGTGTCCATAATAGTATACCCCACATAAAGCTATATTGGTGGTAATATAAGGATAGAAAGGGTTATTAGAGTGTCCATAATAGTATACCCCACATAAAGCTATATTGGTGGTAATATAAGGATAGAAAGGGTTATTAGAGTGTCCATAATAGTATACCCCACATAAAGCTATATTGGTGGTAATATAAGGATAGAAAGGGTTATTAGGTGTCCATATAGTATACCCCACATAAAGCTATATTGGTGGTAATATAAGGATAGAAAGGGTTATTAGAGTGTCCATAATAGTATACCCCACATAAAGCTATAGTAATATAAGGGTAATATAAGGATAGAAAGGGTTATTAGAGATAATAGTATACCCCACATAAAGCTATATTGGTGGTAATATAAGGATAGAAAGGGTTATTAGAGTGTCCATAATAGTATACCCCACATAAAGCTATATTGGTGGTAATATAAGGATAGAAAGGGTTATTAGAGTGTCCATAATAGTATACCCCACATAAAGCTATATTGGTGGTAATATAAGGATAGAAAGGGTTATTAGAGTGTCCATAATAGTATACCCACATAAAGCTATATTGGTGGTAATATAAGGATGGAATTAAGGTACCGGTATATCACAATATAGCCAATAATGTCAATTTTTGTCTATAACTTAAGGGGGGTGACCTGTTTCTGTTCTGTCCTTTTCTATCTGTCTCTGGCTTGTATCCATTTGGCCCCATTCAGCCTACTGTTTTAAGACGTTTATCCCCATCCAGGTGTACATTTTTACTGGTGAGCGGTAGCGAGCCAGCATATTATTTATTTTTGTTTGACAGCAGGCTAAATTTGTACATTTTTCGATAGAAAAATTTCTCCGGCGAAGCCGGATTTTTTCATATAATGCTGGCTCGCTTTCGGTCGCCAGGAAGAAATCGACATCTAGATGGGGATAAACGTCATAAAATAGTTGGCTGAATGGGGCCGAATAGATACAAGCCAGAGAAAGAGAGAAAAGCACAGAAATAACAAAAAGCAGGTCACCCCCCTTAACCCTTTGAAGCTCTGACGCGTTTTAGCAGTTTATTTTGGCTATCATTAGACGATTTCATGCAGCTTAGGAAGTATCTGTGGGTATTGAAAGGGTAAATACTATCCCAGTCAACCCTTTGACTTCCATATACCGTTACTAATCTGAATAAAATCGTCTAATAGTAGCCAGAAACAGAACAGAAACGAGTATTGGAGCTTGACGGGCTTAAGGGGGGTCACCTGCTTTTTGTTATTTCTGTCCTTTTCTCTCTTTCTCTGGGTTGTATCCATTCGGCCCCATTCAGCCAACTATTTGAAGACGTTTATCCCCCTCTAGATGTCGATGTTTTCCTGGCGAGCGAAAGCGAGCCAGCATTATATGAAGAAATCCGGCTTCGCCGGAGAAATTTTTCTATCGAAAAATGTACAAATTTAGCCTGCTGTCAAACACAAATAAAAAATATGCTGGCTCGCTACCGCTCACCAGTAAAAAATTGACACCTGGATGGGGATAAACGTCTTAAAACAGTAGGCTGAATGGGGCCAAATGGATACAAGCCAGAGAAAGATAGAAAAGGAAAGAACAAAAACCTGTCACCTCCCTTAAGCCCCTTGAGAATCATGACACGTGTTAGCCGTTTATTTCAGTTATCTGTATACGACATTTATACAGCTTTGGAAGGATCTGTGGGCATCAAAAGGGTAACGACTATCTCAATTAACCCTCTGACTACCATATACCCTTCCTAATCTGAATAAAATCCGCTGATAATAGCCAGAATAAACAGTCAAAATACGTCAAAATCCTCAAAAGGTTAAAAAGCCCTTGATGTTTTACAGTGTCACTCTCCCAACAGATCCTTCCTAAGCCGAACTAGCTCCTATAACGGTAAAAATAACGCCTCCTGTATACCAAAAGGGTTAGTATAACATATATCACAAATATAACCTCATTAATACAACACATAAACCATTAACCCCTTCTGTACCGGCGACGTCTTTTTCATTTCATGCTTGCTATTTTTAGACGATTTTACGTAGCTTAAGACGGATCTGAGGTAGTGAAAAGAGTCAGGTGAGATGGTTCGAAGCTCTTTAATTGCTGAAGGCCCTTCTTAAACTGAATAAAATCGTCTAATAGTAACCAGAATAAAGTTAAAAGGACGGCACCGGTACTGTAAGGGTTAATAATATATTTATAACATTAAAACAAACACATAGTGTACATACACAATCAATATTAAAACAAACACATAGTGTACATACACAATCAATATTAAAACAAACACATAGTGTACATACACAATCAATATTAAAACAAACACATAGTGTACATACACAATCAATATTAAAACAACACATAGTGTACATACACAATCAATATTAACATACTATGGAATACTATGGACCAGAGGTCAACCACTGTGAACCAGAGGTCAACTACCATAGACCAGAGGTCAACCTCCATTGAATAGAGGTCAACCATCGTAGCCCAGGAGTCAACCATCGTGGACAAGTAGTCTACCATCACGGACCGGGGATCAACCATTCACTGACTTACCCGGGGCTGTTTGTTTCACTGTAGATCGTAGTTTGGCTTTTTCTTTGTCAACGAGTACGAAAAATCTGTTTGCGTTTTCATTAACAGCCGGATATACCGTGCCATACGTTATTTCGTTATCCAACTGTTGTTTGGCTACGCGGCGGACCTTGTCCATGAAAAGGTTGGGCTTATCAGTTGGGGGTCCTCTTTTAGGTGGGAGTCCCCCACTTGGGAGTTCTTTTGTAGGTGGGAGCCCCCCATTTGGGAGTTCTTTTGTAGGTGGGAGCCCCCCACTTGGGAGTTCTTTTGTAGGTGGGAGCCCCCCACTTGGGTTGCGTTTTGTAGGTGGGAGCCCCCCACTTGGGTTACTTTTGATAGGTGGCCCCCATGATTGACCTACAGTCATTTGCCTGGACAGGGGTTCACCTGAGGGTGGCTTACATACTCCAGATCGGAGTTTGGTTTTTTCTTTGTCAACTAAAACATAAAAATGTTTAGTGTTTTCGTCAACAGGAGGATAGACAGCACCGCCAGCTTCTTTATCAAGTTGGAATAGAGCTACTTCTTTCACGACATCCATAAAGGATTTTTGATTATCCTTTTTATCATTTTGTTGCCCTGGGTTACTGTCAACCGGTGTATTAGGTTTATGTGGTGTACGGGTCGTTTTCGGGGGCGGGGGGGCCATGAATTGTCTATTATAGTCATCTGGGGTCATGGTCGTGGTGATGGGTGGGGTTTACCACAGTTCTGATAGGGGTGGTGATGGGTGGCGTTACCACAGGGCTGATAGGGGTGGTGATGGGTGGGGTTACCACAGGGCTGATAGGGGTGGTGATGGGTGGGGTTACCACAGGGCTGATAGGGGTGGTGATGGGTGGGGTTACCACAGTTCTGATAGGGGTGGTGATGGGTGGCGTTACCACAGGGCTGATAGGGGTGGTGATGGGTGGGGTTACCACAGTTCTGATAGGGGTGGTGATGGGTGGGGTTACCACTGTGCTGATAGGGTGGTGGTGGGTGGGGTTACCACAGAGCTGATAGGGGTGATGATGGGTGGGGTTACCACTGTGCTGATAGGGGTGGTGGTGGGTGGGGTTACCACAGAGCTGATAGGGGTGGTGATGGGGGGGGTTACCACAGAGCTGATAGGGGTGGTGATGGGTGGGGTTACCACAGTGGTAACTGGTTGGTCCTAGGGTACATTATCTGCGTCGTTTTTCCACCCGGATTCACTTCCAAACTAAGCATTAAATGACCGTCGAGGGATCTGGCGGACTCGAATTTATCGGCAAAGTTAAGTTTCATAGAGGCTAGCGTAGTTTTGGCCGCTTTAATATCAAAATATATAGAGGAATTACCCTCCCGTTTAACCTGGAAAATGGCTGCGGATGGCCAGATGTACTCGTACCACCCGTCGCCGGAATAACTCCAGTTTCCACCACTTTTGCCAATTTTGATAACCTTGACCGTCTTAAACGTGCGTAGACACGCTCTTTTCTTTTTCACCAGCATATTATCCGGCAGCAGCGCCGTCTCCTGGTTCATTTTGAAGACAACCGATGCAATTTTAACGGTCGCAAAAGCCTCCCCGGGTTTACTGTAACTGCAACCCATTGTTTACAGTTTTTATTTGAACTATTTTGTAACTAATACAAGTTTATCTTTAATTATTGCAGATAACTATATATTGTTTACCAACTGCGCAACTAATAAAATTGCTGGATCAAATTAATAATGAACAAAGACTTTTCTATTTTGATACAGGAAAAGACTATATGTTCTTTCATTGTATTTCGTGAGGCACCTTAATATAATTATAGTGGACCTGGAACCATCTTGCTAATATTACACACGAGTAGAAAGCATTCCCGGATAAAATAAAGATTCACCGGGTTAAGTACCGGTACGTAGCTTATATGCCATGTGTGGTTGTAGTGTAGTGATAGATATTTGTAGGTTATAGAATAGATGGTTGTAGTGATAGATGTTCGTAGGTAGTTATAGAATAGATGTAGTGTAGGGGATATACAGTAGGTTGTAGTGTAGAGGATATAGGTTGTAGTGATAGATGTTCACAGGTATTTATAGGATAGATGTAGTGTAGAGGATATAGGTTGTAGTGATAGATGTTCACAGGTATTTATAGGATAGATGTAGTGTAGAGGATATAGGTTGTAGTGATAGATGTTCACAGGTATTTATAGGATAGATGTAGTGTAGGGAATATAGGTTGTAGTGAGAGATGTTCACAGGTATTTATAGGATAGATGTAGTGTAGAGGATATAGGTTGTAGTGAGAGATGTTCACAGGTATTTATAGGATAGATGTAGTGTAGGGGATATAGGTTGTAGTGAGAGATGTTCACAGGTATTTATAGGATAGATGTAGTGTAGGGGATATAGGTTGTAGTGAGAGATGTTCACAGGTATTTATAGGATAGATGTAGTGTAGGGGATATAGGTTGTAGTGAGAGATGTTCACAGGTATTTATAGGATAGATGTAGTGTAGAGGATATTGGTTGTAGTGAGAGATGTTCACAGGTATTTATAGGATAGATGTAGTGTAGGGGATATAGGTTGTAGTGAGAGATGTTCACAGGTATTTATAGGATAGATGTAGTGTAGAGGATATAGGTTGTAGTGAGAGATGTTCACAGGTATTTATAGGATAGATGTAGTGTAGGGGATATAGGTTGTAGTGAGAGATGTTCACAGGTATTTATAGGATAGATGTAGTGTAGAGGATATAGGTTGTAGTGAGAGATGTTCACAGGTATTTATAGGATAGATGTAGTGTAGGGGATATAGGTTGTAGTGAGAGATGTTCACAGGTATTTATAGGATAGATGTAGTGTAGAGGATATAGGTTGTAGTGAGAGATGTTCACAGGTATTTATAGGATAGATGTAGTGTAGGGGATATAGGTTGTAGTGAGAGATGTTCACAGGTATTTATAGGATAGATGTAGTGTAGAGGATATAGGTTGTAGTGAGAGATGTTAAACAGGTATTTATAGGATAGATGTAGTGTAGGGGATATACAGTAGGTTGTAGTGAGAGATGTTCACAGGTATTTATAGGATAGATGTAGTGTAGAGGATATAGGTTGTAGTGAGAGATGTTCACAGGTATTTATAGGATAGATGTAGTGTAGGGGATATAGGTTGTAGTGAGAGATGTTCACAGGTATTTATAGGATAGATGTAGTGTAGAGGATATAGGTTGTAGTGAGAGATGTTCACAGGTATTTATAGGATAGATGTAGTGTAGGGGATATACAGTAGGTTGTAGTGGAAGATGATAGTAGTAGGAAGTTATAGAAGAGATGTAGTGTAGGAGAGATAGGTTGTAGTGAGAGATGTTAATAGGTAATTATAGAATAGATGTAGTGTAGGGGATATAGGTTGTAGTGAGAGATGTTCACAGGTATTTATAGGATAGATGTAGTGTAGAGGATATAGGTTGTAGTGAGAGATGTTCACAGGTATTTATAGGATAGATGTAGTGTAGGGGATATAGGTTGTAGTGAGAGATGTTCACAGGTATTTATAGGATAGATGTAGTGTAGAGGATATAGGTTGTAGTGAGAGATGTTCACAGGTATTTATAGGATAGATGTAGTGTAGGGGATATAGGTTGTAGTGAGAGATGTTCACAGGTATTTATAGGATAGATGTAGTGTAGAGGATATAGGTTGTAGTGAGAGATGTTCACAGGTATTTATAGGATAGATGTAGTGTAGGGGATATAGGTTGTAGTGAGAGATGTTCACAGGTATTTATAGGATAGATGTAGTGTAGAGGATATAGGTTGTAGTGAGAGATGTTAACAGGTATTTATAGGATAGATGTAGTGTAGGGGATATACAGTAGGTTGTAGTGAGAGATGTTCACAGGTATTTATAGGATAGATGTAGTGTAGAGGATATAGGTTGTAGTGAGAGATGTTCACAGGTATTTATAGGATAGATGTAGTGTAGGGGATATAGGTTGTAGTGAGAGATGTTCACAGGTATTTATAGGATAGATGTAGTGTAGAGGATATAGGTTGTAGTGAGAGATGTTCACAGGTATTTATAGGATAGATGTAGTGTAGGGGATATAGGTTGTAGTGAGAGATGTTCACAGGTATTTATAGGATAGATGTAGTGTAGAGGATATAGGTTGTAGTGAGAGATGTTCACAGGTATTTATAGGATAGATGTAGTGTAGGGGATATAGGTTGTAGTGAGAGATGTTCACAGGTATTTATAGGATAGATGTAGTGTAGAGGATATAGGTTGTAGTGAGAGATGTTAACAGGTATTTATAGGATAGATGTAGTGTAGGGGATATACAGTAGGTTGTAGTGAGAGATGTTCACAGGTATTTATAGGATAGATGTAGTGTAGAGGATATAGGTTGTAGTGAGAGATGTTCACAGGTATTTATAGGATAGATGTAGTGTAGGGGATATAGGTTGTAGTGAGAGATGTTCACAGGTATTTATAGGATAGATGTAGTGTAGAGGATATAGGTTGTAGTGAGAGATGTTCACAGGTATTTATAGGATAGATGTAGTGTAGGGGATATACAGTAGGTTGTAGTGGAAGATGATAGTAGGAAGTTATAGAATAGATGTAGTGTAGAGGATATAGGTTGTAGTGAGAGATGTTCACAGGTATTTATAGGATAGATGTAGTGTAGGGAATATACAGTAGGTTGTAGTGGAAGATGATAGTAGGAAGTTATAGAATAAATGTAGTGTAGGGGATATAGGTTGTAGTGAGAGATGAACCCCACCACTCCCCCTCCTACCCCCCCCCCCCCCCCCCTGTTATTCCACTCTCACACTTAATTAATAAAATAAGTCGTAGTTTTATTTTGAGTTACCTCTGATGTTCTACACATTAATTAGACGGATTTTTAAAGAGTATGCCATTACATTTTCTGGATACATAAATAATTGTATTCATTTTAATTTGTCTTTCACAGACTCGTTAATTAAGGGGGGTGACCTGTTTTTGTTCTGTCCTTTTCTATCTTTCTCTGGCTTGTATCCATTTGGCCCCATTCAGCCTACTGTTTTAAGACGTGTATCCCCATTCAGTTGTCAATTTTTTACTGGGGAGCGGTAGCGAGCCAGCATATTTTCTATTTTTGTTTGACAGCAGGCTAAATTTGTACATTTTTCGATAGAAAAATTTCTCCGGTGAAGCCGGATTTCTTCATATAATGCTGGATCGCTATCGCTCGCCAGGAAGAAATCGACACCTAGATGGGGATAAACGTCTTAAAATAGTTGGCTGAATGGGGCCGAATGGATACAAGCCAGAGAAAGAGAGAAAAGGACAGAAATAACAAAAAGCAGGTCACCCTCCTTAAAGCCATGTGTATCTATTGTCTATTGTAGAGTTCGCCACCTACAAGTAGTACCGATGAGCGCGCCGCCTTTCCATATTTTGTATCAGGTTTATTCCCCTAGACAGGTTGCCGACCAAAGGCTGACGAGTCTCACCCATCCAGATTTGTATTAGCTTGTCTCCCCTAGATGGGTTGCCGACCAAGGCTGACAAGTACCATCTACCCGGAATTTTTACAAGGTTGTCTCCCCCTAAATGGGTTGCCAACCAAGGTTGAGTAACAAGTCCCATCCACCTTAATCCAAATACTTGCATCCACCCGGTAAATTATTGGCCACCCTGGCGGGGAATCGAACCCCGGTCTCCCGCATGACAGGCGGGGATACTAACCACTACACCCTTAGCAGCTAATTTCTCGATACTTAATGGACAATATTTTTGAAACTACTATGGCTGTGTGTCGTATTAATGCCAAGTTTACATAATTACCATCATGTTTCGCTACAAAATCTACCTTATAAATGTGTAACCAAGATAGTAACATGGCAATTTACCCTCAGCTGGGAAACAAAAATAAAAAATACTATAAAATCCATTCGTTATAGGTAGGCCAAAAATCCTGACCACTAATAACCTCTATGACTAAAAAACAACAGGAGTCTATCTATCTATCTATCTATCTATCTACCTATCTATCTATCTATTTACTCAGGCCCAATCCCCATTTTTTTGTTTTTTTGTTTTTGGTGGGGGGGGGGGGATTGGCCGACTCAAGACAGAGCCAGAATAGGGACAACACAACACACAACAGAAAACAATGAACACACAAAAAAAAAATACAAATTCACAAACATCTACAGCATGTCATCCAGGAGAAGACCCAGAGACCAGGGGTAATCGAGTTAATATATCTACCATTTAGGAAGGGTCAGCCAGGAAATAGGTGTGGCAAAAATACAGCCCATTCGCTCTAGCCCTTTTCTTAGTTACAGAGGTTAGGGATCACGATTTCTTGCTTCCCTATAATGAATGGAATATATTACTTAAGGGAAGGCTGGCCGTTTGTTTGGTCTATTAGATTCATTTATTCATATATTTTTTTTAGTTTCCTCCCTAGACCTCCATCAAGCTTAGAAAAACACACCCTAGACCCCCCTTCAAGATAAATTTGTACATTTTTCGGTAGAAAAATGTCTCAGCCGAAGGCCGGTTCCTCTTAAAATTGCAGGCTCGCTATCGCTCGCCAGGAAATAATCAACACCTAAATGGCACGAAAGGTCTTAAAATTGACAACGAAATGGGGCGAATTTTTTTAAAATCGACAAACTAATGGGCCGAACGTCTTATAATCTCAAAACTAGTGGGGCTAAACATTAGGGAGAAGGGGATCCAGAAAAACGGTCTGCCTCCCCGCCTTTGAGTACCAGCGACGTGTGCTGCATTGTACTCGAGCTAGATGTAGACGATATTTTGCAGCTTAGGCAGGATCTGTGGTGGTTAAAAAAAAAAAAAATTTGGTCGAGATAGTTTGAAGCCTTATTATGGCTAGAGGTCCTTCCTAAGCTGAATAAAATCGTCTATTAGTTGCCAGAATATGATAACAGGAACGTCCCCGGTATAATGAATGGGTTAAGGGGAGGTTTTTAGTATGTTTCCTAAACTTCCATCAAGCTTGAAATTACACCCCCTTGAGTTCCTTTCAAGATAAATTTGTACATTTTTCGGTAGAAAAATGTCCCGGCCAAAGGCCGGTTCCTCTTAAATTACAGGCTCGCTATAGCTCGCCAGGATAAAATCGACATCTGAATGGCACGAAAGGTCTTAATATGGGGTGAACATTCTTAAAATCGCTAAACTAATGCGGCGAACGTTTTATATTATCAAAAGCAATGGGGCTAAACATGAGGGTGAAAGGGGTCAAGAAAAAAATCCCTCAAGTGGAGATCTCCCCTTAAACAAATATCTACAAATGTTCAAGTCAATAATGATGCTGTAAACAAGGCTGCTGCTTGGCAAAAATCAGTACGGTGCTAGGATATTGTTTGTTTGTTACAAGATATACTGTGTAATGTGACCCCCAAAACAGAAGACACATTCATCTGTAACTCCAAATGACACCAGTTATACATAATGTTCTAACTACCATTAAGGAAGATTGCAACCGTGTACCTATTTAGCTAAACTGGGAAGTGGTAATAATGTATTCGGCTTGTTAATATTACCGAATTAACATGATTAAATATTGTGTAATCTTTACAGTATGTGAAACACCCTTCTTTCGATTTTATTAATTATACATTTTATTGCTACTTGGTATATTTTTCATACATTTGAACAATTGCGTGTTTCAGGCTATGAGGAAGTTGGAGCCATGATCATCGATATTATACAGAAATGCAATAATAATGTACGTTTCTGATGGATAAATGGTTGAATTGGGTTTTATGTATTTATATATGTACTATGACCGTATTTTAGATGTAAATTCTGTTAAACATCGTTGTCTACAGCTCCAACTTCATTATAGAACGAAACTCGCAAGTCAGCAATTCCAGTTTGTCTATGCATTTAATTCTGGCTATGATTAAATAATTGCATTCAGTTTAGGAGAAAATTCTGAATGAAAATAGTTTAGTTGTGATCATATTAATGCTTTAAATTCTAACACGTCAATCGAAAACTAATATTAAAGGGGTACAAAGGAGTACAAAGGAAGGAGTACAAAGGAAATCAAGCAACAACAGATCTAGTGACCCTTCTAGGTTGCTTGTCCTCCAAAACACTGAGGATCAAGTGTCCAAACAGTGGTTTAGAGTGGGTAAGGGAACATTGGAAAGGGAATTACTGCCCTGGAACTAATGTCCGTGGCAGGATTAGGAAGTTAGTAGGGGACAGATGGGTTAGTAACTGAGGGGGGGATAAAATAAAGTTATTCATTTACAAACGCAGTCAGTCGCGGGTTTGAAGCGAGATATTTGTCTAGGCGGACTTTAAATGAATCAACGGTAATGCAGTCTATAACGTTTCGGGGACGCCCATTCCACAAGTTGACAACTCGATTGAAGAAGAAATTCTTAGATTCGTGTGAGTTAAAAGATTTACCAATAATTTTGCAA
Source organism: Paralithodes platypus (assembly GCA_032716605.1). Taxonomy (NCBI): domain Eukaryota; kingdom Metazoa; phylum Arthropoda; class Malacostraca; order Decapoda; family Lithodidae; genus Paralithodes; species Paralithodes platypus. The sequence continues at coordinate 38,235,251 of CM064482.1, read as the reverse complement.
CCGTTTCCCCGCGTGTAATTAGATTGGTCGATAGTGAAGTACTTACTACAGTTCATATTGTCGATGCCTTTGATGATTTTGAACACTTGAATTAAGTCACCTCTTAATCGGCGCTGGGTTAAAGGAAATAGATTTAATTCTCTAAGACGCTCTTCGTATGGTTTGTTCTTTAGGCTAGGTATCATTTTGGTAACTCTACGTTGAACTCGTTCTAGCTTGTTTATATCTTTTTGGTAATAAGGGCACCAGGATTGAACGCAGTATTCCAGAAGAGGGCGGACTAAGGAATTGTAAAGAGTTAGGATAACTTCTTTGGATTTATGCTCAAATGACCTGCCTATAAAGCCAATTATTTTGTTTGCCTTCTTAACAACTTCTGAACATTGTTGACTCGGTTTTAGGTTACTCGATAGTGTTACTCCCAGATCGGTTTCTCTGTTTACATTCTTAAGCTCATTGCCATTCATCGAATAGTTTGCTTTCTCATTTAGGTATCCGATATGTAGTACTTTACATTTATCCGCATTGAAACTCATTTGCCAAATTTGGGCCCAACATGACAATTTATCTAGATTGTGTTGCATATCGTCAACTTGTTCTTTTGAGAGTACGCTATTTGCAATTTTTGTATCGTCAGCAAATTTTGAGATTGTACAGGTGAGGCCCTCATCTATGTCGTTGATGTAAATTAGAAAGAGATAGAGAGAAAGGGTAATACTCGCTTTTTCTGGACCCCCTTCTCTCTCATGTTTAGCATATTAGTTTTGATCTAAAGGATGTTTTTTTTTTTTTTAAGTTTGATGGAGGTCTAGGGAGGTCTATGGAGGTCTAGGGAGGTAAGTATAAAAATAATCATAAATGAAAAAAATCGGCCAAAAGGTGAACCATCCCCCCTTAACCCCTTCTGTATTGGTGATGTACTTTTCAACATATTCTGGAAACTATTAAATTATTTTCTTCAGCTTAGGAAGAATGTCTGCTCAATAAAAGGCTACGGACTGTCTCAATTCATATTTTTTTAGCTCCCATATATCCTTCCTAAGCTTCAACAAATCGTCTAAATGTAGCTGTAATCAAATAACAAAGACGTCTGCGGTACAGAAGGGGTTAATGCCCCTGACCTGGCCTCCCTAGAGTGGCAGCTTCACTTTAAGTAATTGTCAGTTTGGGACCAAATGACCACTGGGGCTGTGTACCAGAAAGTTACATATATACTAAGACCACACAGACCTTGCTGTCCCTACTAGATGGTCCGGCCATAAGTTGAGTAGTCAATCCTATAAGTTCTGGAATAAACTGGCATGGGTTGTCTTTCTCACATGGGACAGGTCTGCTTGGGGGTATTTTGTGCATGGCCACCTTCATAATGGGTAATAAGGCGTCCGGCAATTGATAGTTAGATAGGTGTGTGTGTGTGTGTGTGTTTATGTGTGTGCGTGTGAGCTAAAATTTCCACGGGTCCTAAGACCTACCCATTATATATATATACTGTATATATATATATACATATACAGTATATGTATGTATATTATATATATATATATATATATATATATATATATATATATATATATATATATATATATATATATATATATATATATATATACCGGTATATATATATATAATAATAATAATAATAATAATAATAATATTCATCGTCATTCACTACTCTTTGTCACCATACCATTATTACCACTATTCTCTGTACATCAACTCTAAGTTTCATACCTATTCATACCTGTAGCTCCAATATAATAAATGTTGTTATCACCATATTCACCACAATAACAAATAATAGTCACTGTCCACCAAAGCGTAGACTATGTATACATTTTACACATAACTACCACAAACTAAATTACCTGATTCCCTCACTGTATTCCAACAATAAAATAACTACTCCATCACAGCATATCCAGTAGCCACCACTAGAGTCATGTACAGTCACTCATAAATAATCGTAGATTTCACTTATTTCTACTATGAAAGTTTATATCAAGAAACGAATTCATGCTCCTAATTGTATATACATCAACTAAAAAATAAAATAAAAAAGGAACAGTGGGGATTGGGCCTGAGTATATAGAATAAAACTAAACAATAATACACTATTTATTGAAAAGCAAGTTCTGTCCAAAAATCAATCCAGATATATATATATATATATATATATATATATATATATATATATATATATATATATATATATATATATATATATATATATATATATATATAATTGCATAGAAAAGAACATAGGGATTCCAGGAATTTGTATTATAAGTGACAAGCCACCACCACTTGCATCCAGTCTAGCTTAGCTCCATCTCCTCCTCCTCATCATAATATCTCTGGCCTAATTGTAGCTCTTGATGTTAGTTAATTAGATTGTTAGTTTGTTAGTTAGTTAGTTTTTGTTTTTTTTTGTTTTTTTTTTGTTATGTGATTGAGGGAGGCAAAAGGCATAACTGCCTATAGCGAGTGCCTCCCCCATAGTTGAAAGAGTGACAGGGCCAAAATCAAGGGACGTTCGAGCCAAAATGCCTGGACACACGGAGTTTGAAGCAATTTAAGTCATAGGAAGAGGGAAAGACTGATTCTGGGAGAGAGTTCCAGAGCTCAGCTGTTGAGTAGAAGAAAGTTTGAGAGTAACGTTTCACTCTTGGGTTGGAGAGTTGCACAGAGTAGGGGTGGGATTGAGTTGCAAGACGGGTACCACGTGCCCTACGTAAAGGAGGTGGTATGCACTGGTATAGCTCTGAGGAACACTGATTATTATAGTAGCGATAGAATAGCGAGAGAGATGCAACATTGCGGCGGAGAGAGAGAGATTGCAGACAGTTGGTGAGTGGACGGGAGTTAATGATACGAAAGGCCTTCCTTTCAACTTTGTCTAGGAGAGCAGTGTGAGAGGAACCTCCCCACACATGTGAACAATACTCAATACAAGGGCGCACTATGCCCCTGTACAGAGCAAGAAGCTGTGCAGGGGAAAAGAACCCCCTAAGGCGGTTGAGCACACCCAGCTTCTGGGAGGCTGCCTTAGCAAGACTGGTAATATGGTCCTTCCAAATGAGAGCAGAAGAAAAAGAGACACCAAGAATATTGAGAGAAGATGAAGGGTTGATTTTTGTATTGTTGAAGAATAAGGGATAGTCCGCTGGGAGATCCTGACGGGTAGATAGATGGAGAAATTGGGTTTTGGAAGCATTAAAGTTAACAAGGTTTTCTCTGCCCCAATTGGAAATAGTATTTAGATCAGAATTTAAGAGTTCTATGGCTTCATTACGTTTGTCGTTGAGGGATTGCTGGCTGGGGCGTTCTGAAAAACTAATGGAGTAGTGCAAGGTTGAGTCGTCTGCATATGAATGGATGGGAATTAAGGTACAGTTAAGGAGATCATTTATAAAAATTAGAAAGAGAATAGGAGATAGGACAGAGCCCTGAGGAACACCGGAGTTTATAGAGTGAGGAAGTGAACAATGGCCGTCCACAACCGCGGCTATGGAACGGCCGGAAAGGAAATTAGAGACAAAGGCACAGATGGAGGGATAGAAACCGAAGGAGGGTAGTTTAGAAATTAAAGATTTATGCCAGACTCTATCGAAGGCTTTCGATATGTCTAGTGCAATAGAAAAAGTCTCACCGAAGTCCCGAAAGGAGGATGACCAAGAGTTAGTAAGATATGAAAGAAGATCACCAGTAGAGCGACCCTTAAGGAAGCCATACTGGCGATCTGAGAGCAGATTATGAGAAGAGAAATGCTTAAGAAATTTGGAAGCAAGAATAGTTTCAAAAACTTTAGAAAGACAAGAGATAAGAGCAATTGGACGATAGTTGGAGGGTTGAGAGCGGTCACCCTTCTTTGGGACAGGTTGAATGTGAGCAAACTTCCAGCATGAAGGGAAGACGTTAGAGGATAGACAGAGACGAAAGAGTTTGCCTAGGCAGGGAGTCAGCACGGAAGCACAGTTTTTGAGAACAACAGGAGGAACACCGTCCGGACCGTACGCCTTATTAGTGTTAAGCCCAGAGAGGGTAGAAAGTACATCTTTAGAAGAGATTAGGATATTAGGCATAAGTAAGAGAGAGGAGGGCGGAGAGGGAGGAATAGCACCGGAATCATCCAAGGTGGAGTTTCTAGCAAAAGTTTGAGCGAAGAGTTTAGCTTTGTCAGAGGAAGAAGTGATGGTTGTGCCATCAGAGTGGGAAAGGGGAGGGAAAGACGAGGAAGAGAAATTGTTGGAGAGGTTTTTGGCTAGATGCCAGAAAGCTTGGGAAGAGCTAGAGTTGGATAGTTCAGTGCATTTATTATTGATGAAAGAGTGTTTGGCAAGTCGAAGAACAGATTTGGCTTGATTCCGGGCAGAAACATATGAAGAATGAGAGTCTTGAGTTTTAAGGCGTCGGTACCGTTTGAATGCTTCCTCCTTATTGCGGACAGCAGTAGAACAGGCGTGAGTAAACCAAGATTTTTTAGCATTAGTCTGAGAGAAAGAGAATGGAATGTATGCTTCCATGCCCGATAGGATTACCTCGGTAATGCTTTCAGCACTCTCCGAGGGTCCTCGGCCATGGAAGCAGAAATCATTCCATGGGAAATCAAAGAAGTACTGCCGAAGAGCCTCCCAGTCGGCAGCGCCAAAGTGCCACAAGCGCCGCCGGCTAGGAGGATCGGGTGGCTGTACTGGAGAGATAGGACAGGTGACAGAGATAAGTTTATGGTCGGAGGAGCCCAAAGGAGAGAAAAGATCGACAGTATAAGAAGAAGGGTTAGAAGTTAGAAACAGGTCAAGAATGTTGGGCCGATCTCCGATGCGATCCGGGATACGGGTGGGTTGCTGAACTAACTGCTCTAGGTCATTTAGGATAGAAAAGACGTAGGCTTGTTCACCAGGTGGATCAGTAGTGTGAGAGGAGAGCCAATGGCGGTGGTGAACGTTAGTTTTAGTTAGTTACGGTAAATAGTTAGTTAGTTAGTTAGTTAGTTTTAGTTAGTTACGGTAAATAGTTAGTTAGTTAGTTAGTTATTAAGTTAGTGTTAGTTAGTTTCGCCAGTAAAAATGTCCATAACAAACAAACAAACTATTAACACCTACAACCAACCTATTTTTTTTCCCCATCCTACCTATCACATCTCTCTGGCCTAATTGTAGCCCTTGATGTTAAATAGTTTTAGTTAGTTAGGTAGATAGTTCGTTTTTAGTTCGTAGGTTAGTTAGTCTTAGTTAGTTTTAGTTAGTTAGTTAGTTTTAGTTAGTTAGCTACAGGCATATAGTTAGTTTTACTTAGTTAGTTATTTAGTTAGTTTCCCCAGCAAAAATGTCCATATAAAACAAACCACCACCACCTACAACCTCTTCCTTTCTCCCCACCATATATCCCTGCTCTAATTGTAGCACTTGATGTTAATTAGTTTAGTTAGTTAGTTACTTAGCTAGTTTAGTTAGCTAGTTAGTTAGTTTTAGTTAGTTAGATTTAGTTAGTTAGTTAGTTTAGTTAGTTTGTTATTAAGTTAGTTTGTTAGTTAGTTAGTTAGTTTTAGTCAGTTAGTGTTAGTTCGTTAGTTAGTTAGTTATAGGAAGCGCCAACGAACTTGACAATTATCTCGATCCCTGACCTCTTCGTAACTCAAAAGGAGCTTGAGCAAACTGGTTGTACATTTCCACACCTACAGTATTTCCTGGTGGACTTTTCCTAAATTATATAAATGTCAGCCCGATTGTTTTCATTCATGTTGAGTTATAAGAAGATAAAGGGTCACAATTGTTGTCAAGTTCGTTGGCGCTACCTATAGTTATTTTTAGTCAGTTAGTGTTAGTTAGTTAGTTAGTTAGTGGCTAGCTAGTTAGTTAGTTAGATAGTTAGTTTGTTAGTGTTAGTTAGTTTTAGTTATTTAGTTAGTTAGTTTCACCATCAAATGTCCATGATAAACAAACCACTACCACCTACAACCTCCTCCTTCCTCCCTATCACATATCTCTGGCCTAATTGCAGCTCTTGGACGTAAACCTATGTTATCGCCGGTTCTTCGTTCACTATACGTTCCTGCAGCAGGTTGTGAACAGCTCCGGAATGGTTGGTTTGCCTGGTCGTTAGGGAGGTCGTTTGCTGGTTATCCTTTCTAGTCTTGCCAATTTAGTTCACTCTATCGCTAGTTCTGGAGGTGTTTACTATAGTCTAGCGGTATTTTTTGCATCTAGCGACATAATACCTAGAGTTATTTAAGATATTTTAGAGCCAGAATATAGAGATTGTGGCATTATTCTAGCGATTTCAATATTTATTTACACTCTAGGGACATTCTAGTGACTATTGAGAATGGATCTAGCGAAATTGTGTGCTTTCTTTGGCAACCCTGATTCCTTCTTGGTCATTACTCGCCGGTATCGATGGTGCCAGGCCTCGTTACTGCCAGCGGGTGGACTTTATTATTTTATATTACTTTGTTATTAAACTTATTACAATATTTTAACCCTTTGAGGATCATATGACGCGTTTGGATTTTTTTTTTTTTTTTTTTTTTTTTTTTTTTTGTTAGCGTAATGCATAAGTGCGCGTAATTTCGGTGTGAGTATCCTAGGTTCGAGTCCTTGGAGTGGCACATGTATTTGTTGATTTCATTAATTGAGTTTAGAAATTAAATTGGTTGGTGAAAAAAAACATAATAATTAGACGATTTTATTCAGCTTAGGGTGAACTTGTGGGAGCTAAAGAGTTGATTGAGATAGCGTTTACCACTTTGATTCCTAGATATCCTCCCTAAATTGCACAAAATCGTCTAATGCTAACCAAAATGAAACTTTGAAAGTATAATCAGTGTATATATATATACCGGTATATATATATATATATATATATATATATATATATATATATATATATATATATATATATATATATATATATATATATATATATACACTATATATATATTTACTGTATATATATATATATATATATATATATATATATATATATATATATATATGTGTGTGTGTGTGTGTGTGTGTGTGTGTTATATTTTATTTCACTAAGCAGACAAATATCAATAAACATACTAGAAGAAGACAAAATAGTTTGTTTTTGTATTACCAGTACTGCCCTAGTTCTGTCAAACAAATGTGTGTGTTAAACTTTGGTGCATAGTTGCCTCTCCGGTAATGCTCTTGCTAATGTAGTTTGTTACCTAAGCTACATGCGCTGACCATAAGTAAATTGGTTCTCTTTCTTTCTCTCTCTCTCTCTCTCTCTCTCAAGATATTTGCCGCATTCGTTTGGCGATTTTTAGACTTTTCGTGACGTTTAGGTGTCGATTTTTTCCTGGCGAACATAAGCGGGCCTGCAATTAAGGAGGAACCGCCCTATGGCCAGGGCGAATGATGCACACATTAATCTCGAGGGGAGGTCTTGAGTCAATTCTTAAGGTTGTTGGAGCTCTAGGGAGGAAATTTAAAAAGTGATAATACATAAATATATATAAACAAATAAATACGCATCTCCCTCTTAACCCCTACTATACCACCAACGTCTTTCTAATTTTATTATAGCTATATTTAGACGATTTTGTGCAGTTTAAGAATGATCTGTGGAATAAAATGGTTAAGTGAGATAGTTAAAAGCCTGTTTACGCCGGAGGCCTTTTTTAAACTGTCTTATATTGTGTAAAAGTAGCCAGATTAAATACAAAAACACCTCGTCGGCACAGAAGGGGTTAACAAGTTGGTATCAGAAAAATGCAAGTTACAGTGACGTGGAAATCCAAGTTGGACCATAAAGTTGGATCCACACTCAACAGACTATTCCTGGGCGCCTTTACTTCCTTCCTTTGTGAATGCGAGCACTGGAGCACAAACCCTATTTGGTCGGATAAAAAGTAGATACAAGTAGTGAGAGGGGTTCAAATACACGTCTCTTTCCCGTGTAGTAAGAGAGAGAGCCACACCCACACACCTCTCTATAGGTCCTTCCTATTCTGAATAAAATCGTCTAAGAGTTGCCAAAATATAATGAAAAGGGCGTCACCGGTACCGTATGGGTTAAAAGGGTTGGTTGATATAGTGTGAAGCCTCTCCCATGTTGCCCACAGCTGTACAGTAGACTATTGAAGCCTCTCCCATGTTGCCCACAGCTGTACAGTAGACTATTGAAGCCTCTCCCATGTTGCCCACAGCTGTACAGTAGACTATTGAAGCCTCTCCCATGTTGCCCACAGCTGTACAGTAGACTATTGAAGCCTCTCCCATGTTGCCCACAGCTGTACAGTAGACTATTGAAGCCTCTCCATGTTGCCCACAGCTGTACAGTAGACTATTGAAGCCTCTCCCATGTTGCCCACAGCTGTACAGTAGACTATTGAAGCCTCTCCCATGTTGCCCACAGCTGTACAGTAGACTATTGAAGCCTCTCCCATGTTGCCCACAGCTGTACAGTAGACTATTGAAGCCTCTCCCATGTTGCCCACAGCTGTACAGTAGACTATTGAAGCCTCTCCCATGTTGCCCACAGCTGTACAGTAGACTATTGAAGCCTCTCCCATGTTGCCCACAGCTGTACAGTAGACTATTGAAGCCTCTCCCATGTTGCCCACAGCTGTACAGTAGACTATTGAAGCCTCTCCCATGTTGCCCACAGCTGTACAGTAGACTATTGAAGCCTCTCCCATGTTGCCCACAGCTGTACAGTAGACTATTGAAGCCTCTCCCATGTTGCCCACAGCTGTACAGTAGACTATTGAAGCCTCTCCCATGTTGCCCACAGCTGTACAGTAGACTATTGAAGCCTCTCCCATGTTGCCCACAGCTGTACAGTAGACTATTGAAGCCTCTCCCATGTTGCCCACAGCTGTACAGTAGACTATTCGCTGTAAGTAGGCGAGCAATCATGACCTCTAACCTCTGTAACTAAAACACGACTGGAGTAATCAAGCTAATATTTCTACCATTTAGGAAAAGTCAGTCAAGAAATAGCTGTGGAAATTTACAACCAATTTGCTCTAGCCCTTTTTGAGTTACAGAGGATAGAGGTCATGATTTTTCGCCTACTTACAGCGAAAAAACTATAACACATAGGAATCCACATACGAATATCTTACCGGTACCTTTATATGGATTAATAAGACCGTACTATTGCCTGTGTTCTTGTTGTGCCCTGATTGCCTGTCTCAATGCTGCATGATCCTCTGTAACAACCTATTTAAGGGAGCTCAGACGGTATTGTGCAGCGTAATTTACTGGTTCGGCTCAATTGTTTAAGGAGGGGGATTACTTTGCTCTCTAAGCCTCCATCAAACTTAATAAAATATCCCCTAAACCCGCGCCCCCCCCCCCCCACCCTCAAGATAAATCTGTACATTTTTCGCTAGAAAAATGTCCCGGCCGAAGGCCCGTTCCTCTTACAATTACAGGCTCGCTTTCGCTCGCCAGGAAAAAACCGACACCTAAATGGCACGATAGGTCTTAAAATGTACAACGAAATGGGACGAAAGGCCTTAAAATCGCCAAACAAATGGGCCGAACGTCTAAGAATCTAAACAAGTAATGAGACTAAACACGAGGGAGAAAAGGGACCAGAAAAAACGACCCCCTTAAGAGGGGGGTTATTCGGGAATGATGAAGCGGTAGTGTCGGTTCTCGGTATTAAAGGGGGAGAGAGAGAGAGAGAGAGAGAGATTTATATAAATACACTGGCTACACATACCTTACGATCCAAACGAGGGGGTCAGGACTTAATTCTAGTAGAGATGGCATATCCGATAGAAAAGGAAAATTGAAGGAACGGATAGAAAAGGATAGAAAAGAGAGAGAGAGAGAGAGAGAGAGAGAGAGAGAGAGAGAGAGAGAGAGAGAGAGAGAGAGAGAGAGAGGAAAGTTGAAAGAAAGGATAGAAGAGAGAGAGAGAGAGAGAGAGAGAGGAAAGTTGAAAGAAAGGATAGAAGAGAGAGAGAGAGCAGCAATACACGTTATGTACACTAAGTAATATATTGTTTAGTTTAGGCTGAAGTATAGAATCAATAATTTGGCATTAAAGCCCTTCCCTGTCAAGCCAGTAAGTAGCCCCATTTTGCTGTCGCTCACCACATCAACAACAATGTAATTACCGCCGCTTGATTAACCCCTTCTGTACCGGTGCCGTCCTTTTGACTCTATTCTGGCTACTATTAGACGGTTGTATTCAGATAAAAGAGGGCCTCCAGCAATTAACAGGCTTCCAACTGTCATACTTAACCCTTTTTTACTGCCACAGATCTTTCTTAAACTGCACAAACTCGTTTAAATATAGCCAGAATAACACCACAAAGACGTCGCCGGTATAAAAGGGTTTAAAGAGAGGTTTTTGCTAGACCCCATTCTTCCTCGTGCTTAGCCCCACTAGTGTTTAGATTGTATGATGTTCGCCACATTAGTTTGGCGATTTTCAGACCTTTCTCCCTATATCTTTGGCAATAGTAAGATCTTTCGAAACATATATTTTCGCGTTTTTCATGGGGAGCGATAGTGAAACGTTCTTGGGCCGGAAATTTGTTCTACCAAATAATGTACAAATTTAACTCGATAGGGGTCTAGTTTTTTTGTTTTGTTTTGTTTTTAAGCTTGATGGAGATCTAGGGAGGAAACTAAAAATATGATAATGATGATAATAATAATAGTAATAATAATAATAATAAAAATAATATTAAAATCAAAATTCTTCCCTTAAGTAATCCCGCCCCCCCCCTCCCCTATTTTCCTGTCGCTCACCTCCTGAACAAAAACATAATTACCAGAGCTTGATTAAACCATGTCAGGCAGAATATTTTTTCGTGGGGGGGGGGGTAATAACGGGAGGGAGGGAATGTTGTGTCAGTATTTTTAGTACAACTTATCTTAACTTGAAGACACGTTCGACACATTGTTTGGCGATTTTAAGACCTTTAGCCCTATTTCTTTTTCAATTTTAAAACCGTTCGCGCTATTTAGATGTCGATTTCTTCCTGGCGAGCGATAGCATACCTGCAATTTTGGAGGAACTACTGAAACATTTACAAATATATCTCGAACTGTGGTCATGGCGGGAGTTGACGGAGCAAGCTAATATGTATATATATATATATATACATATATATATATATATATATATATATATATATATATATATATGTGTGTGTGTGTGTGTGTGTTTAAGAACTTTTTTCATTTTTCATTTTTCAGTTTTCATCCCTTTTATGTTTGTTTGTTTGTGCTTGTTCCTCCGACTCTAGTATTTTCTTTCATTTTATCTATAGCTTTTTTCTCTCTCTCTCTCTCTCTCTCTCTCTCTCTCTCTCTCTCTCTCTCTCTCTCTCTCCTCTACCCTTCCATCAGTGCCCCAATTGGATGTTTTACCGATCATTACCAAGACATGATCAAATTTCAAGCCACTTACCGAGACCCGGGCAACCTTTTAGGCCTCACTACAGGACCTATGGTAACAAAAATCGGACAATCTCTGCCATTTTGGTGATAAATTCCTGTCTTTAGACTCAAATATCTTGTTCTTGTTCATGTGAGGTTGGGCAGACACTCGCTTGGCCCTGCAAGACGATTCAAATATCTCCATACTCATAACGCCTTAAAGATTACGACGCATTAGACGATTTTACTAAGGTTCTTATAATATTCCTACCATTCCCAGCCTTCCACTCCTACACGAACGCAGTTTGTATCTCTCCCCCCCCCCCACTCCCCCACCCCCCCTTTCCCAACCTTCCCCACATACACTAACTCTGTCTGTTTCTCTCCCCCTCCACCCCTTTCCTCCTCCCCTCTCCTCTATCCCCCCTTCGCATCTCCCACTCCCACCCTCTCCTCTCCTCCTCAACTACACTAACTCAGTCTGTTTTTCTCTAGTTAAAATATAGTTGGTTAGTTAGGACTTCAGATGCTATCAACCCGTCTGGATTATTAAGGGGGCCAACCTCGCTTTTTTTTCTCCTTCTCTCCCTCTCTCTTTGGCTTGTTTCCATTCGGCCCCATTCAGCCTACTGTTTTAAGACATTTACCCCCATCCAGGAGTCAATATTTCCTGGCGAGCGGTAGCAAGCCATCATATATATTTGTTTTTTACAGCAAGCTAAATTTACCCGGCGAAGCCGGATCTCTCCATACAATGCTGGCTCGCTATCGCTCGCCAGGAAGAAATCGACACCTGGATGGGGATAAATGTCTTAAAACAGTTGGCTGAATGGGGCCGAATGGATACAAGCCAGAGAAAGAGAGAAAAGGAGAGAAAGAGAAAAACAAAAGCAGGTGACCCCCCCCCCCCTAAGGAACGAGGGATCAAAGGACAGTATACTGTAGATCAAAGGATACAGATACACAGATTAGGAGGCGGGGGGGGGGGGTAATTCTGGACCCCCTACTCCCTCATGTTTAACCCTTTGAGTACCAGCGACGTGTAGTGTATTTTATTCTAGCTATGTTTAGACGATGTTATGCAGCTTGGGAAAGATCTATGGTCGTTAAAAGGGTTGGTCGAGATAGTTTGATGCCCTATTACTGCTAGAGGTCCTTCCTAAGCTTAACAAAATCGTCTAATAGTTGCCAGAATATGATGAAAAGGACGTCCCTGGTACTGAGTGGATTAACCCCCTTAGTTTTTTTTTTTTTTCAATATAGATTCCATTATCTTGTCGGGTTTTGCCCATTGCTTTGCCAATATTAAAACCTTTCATGCCAATTAGGTATCAATATTTTCCCAGCGAGAGATAGCGAGCTTGTAATGTTTATGAACATCAAGATAGAGATTGGTATGTTTTTCTGTTCTTATGCTGTAATTTATGAACATCAAGATAGAAATTGGTAGATAGTAATAGATAGGGAGAACGTACATGTGTGTGCGTTTTTGTGAAAATGTGTTATTAGTGTATGAACAGCATTTGCATGTTTCCTTTGCTCGTGAATTGACCACTTGCGAGTTTCAGGCTATAAGAAAGTTGGAGCCGTGAACATCGATAATAAAGAGAAATGAAAGAATAATGTACGTTTCTGATGGAGAAATGGTATGTTGAATTGGGTTTTATGTATTTATAAATGTACTAAGACCGTATTTTAGTAGTAAATTATGTCAAATATCGTTGTCTACAGCTCCAACTTCCTTATACAACGAAACTCGCAAGTCGGCAATTTAGTGACTGTAAAAATAACGCGTATGTTATGGGTATAATAATACGAAGTGGCTACGGGACACCACCAGTGGTGTCACGCAGCCCAGCCAGTGAGGCTGGGCTACGGGACACCACTGGTGGTGTCCCGTAGCCCAGCCTCACTGGCTGGGCTGCGTGACACCACCAGTGGTGTCTCGCAGCCCAGCCACACTGGGTAGGCTACGGGACACCACCACAAGTGTTTTCGTATTTATCGCCATATAATTCAGCCAATTACATTGTTGAATCGAAATTCTTTGGATTATTATTTATATTATCATTAAAAACGTTGGACTTTATTAAATTATAATCCTACATGTTGTATATACAGACCTATTCCACACTCAACTCCCTACGCCACACACACTCACACATACCTATTTATACATATAACTAGGCTTATATATAGCCGTTATATATGTGTGTATATTCTTCGTCTTACATATCCATCGTTCTTGATCGCACTATGGCGCTAGGTAGCCTGTTCCACAGGTATATACAACTCTTAACCAAACCAGTATTTGCCTATATTTTTTGAAACGAAATGTATCTCATTTGAAACCATTTGTTTGAGTTTTCTCGCTATCGCTGAGCTTCAGTACATCTTTCAAATCCCCTGTATTTAGCCTATCTCACTTACCCACTTGAACACCTCTATCATATCTATCATATCTACCATATCGTATCATATCATATCTAACTCTGCGTCTTTCTAACGAATGTAAGCCTAGCTTCTTCAACCTGTCCTGTCTTCATATGGAAGATTTCTAATATTACAGATTATTATTGTCATTCTCAGTTGTACTCTCTCCAAGGAATCTATGTTCATTCTCTAATAGGGACTCCAATTTTGAACAGCATAATCCATGTGTAGCCTCACTAGCGCTAGATAAAAGTTCAAGATTACTACTTATTACGTCTGCTGTTCTGTTACTCACACTTCTAGATATACATCCAAGAACTCTATTTGCCTTATTTCGAACACTGATGCATTGATTTCGTGGTTTCAAATCACAGTTGACGATGATTCTCAAGTCTTTTTCATTATTTGAGTTAGTTATATCCACGTTATCGAAATTGTATACTGCATTTCCTATCGATTTACTCAATTTTACTACACTGCATTTACTTACATTGAACTTCATCTGCCAGTTTACTACCCATTTGTGTAATATGTCTAAATCTATTTGGAGTGTTTCCATTTTAGTGTCATCTGTAAATTTACTGATTTTGCTAGTTATTCCTACATCAAGGTTCTCTCTCTCTCTCTCTCTCTCTCTCTCTCTCTGAGAGAGAGAGAGAGAGAGAGAGAGAGAAAGAGGTACAATTTACAAGTAGGTGTTAATTTCCTGGATTACCTGGATTAGCTTGAGATCTTAAGGTAAAGGGTCCAGGTACGCTGGTATCCAGAGATTGGTCAGCGGGTTTTTTCTCGCAACCTTCTTCGCCCGCACTCACATGGTAGCAATATAAATGTTTTATAATGCTATAGATTTACCAATTACCATCCCTATCCTAAATTAACCAAACATCACATTTGGATGCCAATAATCACCAGACAACAATTATGCATCATCAATTGAGAAATTTTACCTATTATCTTATATGTTGATTCACTATATAAACACACACAAACTCATGCACATTCACATTTTCACGCACAAAATCATTCAGGAACACATATTCGTATTCCTACCCACAATGTCATTAACTCGCATTGCGTGTATTCACCTTATAATAATAATAATAATAATAGTTCTTAAATCTAGCGCATGCTAAGCTAGCTAAGGATAGCTCAATAAGGCCGATTAGGCGTATTTCCATTGGGGTCCTGTACTACTACCCCATCCCTTTGCTCATGAGGGATGGTAACGACTCAGTGCTTGTGAAAAATCTTTAATGCGCCGAGCGTGGGCGCGAACCCGGGCCTTCTGGGTGGAAGTCCGAGACGCTAGTCACTACACCAAGCGAGCCGAACAAGTTCGTTGATTTATATTCATATATCTACACACACACACTTTTAGATTACCACTCGACAACGCACATATATTCGAACATACATTCACAATTACACACTCGCCTTCACATTTCCAATCAGAATACACACGCCCACACATTGATATTCCCTCCCACAATCGCACCCACACTCTAATGTTCTTTCAGAACCACACGCACAAATACATATTCGCATTCCTAATCACAAACACAAACACACATTCACAAAGACAAGTCATGTGAATGACTCTCATTCTCTCTCTATCACATACACACACATACTCACACTCACACTCACACACACACAAACATATTGTACATTCATTATTAATTTTGTACATCAATTATACAAACACATATTTCCACTCACAAACGTACAGGCTTTATGCTCGTACATGCACATTCCTACTCGTGCATACAAGCTTGCACTGCGCCCCCTCCCCCCCCCCCCCCCCCCCCAACTGGCCTACGCAAGGCAGATCCAGCTCACACCCAATTAATTCATTAAGCTATTCAGTTTTTTCTTGAAAGCCTACTGCTACTGAGCTGATCACTTTACAGTGTACTTTGCAATTTCTTTCATAAATATATAATGTTGTTTCTTCCAAATTATGACCCAAACGTACATGCCATAACAAACGCACATACATACTCATGTAGACATGCATTTGAACATCCATATAACATTCGTAAACAAACATCTATTTACGCACATATACTGTATTTGCATTACTTTATATTACTCTCACAAACATATTACTTTATATTACTCTCACAAACATATTACTTTATATTACTCTCACAAACATATTACTTTATATTACTCTCACAAACATATTACTTTATATTACTCTCACAAACATATTACTTTATATTACTCTCACAAACATATTACTTTATATTACTCTCACAAACATATTACTTTATATTACTCTCACAAACATATTACTTTATATTACTCTCACAAACATACTTATATTACTAACAAACATAAGAACATAAGAACATAAGAAAATGGGAGTCTGCAGAAAGCCGATTGGCCTAAGCAAGGCAGATCCCTGTCCCACACAACCCCAATTCAATTACAAAGCCCAATTATAGGCTTCACACTCTAATACCCTGAGGATCATCTTACCAAAA
This sequence comes from Paralithodes platypus, assembly GCA_032716605.1. Lineage (NCBI taxonomy): Eukaryota > Metazoa > Arthropoda > Malacostraca > Decapoda > Lithodidae > Paralithodes > Paralithodes platypus. Next base: position 38,218,951 of record CM064482.1, on the reverse strand, counting down.
CGGTTAGAGATTAACGCAGGATTATGGGGGTCTGCAGAGCGCTGATTGGCCCAACCCGGCTGATCCCCCTTCACACCCAACCCTTCTCGTCCATATGCTTATCCAATTTTATCTTAAAGCTCCCTACAGTTTTAGATCCCACTATAGCACTTGGTAGTCCATTCCACCCATCTACAACTCTGTTACCAAACCAATATTTGCCTATATCTTTTCTGAAACGAAATTTATCTAATTTGAAACCATTGGTACGAGTTCTTTCGCTATCACTGAGCTTTAGTACATTTGTCATGTCCCCTTTGTTAATCCCACTAACCACTTGAACACCTCTATCATATCCCCTCTAACTCTGCGTCTCTCTAACGAATGTAAACCTAATTTCTTCAACCTTTCTTCATACGAAAGATTTCTAATATTATGGATCATTTTTGTCATTCTACGCTGTACTCTCTCCAATGAATCTATGTCCATTCTGTAATAAGGACACCAAAATTGGACAGCATAATCCATATGGGGTCTCACTAATGACAAGTAAAGTTTTAAGATAACATCAGCAGTTCTGTTACTCACACTCCTAGAGATGAACCCGAGAATCCTGTTTGCCTTATTACGAACGCTTATACACTGTTTTCTATTACTTTATATTACTCTCACAAACATATTACTTTATATTACTCTCACAAACATATTACTTTATATTACTCTCACAAACATATTACTTTATATTACTCTCACAAACATATTACTTTATATTACTCTCACAAACATTACTTTATATTACTCTCACAAACATATTACTTTATATTACTCTCACAAACATATTACTTTATATTACACTCACAAACATATTACTTTATATTACTCTCACAAACATATTACTTTATATTACTCTCACAAACATATTACTTTATATTACTCTCACAAACATATTACTTTATATTACTCTCACAAACATATTACTTTATATTACACTCACAAACATATTACTTTATATTACTCTCACAAACATATTACTTTATATTACTCTCACAAACATATTACTTTATATTACACTCACAAACATATTACTTTATATTACTCTCACAAACATATTACTTTATATTACTCTCACAAACATATTACTTTATATTACTCTCACAAACATATTACTTTATATTACTCTCACAAACATATTACTTTATATTACTCTCACAAACATATTACTTTATATTACACTCACAAACATATTACTTTATATTACTCTCACAAACATATTACTTTTATATTACTCTCACAAACATATTACTTTATATTACTCTCACAAACATATTACTTTATATTACTCTCACAAACATATTACTTTATATTACACTCACAAACATATTCATTTACACAAACACATGTAACTATCCACACATTGACGCACTTGTGCTTGTGAACGTCGTCAAGCTGTCTTATAGCACGTTATGCAAGTATGAATGACTTTACTTCTGTTTGATCATTATACCATAATGGTAACAGATATGTAGACAATAGACATGTGGAATAGGCTACCTAGCGCCATTGTGGGATCAAGAACGACAGAGAGTTTCAAAATAAAATTAGATAAACGTATACACGAGATGGGTTGGGTGTGAGAGGGATCTGCCTTGTTTTTGGCCAATCGACTGTCTGCAGACTCCCATATGTTCTTATAAGATGGATATGTAAGACGAAGAATATACACACATATATAACGGCTATATATAAGCCTAGTTAGATGTATAAATAGGTATGTGTGAGTGTGTGTGGCGTAGGGAGTTGAGTGTGGAATAGGTCTGTATATACAACATGTAGGATTATAATTTAATAAAGTCCAACGTTTTTAATGATAATATAAATAATAATCCAAAGAATTTCGATTCAACAATGTAATTGGCTGAATTATATGGCGATAAATACGAAAACACTTGTGGTGGTGTCCCGTAGCCTACCCAGTGTGGCTGGGCTGCGAGACACCACTGGTGGTGTCACGCAGCCCAGCCAGTGAGGCTGGGCTACGGGACACCACCAGTGGTGTCCCGTAGCCCAGCCTCACTGGCTGGGCTGCGAGACACCACTGGTGGTGTCCCGTAGCCACTTCGATAATAATAATGCAAGGTTATAATGTGGAGGCGCCTATTGCATGTGGCTGGGTAAGTGCCTCTGTGTTCATGGTACTTATGTTAGAGTGTTTGGGGGTAATTATAATGTGTGTGAGTGTGTGTGTGTCTGTGTTTGTGTGTGTGTCTGTGTTTGAGACAGAGAGAGAGTGTGTGTATGTGTGAGTGTGTGACAGTGTGTGTGTGTGTGTGTGAGAGAGAGAGAGAGAGACAGAAAGAGTTTAAGTGTCGTTATTTTCCTGGGGAGCGATAAAAAGGTCTTAAAATCGCCATACTAATGGGCTGAATGTCTGAACATCTGAACACTAAAGGAGCTAAGCATGAAGTAGAAGGGTGGTCAGAAAAACGACCCACCTCCCCTTAATAGTCATGTCAAAGATATTTGATTCCGTTTTAGTTTATCATCTTAGTTGAAATCAAATGTTAAAAATAGAAGTGTTGATATTCATTGATCATTTTTGGAATTGTCCAGAAACGTTTCGATAAAATCCTCACAATATTATGATTACCTATTAATATATCCTGTTCTAAGAATTCACACACACACACACACACACATATATATATATATATATATATATATATATATATATATATATATATATACGCACACACACATGTACACTCGGCCGCAATTCCGCGTGGTCCACCTAGTCATAGGGTTTGGGTAAATCCGTTGTGTAGTTTGTTCGCTCTGAATATAGTAAGATCTCACACTCCCCTTCCTGAATCAATCGAAGATTTTGCCCCATAGATGGCGCAGCTTGATGGGAAGGGAGGGAGCTTGTCGTAGTGTTAAAAGGGTAGGACACAATGGGAGGAGGTGACGTTCTATAACATACAGTGACGAATGTTAAACTTATTTACTTTTACTTGTTCATACAATAATGTTCCCGAAACTAATTCGTAATGAACAGTAGATTCCCTCTTTCACTAACTGAAACGTCACTCACTCTCTCTCTCTCTCTCTCTCTCTCTAGGTTATAAGAGGTATACAGAATGTTGAAAGTAACACTATTATATATCCATTTACACCTTTAATGAATCACATTTGAAATTTATTCAGCAATATGATGAGAACTTGAGAAGAATATATTTTGAAGTAGCACCACGAAGTAACATTATACTGACGCGGCCATGTATAATTATCCACCTTCCTCTCCCCTCTCCGAGCTCGGACTTTTTTCTATCCTCTAGTCTATTTTTCCCCAGCTGAGGGTAAATTGTCATGTTTCTATCTTTGTTACTCGGCTATAAGGTAGATTTTGTAGCGAAAGATGATGTTTATTCTGAAAACTTGGCATTAATATGACACACAGCCATAGTAATTTCATATATTTCCATTAAGTATCGAGAAATCAGCAAATAAGAGATTCAATTTACGATCAGCTGGAAAAAAATAGAGTATAGTTGTCACTAAGGGATGGAGGGAGGTAAGGGTGGCGAGGTGACTAACAAGGTGAGTGGAGGTGGAGGAGTTGTGGTGGGATTGTTTAGACTGGTGGATGAATGTATAATAACTAAATTTAGGATATTTCTGTGTGTGTGTGTGTGTGTGTGTGTTTGTGTGTGTGCGTGCGTGTGTGTGCTTAAAGGGCGATCGGGACACGAATGCATAGAGGTTTTGTGTTCGTGGACGGGTGGACAATTATAAAGCTACATTTATTTATGTACTATATATTGTATCTCTTTTTATACTGGCATGGCCTTACTTACTCTTTACTTTGTATTAGTTTTGCACACATTTTCAGCATATTTCACTAATTGGCTTAAATATAGTTATGTTTATATGAATGATGCATTAGGATCCCTTTGGACGATCCCCTGTTCGCTTGTTTATGCTTCCTCTTACAACTTCGGTTAATCATTGCACACAAATCTTGATGTCATATCATATTTCGTGAACTCGCTAATCTGATTTATCTATCTATCTATCTATCTATATATCCATCTATTGCCAGACAACCTTATCTCCCGAGAGGAGGTGGACGTGAAAGTATCACCTTCATAAGCTTCTATATGCCGAGGTAACTCATTCGATTATCTAGCTTTATTTCAATTAATTTCAAAATAAATGTGTAGCTTGATCATACAAGATTATTGCGCAATGCAATATAACAATGACAATTATTAATTGTCCTGTTGATAAACATTATGTTTGTGGTAATATGAACAATTGATAAAGGTATACTCAATTAACTTCAGTAATTATATTTATTTAATTGATATTTATTAGACAGTCATAGTAAAGTAAATAGATCAAGGGAATAATGTGTTGGGGAAAATATGGATTGCAATTCTCGAGGGTAATTTACTCTAGGTAAATATTTCCCCCTGTATCACATTATCTTATATTATCAGACTTGGCAATATGTAACAAACCACATGCAAAGAGTATAACATATCAGTATAAATAACTATATGTGTGGAATAATATTATCTGTGTATACCCTGGTCTATTTGTGATATCTAATAACCTGAGTTTACATGTAGTTACTCATAGTCTCACTGTTACCAAGGTAATGCACAAATTATTTATCAATACCATATTTACTACATAAATCGATTAACACAGTGCAACTTCTCTCTCTCTCTCTCTCTCTCTCTCTCTCTCTCTCTCTCTCTCTCTCTCTGAGAAACCAGACTTAGCTCTTCCGTGATACCAACAGATTTTTCATATACTTTAGTAATTATTTTATTTATTGTTTCTAGGTTAGCACACATCAATTATTAGCATTCGTCTATAGAGCAAGTTAATCAGAAATAATTAGATTGGTATACTATAGCTGAATAGTTAAGGTCATAGAATTTACCCTGATAAATGTTGATAAGCCTGTCGAGTAGGAAGTGCATATTTTCAGCAGAAGTTTTGGTAAGGAGCTCTTTATGAAGATCCATTCTAATTTCAACCTAATGTCAGAGAGCAATAAAGGTGAAACGAGACTCAAACTATCCATTTGGGGGAGGGAAGGGGTAGTTTACCCTGATGCACAGGAAAATCGACTTTAAATCGCCATAAACAGAGAGGAATTGTGTATCTAAGTTTAAACACTGTTGCCAGCTACTCTAAATATACTGATATTCCTGAGGGAAATGCTTTATCAACAAATTTGCCTCGATGTAAATTAATTGTTAAATATATAAATCAGACATGCCATACCTCTACCATTTGGCTTAATGTATCAATGTGATCATATGCAATGTTTTCTTTCTGGCCACAGGTAATTTAGAATCTTGATAATGATATTACCAATCTTAATGAATCCTGATCAATGTAATCAATATCCCACCGACTCAGTAATAACTGTGACTCTCATGCTTGAGGTAAGTCATCCACAGATCGACATATTTTGACACTACAAAGGCAACTCATCTAAATAATAATAGTTTACTACTTCTGTTAATCTAATTTGTCGCTAGTTTGTAGTTTTCTAACAAAAGGTGTATGTTATATATTATATAGTATGACCTGTACTATTATTTTATTCATACCAATAAAGTGGGTGGAGAGAGAGAGAGAGAGAGAGAGAGAGAGAGAGAGAGAGTGAGAGAGAGATAGAGAAAGTGAGAGAGAGAGAGAGTGACGTTTCAGTTACTGAAAGAGGGAATCTACTGTTCATTACGAATTAGTTTCGGGAACATTATTGTATGAACAAGTAAAAGTAAATAAGTTTAACATTCGTCACTGTATGTTATAGAACGTCACCTCCTCCCATTGTGTCCTACCCTTTTAACACTACGACAAGCTCCCTCCCTTCCCATCAAGCTGCGCCATCTATGGGGCAAAATCTTCGATTGATTCAGGGAGGGGAGTGTGAGATCTTACTATATTCAGAGCGAACAAACTACACAACGGATTTACCCAAACCCTATGACTAGGTGGCCCACGCGGAATTGCGGCCGAGTGTACCTGCAAACCTACATATTTATTCCATTTTGTTCCTTTGAACACACACACACACACACACACACCAGACCGGCTTTATTAGCACCGGAAAAAATTATCTTATTTTTTTCGCCCCACTTCTCCATTGTTTGATTTTCGTTTTAACCTTTCCGACTCTCAACCCAACAGGCTAAAAATATCCTCTTAGGCCATGGTACTTCATAAGGGGGCACACCTCGTTTTTGTTTTCTCTCTTTCTCACTCTCTCTCTCTCTGGGTTGTATTCATTCAGCCCCATTCAGCCTACTGTTTGAAGACGTTTACCCCCATCCAGGTGTCAATATTTTCCTGGCGAGCGGTAGCTAGCCAACATATATATATATTTTCTTTTTTCAGCAAGCTAAATTTGTAAATTTTTCGATAGAAAAATGTCTCAGGCGAAGCCGGATTCCTCCATACAATGCTGGCTCGCTATCACTCGCCAGGAAGAAATCGACACCTGAATGGGGATAAACGTTTTCAAACACTTGGCTGAATGGGGCCGAATGGATACAAGTCAGAGAAAGGGAGAAAAGGAGAGAAATAGAAAACAAAACAGGTGACCCCCCTTAATGCACTGTGTTGCATGACGGTTATAATGTTGGTCTCACAGGTGTGTGTAGCAGGTTTAAATAATTTCAGATTTGAATTCAAGGTAATTTGAAGAAAGGCGTTATTTGTTGTTGTTGTTGTTGTTGTTGTTCCCCAAGCTGCCCCAACTCCCCGAGCAAGGCCAAGGCCATAACCGAGCGCTCCCACAGAACCCTCCCTGCCGACCACAATAAAGCCTGGGTGACCGAAGCCACTCCATGGCGGGGAGCTGAGGAGGGTGCGGAAACGCCCGGGAAACCAAAGCCCCACCCAGTGCCCTGTGCCCCTCAGCAATTATGAAGAGAAAGTTGAGGGGCAAAGGCGTTAGTTAGAGATGTTTGTTGGCTGCTAGAGCGCTATTTAGTTTATTCAAGTACACTCGACCAAAAAGCAATCTTTAGACTGGTGAGCTGTAAATAATCAATTGTGAATTGAAGAATCGGGTGAAACATACGTCTGTAAGGTATTATCATAAGATTTCGACCCACTTCCAGAATGTTTAGAGCGTTAGTGTAAAGATTGTTTTTGGGTCGAGTGTACATTGGGGTTTGTAATTGATGATTAATGTTAAGAACGGGGTGTTACTTATATATAATAAACCAAAGAAGCAACCAAGGGACCACAAGGGTTGCGTGTGCTGAACCTCCAGTATTTACAAATTGATATCGGTCGGGAATCTTATAAAAGGGCCACTCCTCTCCAGTGTTACCAAATACAGTCCGCTAGATAGTAAGTAAAACCCGAAAATCGCTAGAATAATGCCACAATCGATACAATATCGCTCGAAAATCGCTAGAATAATGCCACAATCGCTATAATATCGCTTTAAAATCGCTAGAATAATGCCATAATGTCTACAATATCGCTCTAAAATCGTTAGAATAATGCCACAATATCGCTCTAAAATCGCTAGAATAATGCCATAATCTCTACAATATCGCTCTAAAATCGCTAGAATAATACCACAATCTCTACAATATCGCTTTAAAATCGCTAGAATAATGCCACAATGTCTACAATATCGATCTAAAATGGCTCAAATATAAAAAAATATCGCTAGAAATCATGTCGCTAGATGTAAACATTTACCTTAAGATCGAAATACCTCTAGATCTTGGCAACACTGGCCAACCATAACATGAAGGAGGACACCAGCCGTAGACCACCACCTCAACTGTATCGCCTTCCATCGCCTTTCCCTCTACACCAACTATGTTATCCGAGTGTACTTATTATCTAAGGTGGTTGGTGGGGGGGGGGGGGGATAGCCTGGTATCCCTGGAGACTATGCGTTTTTATGATTGCATTACATTTACATTAGTCATAATGTTTTGAGTGATTAGTTTTCCGCAAATAGTTTAGCTTGTCTGGTGCCTTGTGACCTTGTTGCCATGCCATGTTTTATATCCATCAATTCAATTCAATCCTGCCCAGGATTTGAACTCTGGTCTTTCGGATGTCAGCCGAACGTGCTAACAAATACAGCACTTAACACTCCTATAGAACTGTGACAATCTGTAACTATTTAAATTACCACAATTAAAGGACCACCGTGTACTACTTAACACTCTGTATGACAAATATTTGCATTGCATAGATAGGTAATTCTTTACTTATCCGGCTGCATCCTACCACCCCCCCCCCCCCCCCAACCCCTCGAAACCCATATTTTTCAGACAGCTGAGTTTAGAACATAGACTAAAGAAAATAGATACATGGGGATAGGTTGACTTATTGTAATCATTAGTATATAAGGCCAATCAGCCTCAAACACATCGCTTTCAGTCTCTCACCCCGCTGTCACGGACAATAATTAAAATCTTCTATCTGGTAAACTATGCTTCACCGAGCTAATATTAAGCATTGTATGGGTTCCTAATCTCATATCTGACAATCTAGTAAGGTTTTTAAAGGAGAAATACGGCAGCCGTATAGGTAACGAATTACGCCTAGATGTAAGCACTATGGAGCAATTTTATTACTATCACATTTGCTATCTTGTTTATTATTCCTAGGGGATAAAGGAGAAACAGATATAAATTAAATAACTAATAAACCTGGAAAGATGAATTGGCCTAAGCTATAAAAATGTTACCGGTCGGCGGTTGACTTACTTGTTAAACTGTACAGTATATGTCGGCTATCTGTGGTAGTCCCAATAATATCTATGAAGTATTTCTAGTATTAAAGGAACTTAGCTGTGATGTAAAGAGTGTAGATTAGGTGATGGACATGTCGGTAGGCGAATATCAGGGAAGTTCTGGTGTTATGTGGCAGCAACTGGTGGTCTGTTGTTGGCGGGATCAAGTCTGTGTGAAGTGTGTCTGAGATTCCCTTTTGTCGTGACAATATAAAATATATTTAAGGGTTTTATATCGTCCCCGTGATTAAATTATAAGGGAAAATAAACTAAGATATAATTGGTGTAACCACAGTAATATTTATCCACAAAGATAAATAAAGTTATGCGTAAAAACAAAAAGGAACCAGCTGTCGTGAACCCGGGAAATTCAAACTACGGTATCTATACCAGGATTCACGACATACTCCGCCACCAGCTATACAAAGTACTTACAATTGTCCCGTCCCGATCATGGATCGCCACAATTGGGAGGAACCCAAAGCAGCCCGACGTGATGGCCTCTGAGGGGTACCACTTCGGTCCGCTCCAGTAGCAGGAAGGATATTATCAGAGTTCGGCTTGCTGTCGCCATCCACTACCTCTAAATCTATCTCTAGTGGGTATAGCTTAACCACCGGTCTAGTGGTCAAACCGGCTCCTGTTTTTACCTGAACTACCCTACATTTGTGGTCAGGACCACGAAAAAGTTTCATTATCCGACCAATACGCCAAAAAAGTCGGGGGCCGTCATCATGTAATAGAACGACGTCCACAACTTGAGGCGATGTTATCCCTCTTTTTACCATTAAGTGACGATATTGCTCCCTGAGTGATATTAAATAATCAGTGCTCCACCTTTTCCACAGGTCATGTGAGAGTTTTGTTACATATTGGAAGCGTTGATTGACGGAATCATTGTTACGCCACGTCGTGTCCTTGAGATCTTCATCCGTGACTTCTCGCCTTGGAAAGCTTCTGATCTGCCTCCCATGAACCAGTTGTGAAGGAGTGATGGGTAGAGGGTCTTCAAGATCATTGTACGTGTAGCCAAGCGGGCGATCATTGACTGTCTCCTCGAGCTCCAGTAATACCGTATTCAATTCCTCTGAGGTAACCAATGCTCGACCCAGTACCTTCTTCAAGCCAGCCTTTAGGATGCCGATGACCCGTTCCCATATGGCACTGAACCATGGCGCCCTGGCCGGTATAAACCGCCACTCACACTTGATTTCCGCTAGAGTACCTTTTAACCTTGCATTATCTATCAACTCTCATAATGTACTGGCTCCGCTAACAAATGTGGTGGCATTATCACTCATCATAATCTCAGGGGTTAATCCTGCTACTAAACCTACGGAATGCATGCAAAAATTATTCGCAGGAGAGGTTAGACACCGTCTCTACATGGACCGCTCTAGTAACTGCACAGGTGAATAAGACTACATATCATTTCCTTACAGTACCCCTCTTCTCTTTTACTGGCAAGGCACCTGTGTAGTCAATCCCCATTACCTGGAAAGGACTCACTTCCTGAACCCTAAACTCCGGCAATGGAGGGGCCTGTACAGCACGGTATGATGTACCTTGCAATCTCTTGCAGATGATACATCCCCTTAAGGCTATCTTTACTACCTGTCTAATCTTGGGGATCCACCATCTTTGCCTTATGTAGTTTACAACATAACTAACACCGCTATGGTTACACACTTTGTGGCAGTAATTACTAAGGAGAGTGGCTATACGATGTTTAATAGGGATAAGGATAGGGTACTTGGCGCTATCATGTAAAGCTGACAAGTGTAGCCCACCTCTACAGCGTATCATGCCTCCCTCCATATAGAGGCCTAACTGCTTCACTATATTGCTTGGTGTGTCCTGTCCTTTTGACAAATAGTGGTGTTCCTCAGAGTAAGCTTCTCTCTGAGCTACCTTAATCATGGCTGACTTTGCTACTCTTAATTCCGGCACTGTCAAGTATGCCGGTTTTGCCTGATAGTTCCCTTGTGTCTTCTCTCTAAGAGTCCTAATACACCTAAGGACCCATGCCATTACATGCCATGACTTCATATATGAGCCATACCGGTCCCAATTCATTATGGCAGTAGGGGCAACCGGTACCGGCAATGACAGGGTTCCTTCTTGACTCATGTTACAACCCACAGTGGTATCCCCTCCTATTGGGCCATGATCAGGCCATAGCATTTGGTGAGGTAGCCATGTGGGCCCTCCCCACTAAAGCGAAGAAGCAACTAAGGACACAAATGAAATCCCTCTGGTGACTAAATCACTGGGGTTGTCCTGCGTGGACACATAACGAAAATGAGCGCCGGGGACTAATGACTTTATCTCATCAACTCTATTCTGAACATAGTTAGGCAATATCTTCTTACTAGACAACCAGCATAGGGTTATCTGGCTGTCCGACCAAAGGTATATATTCTCTATAATCAGTTTGTCCGCGTAGGCCTCACATATATAACATGCGAGACGAGCTGCGAGAAGAACAGCAGTCAATTCCATCTTAGGTATGGTGAGGGACTTAATAGGCGCCACTCTAGCTTTGGCCATTACTAACCTACTGTCCTCTTCCCCAACCGCATAGGCCGCTACACCATATGCTGCAGAGCTTGCGTCACTAAATAGGTGCTGTGTAACCCTCCTAGAATTAGTGACCTGACGGGGAAACATGATACCTGTACTATCTATCATGTCGTCATAAATACCCTGCCAGTTAGCTCTCATGTCATCTGGATTGGGTACATCCCACCCACACTCTAATCTCCACAAGTCCTGTACGAACCTCCATGCCTGGATGGTTACAGGTAGCAACACTCCTTGAGGATCGAACACACTCGCGGTTAGGCTTAGAGCCTCGCGTTTTGTAACCAATGCAGGGCTACTTCTGCGGCAATTAACCTGTAACATATCCTTATCAGTTAGCCACTCAACGCCAAGTACCTTAACCCCGTCTTGCTGGTGATGGGCTGGTCTATCAGTGAGAACTGAGCGATCTCTGCCATACCCATAGCTTACTCTGACTGTTCCTTTTACTTATATATTTTCTAGATCTCAAGTGACGGCGTCTCTTCCGTGGATTGACCTCCCAATCTACCATGATTGGAAGCCAAAGCGTCACATTTTTCCTTTGCCCCTCAACTTTCTCTTCATAATTGCTGAGGGGCACAGGGCCCTGGGTGGGGCTTTGGTTTCCCGGGCGTTTCCGCACTCTCCTTAGCTCCCCGCCATGGAGTAGCTTCGGTCACCCAGGCTTTATTGTGGTCGGCAGGGAGGGTACTTTGGGGGCGCTCGATTATGGCCTTGGCCTTATTCGGGGCCTTGGGGCTGTTCGGCCAGGCAGCTTGAGGAACAACAACAACAACAACAACAACCCCGTCTTGCTTGGCGGAAGCTATACCCTTCAGGTGCAACAGTTCCCGCAAGCTCTCATTATTTGTGACCCACTCACGTAAAGACAGGTTAGCGCTGGAAAATATTCTACGGGCATCCCAACATTGTTGTTGCAAATCACTTACATCATCACCAGTCCCCTGCAAGTTATCAATATACAACCCCCTTTTTAGCTTATTAACTACCTCACTGTTCTCCTGTATCATAGACAGGTGTTTTTAAATGGTAGCATTAAGGAGGAACTGGGAACAGATGGCCCCGAACAGAACTGCACGGAACCGGTAGACAATGTAAGGACTTGCAACATCCAAGGGATCAACGTGCCACAGAAACCTAGTAGCATCCCTATCCTTCTCACTCAATCCCACCATGAGAAATGCTTTCTCAATATCACTCACCCAGGCAAATTGATGACATCTAAAGCGTAGAAGTACCTGGATGAGGTCAGCCACTAGCGATGGACCTGTATGGAGTCAGTCATTCAGACTGAACGCCCTCTCGTCCATCCTAGCCGAACAGTCAAACACTATCCGTACAGGCGTAGTGACACTATCTTTAGTAATACCATGGTGAGCTAAGTAGTGAATGGGATGACCAACTTGATTCCTGTTTCTACCCTTTCAATAAACCCCCTTTCTACCTGATCATCCAGAACCTTTGAATACTGTTGACAGTAGTTGAGATCCTTTATAAATTTACGCTGCAATCCTCTCATTCTGCCCAGGGCTAACTTAAAGTTATCAGGTAATTTATCTATGTTATCTCTCCACGGCAGTTCCACTATATACTATCCCTGTGCTTCGGAATACTGTACCGTTTCAGAAAATCTATTCAATACTCTCTCCCAACCCTTACCAGCCTCATTAGGACTTATACCAATATGGTCCGAGTCCCATAGAGCTGTCAGATCCTTTAATTCTGGAGATTTCCTGCCAATATCTTCCTGTATCTCCACTAAAGGGTCTACTGCTAACTTAACCCTTAATTAGCGGCGAGCAACATAAGTCGAGTTAAAAAAAGCTGGACTATGTGGCGGCGCTCGACATAGGTCGAGTGGCAATTTCAGCACGTAATGTGGCTGAGAGAGAGAGACAAGTGGTGGCAGGAGACTAGCGAGCGTATGACTGCTCCAGACCACCGCGGCGAACCTACTGACACAAATCTCAGCTCCCTCCTCCCTCTCTCACTCGCTACATACTCAATTATGTACCGAAACTACCGAATTACCTGCTTTTTGCACTCGCGTTGCACGGTTATTGCAAGAAAACTATCCATCATACAAGGATCGTTATGGTGTCATTCGAAAGCTCTGTTTATGCCCTTTCAGGGATAGGTACTTGTTTTACGTTCTGGGTCTTATTTAGGCATGAAAATGATCACGTAAACAGCCCTATTTTGGCTAAAAACACCCCGCTGTGCGGTACATATAATAAACCGCATAGGCCGCTCGTAAGGTGTTAAGAACAGTGACTAACTTTACATGGGTCTCTTCTATATCTGACTGATAAGTGCCACTCAGTGCATAACCATAAATTGTGGGTAACATAACTATACTTCCTTCCCTGACATAGCCTGAATGTACAAAGTGGTAATAAAAATCCGCCCCAATCAGTAACCCTATCATATCCCCATCAGTGATTCCTGGATCGGCTAAATTGTAACCCCGAGCCTTGATAGCATTTACCTCCATCCCAAATCCTCTCCCTGGTTTGTATACTGGTAACTCCTCCACCACAACGGCCCTCAATTTACGCACCCTTTTTCTGTGATGATAGGTTAACTCTACTATTTCATACTCAGTACTACCAAGTGAGCCAGTAAATCCCTGGAGCCTTAGCTGTTCCTTACTGACCCTAACGTAATCAAGCTGCGATAAAGCAGAGCGCAAGACGAAGGTACGCTGCGAACATTGGTCCAACAAAGCTCTTACTTTACTGGTATGACCGTTCCTGTTGGTCAAGGGAATCTGAACGGTAGGTAACAACACTGCATCACGGCCCGAAGCCACAGCCATGATCACTGTTGGTTCAGGGGCCACTGGTTGTCCAGTTTGTTCAAGGCGTGGCGTCGGACACAAATAATTAAAATGTTTCTGTGGGCAGAATCGGCACGGCCTAATTTTAGGGTTAGTACACCCCTGCCTGCCATGTTCTGACGACAGGCACCTGACGCACAATTTCAACTGCCTTGCTCTATTGGCCTTGGCGGGACTGTTCTTGTATTTTGCACACTTTGACAAAAATGTCCTGTCTTTAAACACAACTTACATCCATACCTCTGCTTGGTATTAGGTTTCTGATACACCGCATATGCTTCTGTGGCGGTCGCCCCAAACTGTCCTAGTGGATTATGTCTACTTTCTAGATTGCCCACTTCAGTCTTAAACATTCGAACATACTCATCCACATCCAGCCAGTTGTCTTTTAATTCACGCTTAATCACCTCAGAGAGTGCACTAGGAAGTTTATTATGCAACAGTACTGCACACATTTCACTTACTGTTACATCCATAGAGCGTAATGACTCTAATGCACACTCAAATGACGCAGAAAAATCTTTCAGAGCACTGACCTCCTGGCTAGGATGCGGGAGATTACACAGTTTCGCTATGTGAGCTGCTTTGATGCGATCCTTTTGATCATAACTGTTTTTTAGAATATTGACCGTTGGTTCATAACTTGCAGCGACCGAAATAAACCCACTAACAATTTGTAGAGCCTCACCACTAAGTTGTCCCTTTAGATACGTAAATTTCTGAATGTCAGTTAAGTCTGTTTGGGAGTAAACACTACAATCAAAGAGCTCCCAGAAACCCACCCACTGTGTTGGATCCCCGTCAAAAACTGGCAACTTCAGGGAGGGTAGCTTAATACCCTTCTGTTTCCTACTTGCTGCACTATCATGAGACCTACCCGTAGTGATTGTCTGGAGAGCACTATCTAACTCAGCTAACTGACTGTTTACTTGATTAACTCCTCCAGACATATTATGTTCCAGTAAGTCCCGGTATCATTGCCACTGCACCACACAACTGTCAAAACCACACTGGTGGCCGTTAGAGTTATCGGAGGAACCTGGGGTTGCCACCAACCGACAGATCTTCATCTAACTTACCGGACTTACTGAGCTCATATGACGCTAGTGCGTCATATGGACTTATTGGAGAGGCATGTAGATAAGTCCATATGACGCGATCGCGTCATATGAGTTTTTGGTTATAAGTTACATATGACGCGATCGCGTCATATATGTCGCAAGGAGTTAACATACTGCATATCTTTCACCATCTCCTCCTCTAACTGATCATCTGAATATAAGCTATACAACTCTACGTTATACGACTCTATATCAGCTAGGGCCTTTTCTACAGTGATTTTCACACCCCTTACATCATGCAGTGTAGCAGCATGTTCAATAAAATCAGACAGATTAGAGATAAGCTTAGTAATCCCTCCCTTCTTGGCGGCCCTGAACCGTCGCAATGACTTTACTTTCTTCTCCATTCTTAAAAAAATTACAGTAGCTAATGCTTAAGGAACAACAATACTAATCGTCACTGTAGGCTAACCTGTTCTAATCTATTCTAAACCTAGCCTAACCTACTTACATTGGTGACGACAGTAACTAAGCAAATTGAAGCATGCAGATCACGTGCCCCCTGTGAGTTTACAAATGATAAAAAAAGGAAATTTACATATATCATATTACTCTACTTTACAATATTTACTTTGCTATATTAAATTTTAACAAATTACAAAGTTAATGCATGAAAAGAAAGGAAAAGAAAGAGAAAGAAGGACCAAGACTCCTCTGAAGGAGGAACAGCCGCAGCCATCGTCATAGTCTTGAGATCTAGCTATTGCGTCGACTGCTCCTCCTCGGCCCTGTCCTTCTTCTCAAAGAAGGCACGCGCTCTGTCCAGTAGCCTATCTAATACCTTCCGGAACCCTGGCGCATCTAAATGTACTCCGTCCCACAAGTCTGTCTTACTCATTCCCATGGCAAAGTACCTCTGTTTGGTGAATGGGAGATCTCTCTGCAAGCGGAGGTTCACACCATTTTTATCCCTATTATATTCCTAGGGGTCCATACCCCTAGGGCTTATCCTAGACTCCAGACTGACCACCAGACAGTGACCCCCAGTCTTTTGCTCGATCTCTTCAGCTAGAGACTGGAGTCCGAGGGCCACCTGCTGAAGGTCAGTCTGCAGGGTCAAATCGTTGCCCCTGAGGATTAGGAACGTAAGATCCGGCTTGTAGGTTAGGAGCGCATCCTAGGCCGAGGTCTGCCTGACAGTGTCCACCCTTGCTCCTGGTCTATATATCTGCTTAACAAAAAAAGCAGGGCACTGCACCGGACGGTCCATCGGAAAATACCGGACATACGAATGGCCGAAGAGGGCCACCTTTCTCAAGGGCACAGGGTATCCACCGGACGATGGCACAAACACTTGGCCGACGCCCCATGCCCAACTTTACACAAAGGCAGACAAATCAGGCCTAATACCCCCCCAATTCCTATCAATATATAACAGATGGCCCAGAATCCTGGTCACACGGCACCAATTATATCTTGTTTATTATTCCTAGGGGGTAAAGGAGAAACAGATATAAATTAAATAACTAAACCTGGAAAGATGAATTGGCCTTGGCTATAAAAAATTTACCGGTCGGCGGCTGACTTACTTGTTAAAATGTATATGTCGGCTATCTGTGGTAGTCCCAATAATATCTATGAAGTACTTCTAGTATTAACCCTTATTTAGCGGGCTAGGCGGTATATTTGACCGTGCCGCCCAGCGGGGACTTTTTACCATAAATGGGGTTGTTTCCGTGCTCTTTTTCATGCATAAACAAGACCCAGAGCGTAATACAAGTATGTATCCCTGAAAGGGCGTAAATTGAGCTTTCCAATGACACCCGAACCATCCTTCTACGATCCCTGGTTGTCTTGCAACAATCGTGCAACCGAAGGGCAAAATCGCTAAAATACGGTAATTTCTTTATATAATTACGTATGTAGTGAGGGAGTGAGGGTGGATGTAAGGGGAGTAATCTCAGTAGGTCCACGGCGGCCGTGGCGAGCGGTCATGAGGTAACCCATGCTCCTCCAGTCACTCGTCTCTCTCTCAGAGCCAATATTGCGCCAAAATTGCACTCGGACTTAAGGCGGGCCCCGCCACATAGTCCAAATTTTTCGATTCGGACTTAAGTCGGGCCCCGATCTTTAAGGGTTAAAGGAACTTAGCTGTGATGTAAAGAGTGTAGATTAGGTGATGGACATGTCAGTAGGCGAATATCAGGGAAGTTCTGGGTTATGTGGCAGCAAGTGGTGGTCTGTTGTTGGCGGGATCAAGTCTGTGTGAAGTGTGTCTGAGATTCCCTTTTGTCGTGACAATATCAAATATATTTAAGGGTTTTATATCATCCCCCGTGATTAAATAATAAGGGAAAATAAACTAAGATATAATTGGTGTAACCACAGTAATATTTATCCACAAAGATAAATAAAGTTATGTGTATAAACAAAAAGGAACCAGCTGTCATGAACCCGGGAAATTCAAACTACGGTATCTATACCAGGATTCACAACATTTGCTAAATAATAACTATCTTTCAGGTTCTGCTGGGTAGATGGCATTTATTGTCGAGGACGAGGAAGACGCTGTGGACAAGAAGAGGCATCAGACTCTCCAACCACTCTGCTGCCATCCACGATTCCACATGTAAGGTCAACTTCAGCAACCCAGCTCTACCAGACTGCATCCACTTAACTACTACATGCATCAAAGACCTATAGGATATCAGGTTTATTCATAGGTATGTCCAAGAACATAATTATTTATAAACCTAACCATTATACTGATTAGGACATATTTTTGCAGTAGCCTAAGCTATATCGCTTAAGAACATAAGAACGTAAGGAAATGGGAGTCTGCAGAAAGCCGATCAGCCCACACAAGGTAGATCCCTGTCACACCCAACCCCAATTACAAGGCCTAATTATTGACCCAACTCACTAATACCTTGAGGACTGACCTCACCAAAATGGTCAGAGATCAACACAAGATTACGGGGGTCTACAGAGCGCTGATTGGCCCACACCCAGCAGATCCCCCCTCATACCCAACCCCTCTCGTCCATATGTCTATCTAATTTAATCTTAACACCTTACGAGCGGCCTATGCGGTTTATTTATATGTACCGCCCAGCGGGGTGTTTTTAGCCAAAATAGGGCTGTTTACGTGATCATTTTCATGCCTAAATAAGACCCAGAACGTAAAACAAGTACCTATCCCTGAAAGGGCATAAACAGAGCTTTCGAATGACACCATAACGATCCTTTTATGATGGCTAGTTTTCTTGCAATAACCGTGCAACGCGAGTGCAAAAAGCATGTAATTAGCCACTTTCCCGATACAATTCCTTATATAGCGAGTGAGAGAGGGAGGAGGGAGCTGGGATTCGTGTCAGTATGTTCGCCGCGGTGGTCTGGAGCAGTCATACGCTCGCTACTCTCCTGCCACCACTTGTCTCTCTCTCTCAGCAACATTACGTGCTGAAATTGCCACTCGACCTATGTCGAGCGCCGCCACATAGTCCAGCTTTATTAAATACGACTTATGTGGTGAGCCGCTAATTAAGGGTTAATCTCCCTATCATTCTCGATCCTACCATATCACTCGGTAGCCTATTCCACATATCTACAACTCTGTTACCAAACCAATATTTGCCTATATCTTTTCTGAAACGAAATGTATCTAATTTGAAACCATTTGTTCGAGTTCTTTCGCTATCACTGAGCTTCAATAAATGTGTCATGTCCCCTTTATTAATCCCACTAACCCACTTGAACACTTCTATCATATCCCCTCTAACTCGGCGTCTTTCTACCGAATGTAAGCCTAATTTCTTCAACCTTTCTTCATATGGTAGATTTCTAATATGAATAATTTTTGTCATTCTTCGTTGTACTCTCTCCAACGAATCTATGTCCATTCTGTAATAAGGACACCAACATTGGACAGCATTATCCATATGAGGTCTCACTAATGACAAGTAAAGTTTTAAGATATCATCGGCAGTTCTGTTACTCACACTCCTAGAGATGAACCCGATAATCCTGTTTGCCTTGTTACGAACGCTTATACACTGTTTTCTAGGCTTCAAATCGTTGCTAACAAACACACCCAAATCTTTCTCGCAGTCTGAGTTTTCTAATTCCGTATTAGCTAGTTTATATTTTGCATTAGTATTCGTCTTCCCTATCTTTAATACCTTGCATTTGTCTATGTTAAAATTTGTCTGCCAATTTACTGACCATTCGTGTAAGGTATCTAGATCCCTTTGGAGGCACTCTATGTCGCTATCTGAATCTATTGTTCTCCCCATTTTGGTATCGTCTGGAAATTTATTTATCCTGCTAGTTATACCTAAATCAAGGTCATTTATGTATATAACAAACAACAAAGGACCCAATACAGATCCCTGGGGGACACCACTTTTGAATGCTCCCCATTCTGACTTAGTACCATTTATGCTGAATCTCTGTTTCCTACCAATTAGCCATGATCTAATCCATCCCAACAACGACCCACCTATTCCATGCGCCTCAACTTTTCTCATCAATCTCTCATGAGGGACTCTGTCAAAAGCTTTACTGAAATCTAAATATATTATATCATATGACTTGTCAAATAATAGATTAGTGGGAGACGGAAATATATATGTTTACGTTAAATTATTATACGCAGAGAGTGGAAAGAGGCTGGTGAGTGCAATAAGTAATAACGGGGAGACGCGAAGTAGAGGAGGTAATGTGGGGAGGTGACGGGTGGGGTGGTGATAGAGGAGAAGGAAGGAGTGTTGTGTGGGAGAGAGATGCTGGGCAGAGAGAGAGGTGAGGAGAAGAGGTGAGGGAGGTGTGAGGTGAGGGAGAGATAACCTGTGGGAAGATATATGGAGAGGGAGAGATGTGTTGTGAGGGAGATATGTGTGGTGAGCGTGATATAATATGTGTGTTGAGGGAGAGATGTGTGGTGAGGGAGAGATGTGAGGTGAGGGAGAGATGTGTGGTGAGGGAGATATGTGTGGTGAGGGAGAGATGTGAGGTGAGGGAGATATGTGTGGTGAGGGTGAGATAACATGTGTGATGAGGGAGAGATGTGTGGTGAGGGAGAGATGTGTGGTGCGGGAGAGATGTAAGGTGAGGGGGAGATGTGTGGTGAGGGAGAGATGTGGTGAGGGAGAGATGTGTGGTGAGGGAGAGATGTGAGGTGAGGGAGAGATGTGTGGTGAGGGAGAGATGTGAGGTACAAAGGAGTACAAAGGAAATCAAGCAACAACAGATCTTGTGACCCTTCTAGGTTGCTTGTCCTCCAAAACACTGAGGATCAAGTGTCCAAACAGTGGTTTAGAGAGGGTAAGGGAACATTGGAAAGGGAATTACTACCCTGGAACTAATGTCTGTGGCAGGATTAGGAAGTTAGTAGGGGACAGATGGGTTAGTAACTGAGGGGGGGATAAAATAAAGTTATTCATTTACAAACGCAGTCAGTCGCGGGTTTGATGCGAGATATTTGTCTACGCGGAGTTTAAATGAATCAACGGTGATGCAGTCTATAACGTTTCGGGGAAGCCCATTCCACAAGTTGACAACTCGATTGAAGAAGAAATTCTTAGATTCGTGTGAGTTAAAAGATTTACCAATAATTTTGCAACCATTTCCCCGCGTGTAATTAGATTGGTCGATAGTGAAGTACTTACTACAGTTCATATTGTCGATGCCTTTGATGATTTTGAACACTTGAATTAAGTCACCTCTTAATCTGCGCTGGGTTAAAGGAAATAGATTTAATTCTCTAAGACGCTCTTCGTATGGTTTGTTCTTTAGGCTAGGTATCATTTTGGTAACTCTACGTTGAACTCGTTCTAGCTTGTTTATATCTTTTTGGTAATAAGGGCACCAGGATTGAACGCAGTATTCCAGAAGAGGGCGGACTAAGGAATTGTAAAGGGTTAGGATAACTTCTTTGGATTTATGCTCAAATGACCTGCCTATAAAGCCAATTATTTTCTTTGCCTTCTTAACAACTTCTGAACATTGTTGACTCGGTTTTAGGTTACTCGATATTGTTACTCCCAGATCGGTTTCTCTGTTTACATTCTTAAGCTGAGTGCCATTCATCGAATAGTTTGCTTTCTCATTTAGGTATCCGATATGTAGTACTTTACATTTATCCGCATTGAAACTCATTTGCCAAATTTGGGCCCATCATGACAATTTATCTAGATTGTGTTGCATATCGTCAACTTGTTCTTTTGAGAGTACGCTATTTGCAATTTTTGTATCGTCAGCAAATTTTGAGATTGTACAGTGAGACCCTCATCTATGTCGTTGATGTAAATTAGAAAGAGAATTGGTCCTAGTACCGATCCTGGGGTACCCCGCTACTTACATTGGTCCATTTGATGCCTTACCGTTTATGACTACTCTTTGCTTTCTGTCGCTGAGCCAATTTTCTATCCATTTCAACACACCGTCTTGTATTCCATGCGCTTTTAGTTTTAGCAGTAAACGTTTGTGGGGAACTTTGTCAAAGGCCTTTTGAAAATCAAGGTATATAATATCTACAGCTTTACTCTCATCGTAGAGGTTGAGGATATCGTGGAAGAAGTCTAAGAGGTTTGTTAAACAGGAACGTTTTATACGAAATCCGTGTTGAGTATCTTTAAGTATGTTATTTTCCTCTAAGTGATTTACGAGTCTGTCTCGTATGACCGTTTCTAGCATTTTACATACAACTGAGGTTAAGCTAATTGGACGATAGTTACTGGGTAGGGATTTGCTGCCTTTTTTGAATATCGGTGTTACGTTGGCTAGCTTCCACTGATCGGGCATAGTTCCAGACTGCAAGGATTTATTGAATAGTAATGTCAGTGGTTTAGAGAGCTCATCCTTAGCTTCCTTTAGAACTCTAGGCGAGATTGTATCAGGTCCAGGCGTTTTATTTACCTTGAGTTTATCTAAACAATTCAATACTTCTCTCTCTGTAACGGTGATATTGCTTAGAACATCTGAATTATCAATCTGAATCGGCGATGGTGTAGGGATATCACTGAGGTCTTCTGTTGTAAAAACTGATGCAAAGAAGGTATTGAGGGCATTACTCATTTGTTCTTCGTCTATGGTGTATTCTCCATTTTCATCGACTAACGGTCCAACAGTTGAAGTAACGACTTTTTTCTTTCTGATATAACTATAGAATTCTTTCGGGTTTGTTTTACTTTGATTCGCAATATGTAACTCTAAGGTCTTTTTACTTTGCTTAATTAACTTTTTGGCTTTGCGTCGTAGCTCTACAAATTTCAGCCGTTCTTCGTCATTTTGTAAGGATTTTAATCTATCATTAGCAAATTTTTTAGCAAGCAGGCAATAAGGTGAGGGAGAGATGTGTGGTGAGGGAGATATGTGAGGTGAGGGAGATATGTGAGGTGAGGGAGATATGTGTGGTGAGGAGAGATGTGGTGAGGGAGAGATGTGAGGTGAGGGAGATATGTGAGGTGAGGGTGAGATAGCATGTGGGGTGAGGGAGAGATGTGTGGTGAGGGAGAGATGTGTGGTGAGGGTGAGATAACGTGTGGTGAGGGAGATATGTATGGTGAGGGAGAGTTGTGTGGTGAGGGTGAGATAACATGTGTGGTGAGGGAGAGATGTGAGGTGAGGGAGAGATGTGTGGTGAGGGAGATATGTGTGGTGAGGGAGAGATGTGAGGTGAGGGAGAGATGTGTGGTGAGGGAGAGATGTGAGGTGAGGGAAATATGTGTGGTGGGGGAGAGATGTGAGGTGAGGGAGATATGTGAGGTGAGGGTGAGATAACATGTGTGGTGAGGGAGAGATGTGTGGTGAAGGAGAGATGTGTGGTGAGGGTGAGAAAACATGTGTGGTGAGGGAGAGATGTGTGGTGAGGGAGAGATGTGTGGTGAGGGTGAGATAACATGTGTGGTGAGGGAGAGATGTGTGGTGAGGGAGAGATGTGTGGTGAGGGAGAGATGTGTGGTGAGGGAGAGATATGTGGTGAGGGAGAGATGTGAGGTGAGGGAGAGATGTGTGATGAGGGAGAGATGTGAGGTGAGGAAGATATGTGTGGTGGGGGAGAGATGTGAGGTGAGGGAGAGATGTGAGGTGAGAGTGAGATAACATGTGTGGTGAGGGAGATATGTGTGGTGAGGGAGAGATGTGTGGTGAGGGTGAGATAACATGTGTGGTGAGGGAGAGATGTGTGGTGAGGGAGAGATGTGTGGTGAGGGAGAGATAACATGTAGGGAGGTAGAGATGCGAGGTGAGGTGAGAGATAGCATGTGAGGTGAGGGAGATATGTGAAGGGAGGGAGAGATGAGGTGAGGGAGAGATAGGAAGATATGAGGAGGGAGAGATAGGAAGAGGTGAGATGAGGGAGAGATAACATGCAGTGAGGGAAAGATATGAGGTGAGGGAGAGATAGGAAGGGATGTGAGGGAGAGATATGAGGTGAAGGAGAGATATTTGGTGAGGGAGAGATCTGGTGAGAGACAACATGTAGGGAGGGAGAGACGTGAGATATGAGGTGAAGGAGAGATATTTGGTGAGGGAGAGATGTGGTGAGGGAGAAATGAGGTGAGAGACAACATGTAGGGAAGGAGATATGTGAGATATGGGGTGAAGGAGAGATAGGAAGATATGAGGAGGGAGAGATAAAATGAGGGAAGATAATTATAAGGTGATGGAGATATATGAGGTGAGGGAGAGATAACATGAGGTGAGGAAGAGATAGGAAGATACAAGGAGAGACAGTTAACACGAGGGAAGATATAAGGTGATGGGGTGATGAGGTGAGGGAGAGATAGAGAGATATGGTGTGAGGAAGAGATAGGAAGATACAAGGAGAGACAGCTAACATGAGGGAAGATATAAGGTGATGGGGTGGGGTTAAACTGACAGAAGGAGAATGCCAGCGGGAATTGTGATGAAGCATATAAGACGGGAATATAACATAATAATAAGGTAATACAGTCATAGTATATATAACATAATAATAAGGTAATACAGTCATAGTATATATAACATAATAATAAGGTAATACAGTCATAGTATATATAACATAATAATAAGGTAATACAGTCATAGTATATATAACATAATAATAAGGTAATACAGTCATAGTATATATAACATAATAATAAGGTAATACAGTCATAGTATATATAGCCTAAGAATAAGGTAATACAGTCATAGTATATATAACATAATAATAAGGTAATACAGTCATAGTATATATAACATAATAATAAGGTAATACAGTCATAGTATATATAACATAATAATAAGGTAATACAGTCATAGTATATATAACATAATAATAAGGTAATACAGTCATAGTATATATAACATAATAATAAGGTAATACAGTCATAGTATATATAACATAATAATAAGGTAATACAGGCATAGTTCTTATTTAAGGGCATAGTGGCCGGGTTATTGGTCTATTAATTCATGTATTCATGTATTTTTTAGTTTCGTCCCTAGACCTCCACCAAGCTTAGAAAAAACACCCCCAAGACCCCACCCCTTCAAGATAAATGTGTACATTTTTCGGTAGAAAAATTTCCCGGCCAAGGCCGGTTTCTCTTAAAATTACAGGCTCGCTATCGCTCGCCAGAAAAAAAATCGACACCTAAATGGCACAGAAGGTACAGAAGGGGTTAATGTGAGGGGGAGCGGAATAAGAGTGAGGATGAAGGAGAAGAAACAGGAGAGAAATATGCCGGAAGAAGCCTGTTTCCTGAGGCCCCCCCCCCCCTCGTCAGGAGACTCGCCTGGTATGTTCCTTCCTAAGCTGCATAATATCGTCTAAATATAGCTCGAACAAAATAAAATACACGTCGCCGGTATTCAAAGGGTTAACGAGAGCGCCCTGGTCAATGGAGAGTATTTCTATGAATGGGATAATAGGTGCCCTTCATTGGATCTTTGCGCTACCCATCCGCAGCTTATGTTCTCTTCTATATTCTCATTAATGGTGTGTTATACAACTTAAGGGGAGGCAGACCGTTTTTCTGGACCCCCTTCTCCCTGATGTTTAGCCCCACTAGTTTTGAGATTATAAGACGTTCGGCCCATTAGTTTGGCGATTTTAACCCTTTACGCCCCATTTTGTTGTCAATTTTAAGACCTTTCGTGCCATTTAGGTGTCGATTACTTCCTGGCGAGTGATAGCGAGCCTGCAATTTTGAGAGGAACCGGCCTTCGGCCGGAATTTTTTTCTACCGAAAAATTTACAAATTTATCTTGAAGGGGGGTCTAGGGTGTGTTTTTTTAAGCTTGATGGAGGTCTAGGGGGGAAACTAACAAAATATATGAAAACATGAATTAATTGACCAAACAAACGGTCTGCCTCCCCTTAACTGTCTTGATAGCGTAATGCATAAATGCGCGGAATTTCGATGTGAGTATCCTAGGTTCGAATCCTTGGAGTGCCATATGTGTTTGATGATTTCATTAATTGAGTTTAGAGGTGAAGTTGGTTGGTGGAGAAAAAAAACATAATAATACGAATTGTACTTTTTTCAGGTCAGGAGCAGTTGCAGACAATGTTGCATGAGGACCTGGAGACCAGTGTATGATGGTGGAGGTGATGGTGGTGGCCTGGAAAATACCAATACCACCACCACAAGCCTATACCACCTCACAATACCACCACAAGCCTATGCCACCTCATAATACCACTACCATCCTATATCACTTCACAATACCAGTTCCATCACAATTCTACTATTACTACTGTTGCTACTACTACTACTACTACGAATACTACGACTACTACTACCACCACCACCACCACCACCACCACCACTACCTCAGGCCTCAACCATCCTCCTCTGCATAGTCTTCCCCTCACTACCTCACACCCATGAGAGGACTCTCACTTCACCTTAACCCTTTACCGGGCACTCATAGAAATACTTAGAAATTTAATTTTTTGACCCTAGACCATGAAAGTAGACCTAATTCTAAGGTCATTTTGCTTATGATTTTTTTCAAATTTTTGCATATTGAATTAGCAAATCGAGGTTGACGAAGTGATCATATATGGTCAAGCGCCGGTCTAGGATAAAAATAATCTTGAAGTATGCTATATTGAAAATGTAAATTTAAGGTAAACAAAATACACAGAATAACAGTTATCATTATATTACCCACAAATAAGCGTTTTATTTTAATAAGTATATAAATAGATTATATATGAATATTTTAGTTTAGATACTTTTCACAACCCAGACACTGTCTGGTACCCCATGAATAATTAATTCCAAAAAACAAATTGGGCATAGGTTCCCCCTGAACAAGTAATTCCAGCAACATTTGGTCATAGCTTCCCCATGAACACAGAATTCCAGCAACATTTTGGCATAGGTTTCCCATGGACAATGAATTCCAGCAAAATTTGGGCAGAGGTTCCCCCTGACCAATGAATTTCAGCAAATTTTGGGCATAGGATCCCCATGAAAATTGGTATTTCTTTATGTGACAGTACTCATATCTCCAAAAAACTTCAGTATATGCCTCACAATATCAAAAATATATGTGAACTCACTAAAATATTTGTGAACTCACTAAACTTACCAAACTCATATTTATTTCACTGTACACTTATGAGGAAATAATAGAAATCGGATATTTATTTCTATGTTGAACATTCTAGAATCCCTACCCAAGTTGTGGCCATGTGCCATGCTGGTTTGGGTAACTATCATCAAAGTTTTATGGTTTTATGTAACTTGGGAGTACAACCCCTTACCGGGCGAAATTATCATATTTAGTAATTTCAATTCTATAGGCTACCGGACGTAAGTCCATATATGATCACTTGGGCTTTACCCCTTACCGGGCGCATGTCCATATTTGATCATTCACTTTTTCGCAAACAAATTTCACCAATTTCCGTATGTTCCACGTAAATGACAACTATATCAGGTTATAGTACAACTATTCAACTGCATAATATCAGATTATTATCAACTTACCGATATTACGTGATGAGCTAGGGTCGAGGGCGTCAAAAGAAAAATTGCTGAGATCCTACTTTCTTCATGTCTGGCCTGCAACTGAACTTCGAGTTGCTCTCAACCAATACTGAGATGGCATCAGCTCTTACACCATACCCACGTGAGTAGCCTGATCATCGGACCCGATGATCATTGATATTCCATATCAATAGAATGGAATGGAATGAGAAGAGAAGACCGTAGACTGTTATCACTTTAAGGGGAGGCAGTAATTGTCCATTGATAGTCGGTATAAACACCAACAATAATATGGTATGTGTAGGGACCGTAGACTGTTATCACTTTAAGGGGAGGCAGTTGGTTTGTCGAGTCCTCCTCCTTCCTCATGTTTAGCCATATTAGTTAGATTTCAAGAAATTCGCTCCATTAGTTTGGCGATTTTCAGACCTTTTGCCCCATTTCTTTGTCAATATTAAGACCTTTCGTGCCTTTTAGGTGTCGATTTTTTTCCTGGCGAGCGAAGCGAGCCTGTATTTGAAGACGAATCGGTCTTCGGCCGGGACATTTTTCTACCTACAAATGTACAAATTTATAAGGGTGGTCTTGTAGGTGTTTTTTTATACGTTTGATAGAGATTTAGAGAGCAAACTAAAACCCTTTCTTAAACCATTGAGCTGAACCAGTAAATTGTGCTGCACAATACCAATCCTTCCAAAATTACAGGCTCATTATCGTTCGCCAGGAAAAGACCTTCACCTTAATATGAAAGGTCTTTATATTGACAAAGAAATGGGGCAAAATATCTTGAAATCGATAAACTAATGGGGCAAACGTCTTATAATCTCAAAAGTAATGGGGCTAAACATGAGGGGTAACGGGGACCAGAAAAACGACCCATCTCCACTTAAATGTTTATTTTATTCGAAATTTGCTTTATTACTAATTATTATTTATTCTTCCTTCCAGAATGTGTGGGTTATGGTACTTACCAGTTCACTGCCAACGCTACCACCACTACTACCATCACTGCTACCACAACTACTACCACAACTACTTTCACGACTACTACCACAACTACTACCATCACTGCTACCACAACTACTACCACCACGGCTACCACAACTACTAACACGGCTTCCACAACTACTACCACGACTACTACCACCACAGCTACCACAACTACTACCAGGACTACCACAACTACTACCATGGCTACTATTAATACAACTTGCCACCAACACTATGGTGTAGGCCGGGTGGAATTGGTGGAGAAAGGTGACAAGAGTGATCTACTATAGAAGGGTTTCTGCAAGAGTGAAAGGGAATGTATACAAGACGGTAGTGAGACCAGCAATGTTGTACGGTATGGAGACGGTGGCATTGACAAAAAGACGGGAGGCAGAGTTGGGGGTAGCAGAGTTGAAGATGCTGCAATTTTCTTTGGGAGCCACA
Organism: Paralithodes platypus; assembly: GCA_032716605.1. Lineage (NCBI taxonomy): Eukaryota > Metazoa > Arthropoda > Malacostraca > Decapoda > Lithodidae > Paralithodes > Paralithodes platypus. The sequence goes on along the minus strand of CM064482.1, from coordinate 38,190,289 downwards.
AGGATGGACAACATTTTACATAAGTAAAACAGCACATGTACGACGGCTCGAGGACAAAGAGAGAGAGGCGAGATTGAGGTGGCTTGGACATGTGCAGAGGAGGCTTGTGGAGTATGTTGGGAGAAGGATGCTTGGGATGGAGCAACCAGGCAGAGCTAAAATCGGAAAACCAAAGAGGAGGTTCATGGATGCAGTGAGGGAGGACATGCGGGTGGTTGGTGTGACAAAGGAAGATGCAGGGGACAGGGTGAGATGGAGACGAGTGATCTACTGTGGCGACCCCCTGAGAGGAACAGCAGAAAGAAGAAGACCACCAACACTACGACTACTACCACTGGTACCACGATAATACCACGGGTACCACGATACTACCACGGGTACCACAACTACCACCATCCCACCATCACGACTACCACCACAGCTACCACGACTACCATGACTACAACCACAGCTGCCACGAGTACAACCACAGCTACCACGACTACCACCACAGCTACCACGACTACAACCACGACTACAACCACAGCTACCACGACTACCATCACTACTACTACTACCACCCCTATTAATATAACTACGGCTGCCACAATTACCGCCAATACCATTATAACCACCACAACTACTACCACCACCATCATGGTTACCACTATAACCACCACTACTATTTCCACCACGGCTACCACCCTAACTCGGATTTATTAGGACTTATTATATGTTATAGAGGAAATTGTTCTGATTCAAAAACAGCTGGAATCATTGTTGTTGAAATTGGTGTGAGGTTCATCCGTCTTCCGTATAACCCGTACAGTACCAGGGACGTCCTTTTCATCCTATTATGGCAACTATTAGAGGACTTTATTCAGCTTAGGAAGGACCTCTAGCAGTAATAAGGCTTCAAACTATCTCAACCAACCCTTTTACATACCACAGATCCTTCCTAAGCTCCATAATATCTAATAGATATAGCTAGAATATAATATAACACACGTCGCTGGTACTCAAATGGATAATGCATGTACTATTAGGAGAAACCGAGAAATGCACAAGTAGCTTTTGTCTGTATGTTTCTGTCAAAAGGACCTCCATAACACATGGTCCGTTGTCGTCGTATGGTGGCTTCCGGGCTGGCAGGTGGGTCAGCCAAGGTCATTTGACCGCTCCCCCTGTCACCTCCAACTAATTTTGCCGTGCACTTTTGTTTCTCTCCCTGTTTGCTTTTCGTTTTTCCCTTCTTCATCTCTCTACCCCCTCTTCTGGGGGTACCGCGAATGACACTTGGTTCTTGGCCCGACTTGCTCTTTGGTTTTGTTGACAGGGTGATGTGGGACGGCAAGCCTCTTCACCCTTAAGAACTGGCATCCCTGATGTGTTCGAACGAGGGGATCCTTTTATGTCAAACCCGGACTCTTGTACTGGGTCTTAGTTCGACGGACCGACGGCCCTCAAGGTACTTTGGGAAGGGTGTATACCTGATCGGATCCCTAGGGCGGTAGCCCCGTCCTCTAATTGTGGCTCCCTGGTGGGTACGGGATTTGGATCAGATGAATTTACCTTCTTCGTCTTATGGATACTGACTCACCGGACAATACGGATCCTGACCCCTGCGTGGCTTTGGACAGTGTATCGGATCTTCCCCCTGCTTCGGACATTGCGTTGATGAACCCTGCTCTTCCCAAGACCAATCCAACTGACTCTTCTCTGGGTCGGTGGCTGCCACTCCTGTGTCAGCCCCGGCTCCTCCGGCAACCTTGCCGGCCACGACCAATACCGCCCTGTCTGGTACTCCGGGTAAGCCTCCCTCGGACCCACTCACGGTGCTCCCTGTCGCTACTACCTCAATTATGACGCTCCAACCGTTTCTGCCAGAGTCTTCCTCCCGAACTCGCACCAGGCGGCAATTTCATGCTGCACCTGATGTGTTCGGTGCACTGTTTCAACCCCCGCGATGGCCGAAGTACTTTAAGGTTGAAAACCGCCCACACGATTATATTGATCTTCAGGTCTACCTTCGGCAAGAAGTGGGTCCTGTTGATCTGTTCCATCACTCGGAGACCTCTCGAATTGTTGAAATTCATTCTGAGAAACAGTCGTCCATCATGATAACCCTCCTAGACACTCCCTGTGGCTCTTTACTGAGTCACCCCGAAGTATCGCTAAACCAATGTGTGGGCACGGTTGTTGTTCCCCATAGTGTCCTCATCAAGGAGGATGACTTCAGGGAAGCTGGCCCGCGTCTGTGTCTAGCATTGCAGTTAGATCTCCCTGCAGTACGTAGAGTTGAAACTTACACGATATCCCCGAGGAGAGGCTCTGATCCCGATCGACCTCCTCTTCGCATTGCTAAGTTATATTTTGATAGCCATGAACTGCCTCACTCCATTAAATTGGGTGCCGAATCGCTGCGCGTGCGACTTTTTGTTCGTAGTCCTCGCCAATGCATCAACTGTTGGAAATTCGGCCATCCTGTTAAATACTGTCGCTCTGTCGGACACTGTCTGCGCTGTGGTGTAGAAACTGGGGATGGCGCTCACCCTATCCCGTGCTCCGCTGATGACCCATCATGTACAAATTGTGGAGACCGACACGTTGCCTCGGATAAGCGTGCTCTCATTATGTCTTCGCCAGAGAAGTGCTCCATCTGCAAGAGGCGAAGGGCATTCCTTTCAGAGTTGCTGCGCGACTAGTGAGTGAGTCTGGAACGACGCCTGAGTGGAGGTATGCTACTGTGTCCCGTCCTGCTTCATTGCCCTCCGACAACCGGGCACAGCTTCCCGGGTCCTCAACTTCGAATCCATCCTCACATGTTGGTCATTCCACCAGACCCTCCAACGCCACACAACCTTCCCCCCGACCTCCCGTCGCAACTCGCAATGCGTTTGCGGCTCTAGGTGCAGACGTCTCGACCACAGATCATCTCCATAGTGCTGCCCATAGTGGGCCTGAGCCATCGCCCACCCCGCATTCTAAGCGTGGTCCTTCTTCCGCTCGGTCTACTGTCCAGTCTCAGCCTTCTCGGCCTCAGCACAAACCCCGCGCTGGGCTTATCACCCGACCTCGAGCTACATCACTGAAGGCCGTTTCCTCAATTCCCGCACCGAGGGCATCGTCCTCCCTTATCAAGTCGACTCCCCGTCAAACGAGAGCTGCCCCATCAATCTCTGGTACCTCTCGTCTCTCCAGTACCCATAAAATTACGACTCCTTCTCAGAAGTGCACCACTCTGGGGAACCAGCGAAGCCAAGGTGCGCCTGATGATCTTGAAATGCAGGTTGCGGCGTTTGACGGGGTCCACGTCCCCTATGCTGCCATGGACTTTGCCTGACAATACCGATTCCTGTGGGTGTAATTCCTGCGGTAAGCGTTTCTTTCATGAGCATCTCTCATCACTGTCTGGCACTTGGACTAAGGCCTTAAAGGTTTACCTCCTACGGATCGCCCCTCCTGGTTCCCTACCCTCTTCGCATGACCCAGGTTGTCTGTGTGTTGACCACGTTCTTGGCTCGACCCTTTCACCGGCTGCGTTGATGGAGCGTTTCAGACACCAACACACCCTAGAAGACACGGATCTAGATACCTAGCGCTTATCCGATTCACGTGTCCAACTTCACGATGTACCTTCCGGCCGTAAGAGAGCGCGCGATACTGCTACATCCCCCCCTCCCGCATCAACAGCATCTAAACTTGCTAAGTCGACTGGCCAATGTCATAACCTATCCCCTCCGATGTCAAAGGAAACCCTTTCCCTACCGGCACAGGATCAGTTACCTACGAATCCTCACCCACCCACTGCGATACCTACAGACCTGCTAGAGCTACCGGACGTTGAGGATATCGTCCCCCTCCTCACGGCCTGCCTGCCTCGGGTTGAACGGGATGACGTCTCCTCTTACGGTGCGCTTTGTGGGTGCACGTCTTGTTTTCTCCCTTACATCAAGGATTCGTTGACCTCGACGGAACATGATATTACTGTCAGAGTGCGTTCGTTTCTCTCCGAACGGCGCGGTCCTCCATCACCTCTTTCCCAACACGACTCAAATTGCGTCTGCGTGGGGCACTTGCTGCATTTCCTCGAGACGCCCAATTTTATTACTACATTGAAAGATCTGCTTGAACAAATTGTTGCCACTTTACCAGACCCTCCTTCTGGTGGACCTGGGTGTTCGCTCCCGGATCTCCAGGAGCAGGCGCATCCCCAACAGACTAATTCTCACTCTTCTACCCTGACCCCTACCGCTCCAACCCGCACTAGCCAATCTTCCGTTACACCTATTCATGACGCATAATATTATACACTGGAACTTGAATGGATATAAGACACGTTTGCACACTGGTGAGTTGCAGCGTTTGCTACGGCTGTACATGCCGATGTGTATTTGCTTGCAGCACATAGGACCATATATCACTCCCTCTAAAGGATACCAACTTGCCTCTTGTTCCCCTTCCATTAAGGGACATTTGCGCACAGCTATCCTGGTCCATACTGACCATGCATACTCGGTCTTCCATCTAGACCCAGCCCATTTCCAATCAATTGCCATCTCTATCTCTTTACCCAACTTGCCACGTTTAACGATCTGCTCCTTATATAACCAACCATCCTGCCACTATTCCCCACATGACTTAACATCCCTCGTTCGTGAATTCACCCAACCATACCTCTTATTAGGGGACTTCAATGCCCACTCCCCTTTATGGGGCGGGCCCCGGTCTGACATTTTAGGTACTGTTACGATCCAGGTTCTCAAAGACACAGGACTCTTCAACATTGGACTAGATAATGGCAAAATGCAACAACGGTAACACTAGATCCAACCCCTGCCTTAAACACTGGAAAACAAAACACCATTACCGCCTTGAGTCGTGCCTGGACAACGAGGTATCCTATGACTCGGTAACTGGTGCACACACACTAGGCTGACGCTCGATGAAACAGCCTATTCTCAAACAGTAAAAGATTACTCGATTAGGTTACACAAAGAAAAGATAGTTAACGTGATTAATTTACGTTACGGTAGATACTCAATTAACTGGCACTCCTGTATTAAAGAAAGTGCAATGCTAGTCCTGCAACATCAACTGGAAACTTCTGAAATAAGTCTGATGCTGGGAAGATGTTCGTAAAGAATCTTGAACAATTATAATGCAGAATACGGGTCACAATAAATACTAGGACATATAGTAATAATAGGCAGGCGAATAATAAAGACTGCGGAAAGGTAGTAATGCTCGACAACTAAAGAAATGCTTCGTGACACAACGCAACAGCCTACTAGGGTTGTGCAACTCAACAACAACCTCGGCTCAAAAGTGCAGTGAATAATAATGTTGCATACATATAATTATGGGGCTTATCTCTAACCAGTGTCTGTTCAGTTAATAAAGTCTAGCTGGGGTATCAAGGCAGGGCAACAATGGGCGAGCATGCGGCTCGTAGCCTAACGTTGTCCGAAGGTGGTATAATGAAGATTACGTTATATGATGGGGATGCTCTCTTGATAAATCTAGGTCTCTAGTAACTAGTTCTATCCTGGCGATCCCTCAGAAGTCAACACAAAGAGGCAGCACTATGTTGTGAGGGATAGGCTATGGCCCTCTCACACCACAGCGCTGTGCTCGCAAAGTAAACCCACCCGAAGACAACTTAGGCTCCCACAGTACCTGTCGATGTCGTGCAGGGCTTAGCTAACACTGCAAACATCGGAGACAACGACACAGTAACCTTACCCCTAGTCTAGCTTTAGATAACCAAGCAGAATCACTCACCACCTTGCCAGGGAGACATATACCGGTCTACAACCTTCCCGAGAGAGGACACATACGGAAAAGTCCGTCTCTCCAAACCTCAATAAAGCATAATACCTCCTTAACCTAATACATGGAAATATCTGAGAGCTTCGCGTACAATACGACTGGTCGACGGTGAACGTCTATGCTGACACCAGAAGGGATGTTGAGTTTAATAAAGATTAGAGAATGAGAAAGGAGAAGTCGAGAGAGAGAAATAGTATGCAAAGTGGCGAGTATGGGGGACAGAATTGCAAAGGATGTAGGCGATACGCGTGTCAGGCAAGCTCTGAGCTGGTAAAGAACACGATGCCGCGAAGGGAAGGGACTAGTTGACCACCCGGCCGCCAACGCCGTCAGCGGCCAAGCGAGCCGCGTCATAGCTCACCCCGCTGCCAGGTGTACTCCCTCACCCTCTCTCGCTCGCCTCCCACACAAGCAACATTTATATTATAGCGAATATAAAATATAAGGCGCGGTCACAGACCAAAACAAAGACCATTTCTAGACTGTCTGTGGCAACACGACACTAATTAAATAAAGCAGATCATTCTAGGACAACTGTAGCCCATCCCCCCATCCTGGCGAGCGCTAGCGAGCTGCAATGCCCCACGCAACCATTCTGCTAACGCCGGGAGGCGTCACACCCCCCCAAGATATGGGACACTCAACCATGAGCCCATATCTGAACAGGCAGAATGTCGCTAGAATCTGCCACTCCTAACCACTCTGCCACTCATGGAATGCAAGCTCAGTTTCCTCAAAAAAAAATACGACAACATTTATATATAACAAAAATCTTATCACCCTTCCCAAATATAATACATTAATTCATAACATTGTGCTCCCAGAGCGAACTTTAACCCGTTGAGCCCCGGCTAGTTATAATATTTTGTTCACCCCCGTCCCAAGCAATTTTCACTTATTTTTTTTGTTTGCTAAAATGGAAGACAAGGATGAGAAATGAAAAAAAAAAAAAAAATCACCTCTGACATTTTTTTTTTGGGGGGGGGGGGGGGGCCGGTGGGGGGTTGGGGGGGGGGAGCCTCAAAAAAATGTGTTGAGCCAAAATGGAAGAGAATGGTGAGAAATGAAGACAAAAAAAAAAAAAAACTCATTTCGGTCATTTGGGGGGCGGGGGGGGTTCAATAGTTGTCTCCCCCGCATGACCACCCGCCCGGGAGCACTAGGGTAAAAACTGAGTATGGCATTGTACGGCATACATCCCAAGGAGTATCTCACATAAATCTCAAGCCTCTAGCTCCCATACGACCGGAGTAATGAAGGTTCAAAGTGGCGGTGAACTAGGGGTGTAAACTATCCCCACTAAGCCCACCACCACGAGCCGCGCGGCTGTCTCGGCCCGCTCACACCTACTGGCCCGGCTCCCACACACACTACGGTACCTCCCCCTCCTATTCTCCCGCCATTTCCTACCTTACGAGCCACGTAAGTGTTTTTTATATGTCGGACGCACGTGATGCGTCGCTGGGAGTTGGTGATCAAAGACTGCCGACGCAACACGTGCGACGCTGGGTCTCTGCGGGTTAAGAAGCACAGCCTACTGAGGGAAAATCGTCTGCACTCAGTACTCAGCTACAATATTATCTTAAAATTAATTATCAAAAAGAAAGAGTTTTTATTTAATTTTTCATATTTTATTTTAATGTTGTTTTTGGCGGCTACTATAGATGTAGCCTAATTTTCTTCTAATCAAAGCCAACAACTCCTGCCCTGCGACCCTACGCTGATGCTACACACGCGAGCCAACAAGCACCAGCGCAAAATACACCGCGAGCCAAGACAGGAGGCTATACCAACATACTGTGGTAGCCTACCCCGGATCCTCCATCCGCGACAAACAGTCCGCAATCACATTCTCACAACCGGCAATATGGCGAATGTCTAAGTTGTACTCTTGCAACATGAGCGACCATCTGGTCAGCCTCATATTCCGGTTGTGGAATTGATTGAGGAATTTAAGCGGGTGGTGGTCGGTATACACTACCACGACTGGCCCATAGGCAGGAACATAGACCTCAAAGTGTCGAAGCGCTAACACGATTGCCAGCAGTTCCTTTTCAACAACCGAATAGTTTTTCTGTGCTGAATTAAATTTCTTTGAAAAGAAACTGACTGGATGCTCAAGACCTTCCTCGTCTGTCTGCAAAAGTACGGCACCAGCCCCTACTCCGCTGGCATCAGTCGCCAACTGAAATGGTCGTTCAAAGTCCGGGGCCCTGAGGATAGGGTGAGTGCATAAAAGGTGTTTAACTACTCGAAACGCCTGCTCACACTCAGGTGCCCAGCGGAACTTTTTATCTTTGGCTAGTAGATCTGTCAAAGGAGCTAACACAGTAGAATAGCCTCTTATAAAGCGGCGGTAATACCCAATCATGCCCAAAAATCTCATGATCTGCCGCTTGGTGGTCGGCCTGGGGAACAAGTCGATAGCCTGTATCTTCTGTTGGGGCGGGCTCACCTGCCCTAACCCAACCACAAACCCCAGATACTGCACCGTGGCTTGCACAAAGTCACACTTGCCCAGATTAACCACCAAGCCTGCTTTACTAAGTTGACTAAATAAGGCTTCTATGTGCTCACAGTGACTTTGGAAATCGTTGTCATAAATGATCACGTCATCAAGGTAGACAGTACAGTTTGGGAGGTCTGCTACGATGTCGTTCATTAAGCTCTGGAAAGTGGCCGGTGCATTTTTCAGACCATATGGCATCACGTTGCAACGGTAAGTACTGTCATCCACCACAAACCCGCACACCTCTTTAGCCCGCTCAGACAGTGGTACTTGCCAGTAGCCTTTGACGAGGTCTACGTTGGTCAAGTACCTTGCTTTTCCGATCTTATCCACACTGTCATCCACCCGGGGAAGAGGATATGCGTTGGTGGGGTCAACCCGTTCAACCGCCTAAAGTCAATGCAGAACCGAACTTTTCCATCAGGTTTGGGCTGCAGAGTGACAGGAGAAGTCCACCGTACTGCCCCCTTCTCGATCAAGCCTCTCGCCAGCATATACTCCAGCTCATCCCTGAGCGCTGGGAGTTTAATGGGTGGCACCCGATAAGGTATCGACTTGAAGGGGGGGTGCTCTCCTACATCGACGTCATGCACCACTTGAGTAGTGAGGCCTGGGTGCTCGGCAAATACAGTGGGGTATGAATCGAACAGGCGCTGCACTGCCACCTGCTGTTCCTCCGGCAGGTGAGCCAGAGCATCATGCGCACATTGGCTCGAATTCCCCGCCCACTGATCAGCCGAGACATGACAATCCCAGTTATCATCCACCTGATCATTGCTGCCCCCCTCTCCTTCTCCACCATGACCGCAGCAGGTCAACACAGGGACAGCTAGTGACTCAGGTGGGCGCCACACATACTCCTTCAACAAATTAATGTGGCATAGTTGGTTACGCTTCTTCCGGTCTGGAGTGGCAACGAGGTAATCTAGATCGGAGATCTTTGACACCACCCGATAATGCCCAGCGTACTTGGCAGCCAGAGGATGACCTGCCAAAGGTAACAGGACCAACACCTCTTGACCTACCTGAAACTCCCGGAGTTTCGCCTTAGTATCGTACCTGTCCTTTATACGGGCCTGCGAACTCACCAAATTACGCCAGGCCAGCTCCAGACTTCTAAGCATTCTCTCTCTGCTCTCGAGGACATATCTCAACATAGAACATGGCTTAGCGGTACCCTCCCAAATCTCCTTCACCATGTGGAGAGGGCCCCTCACCTGATGCCCGAAAACAAGCTCATTCAGACTGAAACCGAGACTCTCTCCAGGTACTTCTCTTGCCGCGAACAAAACATACGGCAGACCAAGGTCCCAATCCTTTCCGTTCTCTGCGCAATAACATCGAAGCATGCTTTTCAGCATGGCGTGCCACCTCTCCAACACCCCTTGACTCTCCGGATGATACGCAGAAGAGACGACAGTGCTGATGCCATGCTGAATCATAGTTTGTTTGAACAGATTAGAGGTAAAATTAGAACCTTGGTCCGATTGCACCTCTTGCGGGTAACCATACCGCGAGCAATACAAGAGCAGGTTCCGGACAACAGATTTCGCCGTGCCATTTCTCATTGGATATGCATCAGGATAACGAGTGGCCACATCCATGATAGTTAATAGAAATTTATTACCGGCACTAGTAGGGGTTAGGGGTCCGACCATATCAATGATGACCTTACTGAAGGGCGGTCCACTGACAGAAATGGGGTGCAACGGGGCTCTCGGAATTGTTTGGTTAGGTTTTCCAACCCTCTGGCACGTATGACACCTTGCTATCCAGGTTACCACCTGCCCCTTCAACCCCGGCCACCAAAACAATTTTTCTAAAGCCGCCACCGTTTTTCTCACCCCTAGATGTCCTGCCAGTGGTATGTCATGCGCCAACCTCAGTAGGCTATCCCTGCACTCCCGTGGCACCACCAACTGGTCCACTACTCCGGACCCCTCTTGCCAACTACGTTTAGGGTCTTGAAAACGCCTATAGAGGATGCCTTCTAAATAAAAAAAATCTCCTGGCTGTGCATCGCCATCCTCGTCGAGCTCTACAGCTCCATTAGCACACGTTTGGAGCTCAGGGTCCTCTAGTTGCAACCGACGTATATCTGAGGGTGCCAAGCGATCTAACTGCTCCCGGAGCAATGCATGACCTTCCCCGATACTGGGCTGCTCCCTCTGTCTCTCTCGATGTACATAACGTTGCTGTCGTGGAGACTCGTCATGCCCAGCCTCGTCACTCTCGATGACAGGCCCAGGGGCTACTCCAGAATTAAGTAATGGTGCTAATACTGAATCACCCAGGAGAGCCGCCGAGTCAAAACTCTTAAAACCAACTCCAGCTTTAGCCTCCTCCTGTTGATCGTTCCTCCGCTGGTCTGAAGACGGAGGACTAGGCTGTGACACTTTAGCTGCCCGAACTCGGGTGACAACACACGCCAGGGGTTGTGTCTGGCACCGCTCGACCCACTCTTGCTCTTCCCTACTCATGTCGGCCGGCCTCTCGGCAACGACTAAGGGTAGAACCTCAGAAGCGGGCATTGCAAAGTCGTTGCCGAGAAGAAGGTCGACGCCCTCCACTGGCAGTTTCTCCACAATCCCGACATCCAATTCACGTGCCACACCATCCACCTCCAACTCCAACCGCACCAGCGGGTATGACCGAGTTGCATTAATACCCTGCACCACCACCACCCGAGCCGCGTTTATAGGGTAGCCAGTCAAGTTTTTCATCAGAGTCTGGGAAGCACCTGTATCACGCAAGACCTCTACTCCATGCTTGCGCCCGGCCCACATCACGCAACCCCGCCCTCTATGGTCGCAAAAAACATCCTGAGCAGGTTTCGAGCCTCCCAGGTGCTTCTGCATTGGCTGTGCCTCAACCTCTGACGAACTGCCCCGGGCAAACTCAGATGACTTCGGAGACACACCAATGTTGCAGGCCAAAGACACAGCTGCTGTAGGTGGTTTGCTAGGACAGACTCTTGCAAAGTGCCCCTTTTTATGACAATGATAACACTCCAACTCCCCTTTGGGCTTCCCTTGGTACTGGGAAGGGCCCGGCCCCTTCTTAAATGGGACGGTGCTAGTCTTGTAGTCAGTCTTGGTATCATGGCTCTTGTACTTGTTTGCATAAGGTATATCACTAACTCGGGGGGGTGGGGCGTCACGCCCCTTGTTACCTGCCTCACTACGCTGAGCAGACCCGCACCCACGAATTAGTGATAGCCGGAGGTCAGCCATCTCAGCTGCCTCCTGTAGAGTTTTTGGTTGCTTTTCTTTAAGGTTTAACGTCAGGTCGCCGCCCGTGCATTTGAAAAACTGCTCTTAAAGCACCAACTGTTTAATGTCGTCAAACGTAGTAGCTTTCTCCGACCTCAGCCAATTCCCAAAAGCATCGGACAGCTCCCGGGCATGTTCCAAAAAGGTGCTCTCCCGACCCTTGGTAACACCCCGGAACTTCAACCTGTACGTCTCTGGTTGTAGTTCGTATGCTCTCAGGACAGCCTCCTTGAGTTCCTCGTAGATAATACACGACTCTATCGGCAACGCATCGTAGGCTTTAAGACCCTTGCCTATTAATCTAGAGGATACAAGTGCTGCCCCTTTATTCTCTGGCCACTGGTGTTCCTGGCACTTCTTCTCAAAGCGTGTGAAAAATTCTGTTACACCACTCTCATCAAACACCGGAACCAGTTTCAATAAGTGCGAGAGAGACTGCTCATGAACATGGTTACCAGCCCCAAGTCGCTGTCCCGTTGTCTCTACTCGCGACTTCTCTACGTCCATGTCGGCACAGTACCTAGTCGACTCTAAATCAGCTTGGATTTTTGCTAGCTCTATGTGCTGAGACTGCTGACTGATAGTTTTTCTCTCTTCTATCTTGGCTAATTCTATTTGCTGCTGGATCTTAGCTAATTCGAGCTGAAGCAATAATTCGGGAGTTAACCCATGAGGAGGTGAAGGTGCTACAATGTTTGAAATTACCGGTGGTCCCCCCAGGGGCAACCCACCCTGCCAGTCACCACCCAACTGCGGAAGCGTACCCGGGGTCAGCAAACTACTGGGATGGCTGGGAGTCGAGTGTAGGGGAAGCATGGCCGAAGGGCTCTGAGCACTCAACCCATCTCGCTCACCAGTCACCCTGCCCAGTACACACGTTATCAAGTTATCCTTGGTCATGCTGCTAGTAACCGCATGACCGATAGCTGTGGCCAGGCATTGAAGACCGTACCGATCCATACCCTCCAACCGCTCGGCAGTAACAGGCCATTGCAAAAATATCCTAGCATCCTCCTCACAGTTCACCCGATTAACCCTTTCATCATGCTGCTGTTCCTCAGTTTCGACATTATGTACTGTGTCTCCATTCTCCTCTGACCCGGTATAAGACATGATGCTCACAAAAATTTCTCACCACAATATTCAGAAAAGAAGTACCCCAAACTCTTATGTAGCACTATTCACTTGCCAAAAATATCTGAAGACTCTCAAGTGCTATACTACTTTGCCAAAAAAAAAATAACGTGCCCACTATATTCCTCAATAAAACAAATGACCACAACAATCCTGCAATTATCTCTTAGTTCACAAGATCCTGAGCTAGGTCGCCATTTGTTACGATCAAGGTTCTCAAAGACACAGGGCTCTTCAACATTGGACTAGATAATGGCAAAATGCAACAACGGTAACACTAGATCCAACCCCTGCCTTAAACACTGGAAAACAAAACACCATTACCGCCCTGAGTCGTGCCTGGACAACGAGGTATCCTATGACTCGGTAACTGGTGCACACACACTAGGCTGACGCTCGATGAAACAGCCTATTCTCAAACAGTAAAAGATTACTCAATTAGGTTACACTAAGAAAAGATAGTTAACGTGATTAATTAACGTTACGGTAGATACTCAATTAACTGGCACTCCTGTATTAAAGAAAGTGCAATGCTAGTCCTGCAACATCAACTGGAAACTTCTGAAATAAGTCTGATGCTGGGAAGATGTTCGTAAAGAATCTTGAACAATTATAATGCAGAATACGGGTCACAATAAATACTAGGACATATAGTAATAATAGGCAGGCGAATAATAAAGACTGCGCAAAGGTAGTAAAGGCAACGGGAAGGGACTAGATGACCACCCGGCCGCCAACGCCGTCAGCGCCCAAGCGAGCCGCGTCATAGCTCACCCCGCTGCCAGGTGTACTCCCTCACCCTCTCTCGCTCGCCTCCCACACAAGCAACATTTATATTATAGCGAATATAAAATATAAGGCGCGGTCACAGACCAAAACAAAGACCATTTCTAGACTGTCTGTGGCAACACAACACTAATTAAATAAAGCAGATCATTCTAGGACAACTGTAGCCCATCCCCCCATCCTGGCGAGCGCTAGCGAGCTGCAATGCCCCACGCAACCATTCTGCTAACGCCGGGAGGCGTCACAGTACCCACATTGAGCAGTTGATTTTAACGACTGAGCTATGCTGCCTCAACCAGATGGCCCATACTTACCGTTCCTCCACACATGACACTTACTCTGCTGTAGATTTGTCTCTGGCTAGCGATTCTGTGGCTCCCCATTTCGAAAGGGCTGTCCTTAACGAACGTTTTTCCAGTGACCACTTCCCTGTTCTTCTCCAGCGCACAGCACCGACTCCCTCCATTCAACTACAGCAGTATAACATCTCCAAAGCCGACTGAAATGCCTTTCAGTCATTGTCCAGCAGCATCGGTAACTTTCGTAGTGATGAGCCCCGACATGAACTTCACTTATTTCATGGATTTTCTCCACGCAGTGGCCTCCACATCCATCCCTAAAACGTCTTCTCGAACCCGGGTGCATCAGGTTCCGTAGTGGTCGCCTACTTTGAGTGCCTTGGTTACCTTTAAACACCGCCTTGAAAGAACGCTCCATCAGCTTCGCGCACGCTTTGTGGAGACCCGATTGCTCATCCCGCATTCTGATAACCCGACACTGATTCCTACTCTCGTCCGTGACGCTCTGCACCTCTCGTCGTTGAAGTCTTATCACAACAGAGTCTCTGCACTGACTAAGCGAGCGATCAGGCAGAGCAAACTGACCTCATGGAGAGCCTATATATCTAGCTTCACTCACCGCACTTCTACTACACAAATATGGGAGAAATTCCGAAAAATAAACGGTCTGCATGCTCGCCCTTCATTGTCATCCCTAACAAGTGCTGTTACGGGGGAACCTATATTGGATCATTGTGACATTGCCAATTGCCTTGCCTCCCATTTCGCTAAGGTTAGTTCCGATGAGTCTCACACAGAGGAGTTCCTTCGACACAAACGCAATGCCGAATCGCAGTCCCTTATGTTTGATGGGGGTGGGGCCTTTACATACAATGAGCCTTTCACTATGTCTGAACTCTTGCACGCCTTACAATCATGTTCAGATACTACTCCTGGCCCCGATGGTATTCCGTATGCGCTTGTCAAACATCTCCATGAGGATGCTCTACAATTTCTCCTCCATTTATACAATCAGTTTTGGAGTGTAAATTACGTCCCTCCTATTTGGCGCCACGCTTACACGGTCCCGGTCCCCAAACCTGGAAAGGACCCAACATCTCCTGTTAATTACAGACCCATTGTCCTCACGTCCTGCCTGTGCAAGTTATTGGAGAAAATTATAAATCCCAGATTAATGCACTATGCTGAAACGAATGGCCTTCTGTCACCATACAAAAATGGATCGCGCCCCGGTAGATCTCCTCTACATTCCCTGACCCATCTCGAACACCAGGTTCGGGCAGGTTTTGTAAACCGCCATCCTACTGTGGCCATATTTTTTGATATAGCGAAGGCATATGACATGACTTGGAGATACAGGATTCTCAAACTTTTGTATGACTCTGGAATGAGGGGACCTCTCCCATTACATGTATTCCATGAATTATAACTGACCTACCCTTGCATCTCCACTTCCCATACTTGGTCTCCTAGCCTTATAAGTGGCCTCTGGCTCAGTAGGCTAGAATAAAATCTTTATCATCATCATCATCATCTGTCAAATGGATTCTAGACTTGTACGTGTTTGATTATATTTCCGCCTATTTTGCCCCTCGTGTCATCTGGCTATTCTCTCTCTCTCTCTCTCTCTCTCTCTCTCTCTCTCTCTCTCTCTCTCTCTCTCTCTCTCTCTCTCTCTCTCTCTCTCTCTCTCTCTCTCTCTCTCTTGTATATTATTTGCATAGTATATACTGCGTGTGTTTGTGAGTAAAGAGGAGTACAAAGGAAATCAAGCGACAACAAGTCTAGTGACCCCTCTAGGATGCTTGTCCTCCAAAACACTGAGGATCAAGTGTCCGAACAGTGGCTTAGAGTGGGTAAGGGAAAACTGGGAAGGGAACTACTGCCATGGAACTAATGTTCGTGTGTGTGTATGTGTGTGTGTGTGTGCGTGTATGTGTGGGGGTGTGTGTGACTGCCCGCTTCCACATAAACTAATACCACGTCAATAGAGGTCATCAGTGAAATAATTTTCCAACAGAAAGTTTATCAATAGAGAACATTATTGGCTTTCAGACTTCCGATTCTTAATTAAGGGAGCCCACCTCGCTTTTTTTTCTCTTTCTCTCCCTCTCTCTTTGGCTTGTATCCACTCGGCACCAGTCAACCTACTATTTTAAGACGTTTACTCCCATCCAGGTGTAAATATTTTCCTGGCGAGCGGTAGCAAGCCAGCATATATGTATTTTTGTTGTGACAGCAAGCTAAATTTGTACCTGTTTCGATAGAAAAATGTCTCCGGCGAAGCCGGTTTTCTCCATACAATGCTGGCTCGCTATCGCTTGCCAGGAAGAAATCGACACCTGGATGGGGATAAACGTCTTGAAACAGTTGGCTGAATGGAACCGAATGGATACAAGCCACGGAAAGAGAGAAAAGGAGAGAAAGATAAAAAAAAAAACGGTCACCCCCCTTAACCGAATTGCCAATAAAGTTCTTGTGAGCGAACCAAAGGGAACTCATGATTGACCAAATATTCCATAAATATATAGTTTAGAAAATAAAATACTACCCCTTGCTACATGTGAGTGGACTAGGTGCGTAGGTACAGTCGCGCTAATAAGTGATGTCTCGGCACCAAGTATGTTTTGATCAATAATTGGTATCAGCAATATCTAAGCTTCATTTCTTCATATCGAGTGAGATATACACACATGTTCCTACACTTACCCACCCAATTCAACATCTGACAGACATTAATAAAGGAAAGAACAAGCTAAACGTAATGACAGCTGGTACATGACTTATTAGCGCGACCGTACACTCGGATAGCTTAGTCTCTAGCCCACTCATAATAATGCGTGGACCCCCTATGTTTTTCCTTATGCAAATATCTATCTTTCTATCTATATATTCAGGCTCAATTCCCCCTTTTCCCTTTTTTATTTTTTATTTTTGTTTTTGGGGGGGAGGAAGGGGGGGGGGGGGGTGGCCGACTCAAGACAGAGCCAGAATAGGGACAACACAACAGAACACAATGAGCACGCATAAACAAAATACAAATTCACCCACATGCAAATATAACTATCGTAATTTACTTTTGGATATAATTTGCTTTTCAATAAATAGTATATAATTATGGTTTTGTAATTGATGTATGGAGAGTTATAATATTATGCATACATTTATGGAGAGTTATAATATTATGCATACATTTATGGAGAGTTATAATATTATGCATACATTTATTTCCAGAGATATACTTCCATGATTAAAAATAGGTGAAGTTCAGGAATTTGTATGAGTGGGGTAGAGACTGGGGTATTCGAGTGTACGGTCGCGCTAATAAGTCATGACCCAGCTGGCATTACGTTTGGCTTGCTCTGTGCTGTATTAATGTCTGTCAGATGTTGAATAAGGAGGGTATGTGCAGGAACATGTTTGTATCTCTCCCTTGACATAAAGAATTCATGTATATACAGTATATATATTGCTGATACCAATTATCGATCAAAATATACTTGGTGCCGATACATCACTTATTTGGCCGACTCTACAACCAGTGAAGTCATAGCTCAGCCTTAAAGGGAGACAGGCCGTTTTTCTGGACCTTCTTTTCCCTCATATTTAGCCCCATTAGTTTCAGATGTTAAGACGTTTGGCCCATTTGTTTGGCGATATTGATATCCTTAGCTCCATTTTGTTGTCAATTTTAAGACCTATCGTAACATTTAGGTGTCGATGTTTTCCTGGCGAGCGATAGCGAGCCTGTAATTATAAGAGGAACCGGCCTTCGGTCGGGACATTTCTACCGAAAAATTTATAAATTTATCTTGAGAGTGTGACTACGGGGTGATTTTTCTAAGTTTGAGGGAGGTCTAGCGAGAAAACTGAAAAAATAAATGAATAAAATAATTATTAGACCAAAAAACCAGCCGGTCTCCCCTTAATACACCTGGACAACAAGGTAATTAAAGGCGAGGCAGGTCAAACAACAACAACAACAACACGCTCATTGATTACTTCCGGTGGTAATAACAGGGTAATAACACTGGGGGGGGGGGGGGGAGGTTATTAATGCTATGATGACCTGATGATAATGAGAGAGCGAGAGAGAGAGTGAGAGTGAGTGAGTGAACGAGAGAGAGAGAGTTATTTCTGTGCGCATCAAAGTCGAAAAATACTATCTCAATAAACTCTCCTTCTTAAGCTCCCATAAGTTCTTCCTAAGCTGAATAAGCTGAATAATATCGTCTGATGATAGCCATAATAAACTGTCAATTATGCGACATAATCCTTAACCCCTTCTGTACCGGTGACGTCCTTTTAATTTTATTCTGGCTACTTTCAGACGATGTTATTCAGTCTAATAAGGGCCTCCCACATTTAACAGGCTTCCAACTATCACATTTAACCCTTTTTACTACGGTACCTCAGATCCTTCTTAAACCGCCAACAAATCACGCAAATATAGCTATAATAAAATATAAAAATACGTCATCGGTACAGAAGGGGTTAAGGCGTACAGCAAATATGTTAAGCGTTGCCATAACTTGCCAAGCCATCCCCAGATTACAAGGATTAAGGGAACCCACTTCGCTTTTTCTCTTTCTCTCCCTTTCTATTTGGCTTGTATCCATTCGGCCCCATTCAGCCTACTGTTTAAAGACGTTTACCCCCATCCAGGTGTCAATATTTTCCTGGCGAGCGGTAGCAAGCCAGCATATATATATATTTTTGTTTTGTCAGCAAGCTAAATTTGTACATTTTCGATAGAAAAATTTCTCCGGCAAAGCCGAATTTCTCCATACAATGCTGGCTGGCTATCGCTCGCCAGGAAGAAATCGACACCTGGATGGGGATAAATGTCTTAAAACAGTTGGCTTAATGGGGCCGAATGGATACAAGCCAGGGAAAGAGAGAAAAAGAGAGAAACATAAAAAAGGGCCAGTGACCTCCCTACAGCAAACATTTTAACCGTTGCCATAACTTGCCAAGCCCTCCCCAGATTACAAGGGAAGGTGCCTCGTGACACTAACCCATCATGGGATCACCAGCACCAGGGGAAGGGGATTGGTCAGGTCCTTTCATTATATTATGGTAACTAGCAGAGGATTTTATACAAGTTAGGAAGGACGTCTACCCGTTAAAAGACTACCGACTATCTCAATCCTTTTAGTTACCATATCATATCTTTCCTAAGCTTCATTAAATCGTCTATATGTAGCTGAAATTTAATATATAAAAAGAAGTCACCGGCACTAAAAGGGGTTAAGGGAGCCCACCTCGTTTTTTTTTCTCTGTCTCTGTCTCTCTCTTTGGCTTGTATCGATTCGGCCCCATTCAGCCTACTATTTTAAGACGTTTACCCCCATCCAGGTGTCAATATTTTCCTGGCGAGCGGTAGCAAGCCAGCATATATACTGTATATATATATTTGTTTTGACAGCAAGCTACATTTGTACATTTTTCGATAGAAAAATGTCTCCGGCGAAGCCGGAATTCTCCATACAATGCTGGCTCGCTGTCTGTCGCCAGGAAGAAATCGACACCTGAATGAGGATAAACGTCTTAAAACAGTTGGCTGAATGGGGCCGAATGGATACAAGCCAGGGAAAGAGAGAAAAGGAGAGCAAGATAAAACAAAAAAACCGGTGACCCCCCTTAAAGGGTTTGCCATAACTTGCCAAGCCCTTCCCAGATTACCAGGGAAGGGAGGGTAGTGACACTGAGCAATCAAGGGATAACCAGCACCAAGGGAAGGGGTTTGGTGGGTGGGATTGGGGGGGGGGGGGGGATGTTAACCCCTTCTGTACCGCTGGCGTGTTTTTTATTACCCTTTCTGTTCCGGTGACGTGTTTTTTATTACCCTTTCTGTACCGATGGCGTTTTTTTTGTATTACCGTTTCTGTACAGGTGGCGTGTTTTTTATTAACCTTTCTGTCCCATGGCGTGTTTTGTATTACTCTTTATGTACCGGTGGCGTGTTTTTATTACCCTTTTTGTACTGGTGGCGTATTTTTTTATTACCCTTTATGTACCGCTGGCGTGTTTTTTATTACCCTTTCTGTACAGATGGCGTGTTTTTTATTACCCTTTCTGTACCGATGACGTGTTTTTTATTACCCTTTCTGTACCGGTGACTGACGTGTTTTGTATTACCCTTTCTGTACCAATGGCGTGTTTTGTATTACCCTTTCTGTACCGATGGAGTGTTTTATATTACCCTTTCTGTACCGGTGACGTGTTTTTTTTATTATCCTTTCTGTACCGGTGACGTGTTTTGTATTACCCTCTCTGTACCGGGGACGTGCGTGTTTTTATGGGAGGGGGAAAGTGGTAGTGTATATACAATAAGTTCGTGCTAGTTTTTTTGGGAAATCTATCTATCTATCTATCTATATGCTCAGGCCCAATCCCCACTTTTCCCATTTTAATTTGTATTTTCTATTTCATATTATTTTATTATTGTTTTGTTTTTTTCTTTGGGGGTGGCCGACTCAAGACAGAGCAAGAACAGGGAAAACACAAAACACAACACAAAACAACGAACAAACACAGATAAAACCTAAACTCACACTCATCTAGGTCACCCAGGAGAAGACCCAGAGACCAGGGTCACCAAGGTCGCTCCAGCACTCCCCCGGTACGTGGAAATAGGTTGGAAAACCTGCGAACTTGTTTCCCACGAACCAATCTTCCGATTTTATGCAGGGACTTGGAAATAGGATCGTATGTAATATTATAACATTTAGTTGGAAATACGTACGTGGTAATATTATAACATTTAGTTGGAAATACGTACGTGGTAATATTATAACATTTAGTTGGAAATACGTACGTGGTAATATTATAACATTTAGTTGGAAATACGTACGTGGTAATATTATAACATTTAGTTGGAGAAATACGTACGTGGTAATATTATAACATTTAGTTGGAAATACGTACGTGGTAATATTATAACATTTAGTTGGAAATACGTACGTGGTAATATTATAACATTTAGTTGGAAATACGTACGTGGTAATATTATAACATTTAGTTGGAAATACGTACGTGGTAATATTATAACATTTAGTTGGAAATACGTACGTGATAATATTATAACATTTAGTTGGAAATACGTACGTGGTAATATTATAACATTTAGTTGGAAATACGTACGTGGTAATATTATAACATTTAGTTGGAAATACGTACGTGGTAATATTATAACATTTAGTTGGAAATACGTACGTGGTAATATTATAACATTTAGTTGGAAATACGTACGTGGTAATAAGTTGGAAATACGTACGTGGTAATAAGTACGTGTTGATAGTGCAGGGTTTGAAACAGGTACGTTTTCGAATTTCTTTCTAAGTAAACGTCAGTAAGTTGGAAAATCCAAAAACTAGGTTGTTGGAATTTAGTTCGAAATGTTTTTAGTTTGAATTAGGTTCGAAAAGTGCTAATTGGAATTATGTTCGAATAAACAACAAATCTATAAGCAGTTCTAAAGTTGGACCAAAATACAATTGATTCTGCAGTTCACAATATCGCCCAGTTATCCAATTAATACAAAACCTTTCAAAGTCAGTCAGATTATTCGGAGCTGAACGCCAATATCACCGTATTCAGAATTTATGATCAGAAACTATTCAATAAACGTATCAGGTAGGCTGAACAAACTTTTTTTGGAATTTGTAAAACATTCCCTTCGCTGAAAATTCCGTTTCATTTAATTTGTGGATGGATGGTTTATTTTCTGACAACCCCCCCCCCCCCTTCGACATACATTTGTACATTTTTCGGTAGAAAAATGTAATGGCCCTAGGCCAGTTCCTCCTAAATTGAAGGCTCGCTATCGCTCGCCAGGATAAAATGGACACCTAAATGGCACGAAAGATCTTAACACTGTCAAAAAATGGGGTGAAAGGTCTTAAAATTGATAAAATATGTGGCGAGAGGTCTAAAAAATCTCCAAATTGGTGGGGAGAACATGTAGTAGTGCACTTGACGATAATGAGGATAATGGGATAAGTTGTTGATGCAGGAGAAGAAGCAGGGGGCGACACACACCAAAGGGGCAACAGGAACCAAAGGAGGGGAGAGAGGCTGCTTTGTCAACTATGGCTGAGCATAATGGAAAGGGGAGGAGAGAAAGCAAGATTAAGGGGAGATGGGCCGTTTATTTTTTTTATTTTTTTTGGCCTATTAATTAATGCATATCCTTTATTTCTTAGTTTCCTCGTTAGACCTCCATCAAGTTTAGAAACCCCCTCTTCAAGATTAATGTGTACATTTTTCGGTAGAACAATTTACCGGCCGAAGGCCGGTTCCTCTTAAAATTTCAGGCTCGTTATCGCTCGCCAGGAAAAAATCAACACCTAACTTACATGAAACGTATTATAATTATTAACGAAATTCGTGAAAGGTGTTAAACTCGCCAAACTAATGGGCCGAACGTCTTATAATCTCAAAACAAATGGGGCTTAACACGAGGGAGAAAGGGGACCAGAAAAAGCAGCCCATCCCCCCTTAAGGTGTTTTTGTTTTTTCCTGGACCCTCTTCTCCCTCATGTGTAGCCCCATTAGTGTCGACATTTTAAGACATCTTCAAAAGGGAGAGGTCAGATTCTTATGTTTGCATTGAATGGTATAGAAAATGGTATAGAAAATGGCATAAAAAATGGTATAGAAAATGGCATAAAAAATGGTATAGAAAACAAAAATATAAAAAATAAAATAAAGAAACACCAACACTCCACACGATAATTTTGAACTCGTAAGCTTAATGACCTTACCAGCCATTTATATCGTAACGTGATATAATTACCAGTTAATCGCGGATAATTAGATATCGCCGAATGTAATTAAGGAGAGATGGGCGTATATATTTGCTCATTTATGTATATTTTTATTATTTTACTAGTTTCCTCCCTAGACCTCCATCAAGCTTAAAACATTACTCCCAAGACCCTCCTTCAAGATTATAGTTGTACATTTTTCGGTAGACAAATGTTCCGGCCGAATGCCAGTTACTCTAAAATTACAGGCTCGCTATCGCTGGGCAATAAAATATCGACACTTAAATACCACGAAAAGTGGGGTGTAAATGTTAAAATCGTCAAACTAATGAGCCTAACGTCTTAAAATCTACAATCCACGATGAAGAAGGGGCCTGAAAAAACAGCTCATCTCCCCTTAAGTCCGGCTCTGCCACCAAATATCCCACCACCACCACCACCACCATTACCACCACCACCTCCACCACCACCACCACCTCCACCACCACCACCACCACCACCTCCACTTCCACCATTACCACCACCACCACCACCACCACCTCCACCTCCATCACCACCACCTCCACATTCACCACCACCACCACCACCACCACCATTACCACCACCACCTCCACCTCCATCACCACCACCTCCACATTCACCACCACCACCACCTCCACCATCACCTTTACCACCTCCACCATCACCTTTACCACCACCACCACCACCACCACCACCTCCTCCACCACCACCTCCACATTCACCACCACCTCCACCCTCACAACTAAAGCACCATTGGTATTACTGCTATAAACTACTATAAACTGCTATATAAAGTGCTATAAACTGCTATAAACTACTATAAACTACTATAAACTGCTATATAAAGTGCTATAAACTGCTATAAACTACTATAAACTACTATAAACTACTATAAACTGCTATATAAAGTGCTATAAACTGCTATAAACTACTATAAACTACTATAAACTACTATAAACTGCTATATAAAGTGCTATAAACTGCTATAAACTGCTATAAACTACTATAAACTACTATAAACTGCTATATAAAGTGCTATAAACTGCTATAAACTGCTATAAACTACTATAAACTACTATAAACTGCTATATAAAGTGCTATAAACTGCTATAAACTACTATAAACTACTATAAACTGCTATATAAAGTGCTATAAACTGCTATAAATTGTTATAAACTACTATAAACTACTATAAACTGCTATATAAAGTGCTATAAACTGCTATAAACTACTATAAACTGCTATATAAAGTGCTATAAACTACTATAAAGTGCTATAAACTGCTATAAACTGCTATAAACTACTATAAACTGCTATATAAAGTGCTATAAACTCTCTCATTTGGCCACCTTTACCGAATATCCTCCACTGAACGGAATATACGTTTGGGGTCCAGGTTGTAATTAAGGTAGGATAATTAATGACGGTGTTGTAATGACAGGTATAATAACAGCTGGACCAACAGGTATAATAACAGCTGGACCAACAGGTATAATAACAGCTGGACCAACAGGTATAATAACAGCTGTACCAACAGGTATAATAACAGCTGGACCAACAGGTATACTAACAGCTGGACCAACAGGTTTAATAACACTACTGCAGGACTAACTACATTATCATCTGACCTTGAGAGTAACAGGTTAAGGGGACATGTGTCGTTTTTCTGGACCCCTTTGTGCCTCGTGTTTAGGACCATTAGTTTTGACATTTTAAGACGTTCGCGGCCCATTAGTTTGGAGATTTTAACACTTTTAGCTCCATTTCGTTGTCAATGTTAAGACCTTTCGTGCCATTTAGGTGTTGCGGCCGGGACATTTTTCTACCGAAACATTTACAAATTTATCTTGACGGGGGGTCTAAGGGGGTGTATTTCTAAGCTTGATGGTCTAGGGAGGAAACTAAACAAAATATATGAATAAATGAATTAATAGACCAAATAAACGGTCTGCCTCCCCTTAAGATGCAGTCTTCTGGTAATGATATTCCCAGCCAACTACCTATTGAGTTGATCACATTCTCAGCTTATAAAATGTTAGGGCAATAATCACAGCAATAAATTATTACTACACTTTGAGAATATCAAATTATGAGAATACTAAACACTGAGAAAACCATTTTCTGCTTAGGCTAAGCACATTGTTTAGAACATAAGTAATCGGGAGTCTGCAGAGATCCGATTGGCTCACACAATGACGAGAGAGAGAGAGAAAGAGAGAGAGAGAGAGAGAGAGAGAGAGAGAGAGAGACAGAGAAAGAGAGAGGGAGAGAGAGAGAGATAGAGAGAGAGATACATTTCAGACGGCAAATTTTATCATTATTAAATATTGCAGGCACCATTATTGTGAGTCATTTAGTGGGGTAGTCCCGAAATCTAAATCCGATTTAAGGGGGGGTCACCGGCTTTTTTTTCTCTTTCTCTCCTTTTCTCTGTTTTCCTGCCTTGTATCCATTCGGCCCCATTCAGCCAACTGTTTTAAGACGTGTATCCCCATCCAGGTGTCGATTTCTTCCTGGCGAGCGATAGCGAGCCAGCGTTGTATGGAGACAAATGTACACATTTAGCTTGCTGTTAAAGCAAAAATATATTTATGCTGGTTCACTACCGCTCGCCAGGAAAATATTGACACCTGGATGAGGTAAACATCTTAAAACAGTAGGCTGAATAGGGCCGAATGTATACAAGCCAAAGAGAGAGGGAGAGAAAGATAAAAAAGGCCGGTAACCCCCATTAAGGGAAAGCTGAATTTGCATGGTTATGTTGACGGGAATATCCTTTATGGAGAAATGAAGGGCTTCAAAACTTTATATACGATCGTTCTCGAATTAAAGGGGGATGGTTCACTTTTTGGGCGATTTTTGCATGTATTCATTATTTTTGTAGTTTCCTCCCTAGACCTACATCAAATTTAAGAAAACATCCATTAGATCCCCCTTCTAGATTAATTTGTTAATTTTTCGGTAGAAAAGTGTCCCGGCCGAAGGCCGGTTTCTCCAACATTACAGGTTCACTATCGTTCGCCAGGGATAAAATCGACACCTAAATAGCATGAAAGGTCTAAATATTGACGAAAAATGGGTCGAAAGGTCTTAAAATCGACTAACTAATGGGGCAAACATCTAAACATCTGAAAACTAATGGGGCTAAACATGTGGGAGAAAGTGGTCCAGAACACCGGCCCATGTCCCCTTAAAACAGAAATGTGTGAGCAGTTACAAACATTAAATACATTTATCACTGATAGTAAAAATACTATTTTGAGTTATAAATAGCAGAGGTTAAGCTAGTTGATTTTATATATATTTTGACTCTAAAAGTACATTGAATTTGGTTTTCATTAGTTTATTCAAGTACATTGGGGTTTGTAATTGATGATTAATGTTAAGAACGGGGTGTTACTTATCTCAGTCACTCTTTCAACTTTGGGCGGGACACTTGTTACAGCCAATTTTGCCTTTGTTCTTCTTCGTGCACATAGAACACAAATCTCCAGCATTACCTTCTGCAGCACAATCAGCCACTGTGGTTGTAAATCACTCTGTATGTTTGAAGTAATACTCGCTTTTTATGGACCCCCTTCTCCCTCATGTTTAGCATAATTAGTTTTGTGGTTTTAAGATGTTCGTTCCGTTAGTTTGGCGATTTTGAGACCTTTCACCCCATTACATTGTCAATATTAAGACCTTTCGTGGCCTTCAGGTGTCGATTTTGTTTCTGGCGAGCGATAGCGAGCCTGTAATTTTAGAAGGAACCGGCCTTCGGCCGGGAGATTTTTCTATTGAAAAATGTACACATTCTTGATAGGGGGTCTAGGGGTGTTTTTTTAAGCTTGATGGAGGTCTAGGGAGGAAACTAAAAGATTAAGTAATATATAACAAATTAGACCCCAAAAAGCGAGTAGTACCCCCTTTAAGCGTAGCGTAACAGCTTTGGAATGTCTTTGAAGGTGGGTAATTGAATGTTGGCGTGTTTAGGTGGTGGTGTAGGTGCTGAGGCCGCCTTAATATGGAAGAGCATGTGTTGAAGAAGATTTTTTTTATTATACTCCCCTTTTTTCGTTTTTTTCTGTTTTTTCCTCCATCTAATGGGGCTAAGCATGAGAAAGAACGGAGTACAGAACCCCCCCCCCCCCATCCCACCCCTTATTAGAGTGAAATGTGACTAATTGTTTACACCATAATTCATATTGGTTTTCACCAACCCACCAATTAATTTACAAATAATTCTAACTAATGAAAGTAATGAATACGTGTGGTACGCCAAGGACTCGAACTTAGGATACTCACACCGAAATTCCGAACACTATGCATTAGGCTATGAAGACAGTTTAACAGACACGGTATATTGGCTATTTACTGCGTCATACATGTTATCCATAAACTTGACTGGGAACATTGTAACACGTAATTGTAACGAAAACGGTATATATAGTGTTCTCCGGTCTCTCTCTCTCTCTCTCTCTCTCTCTCTCTCCCACTCTTCCCTCCACTCTCTCTCTCTCTCGCTCTCTCTCTCTCTCTCCCACTCTCTCTCTCTCTCTCTCTCTCTCTATCTGTCTCTCTCTCTCTCTTTCTCTCCTACTCTTCCCCCACTCTCTCTCTCTCTCTCTCACACAAACACACAAACACACTCTCACTCCCCCCCCACAGTCTCTCTCTCTCTCTCACATACACACAAACACTCTCACTCCCCCCCACACTCTGTCTCGCTCTCTCTCACACACACACAAACACACTCTCACTCCCTCCCACACGCTGTCTCGCTCTCGCTCTCTCTCTCTCTCTCTCTCCCTCTCCCTCTCTCATTCTCTCTCTCTCTCCCTCTCTCTCTCTCAATAATATCCTCGGCTGACAGCAAACACATTTTCCATTATCCCCCCAAAAGATATTGGGAACGTAATTTGCATCCAAGATTTGTTTTTCACACGTAAGATGGCAACCACCTTCTCTGTGGATGAAGCGGGGGAAGGGTTTATTTTTTGATCGATTATGTTATATATTTATTTTTATTTTTTAGTTTCCTACCTAGACCTCCATCAAACTTTAAAAAAACATCCATTAGATCCCCTTTCTAGATTAACTGGCCGAAGTCCGGTTCTTCCAAACCTACAGGCTCACTATCACTGATTTAATGTACATATAAAATAGCTACAGCCGTATTTTACCTGGTACTTCTTCTAAATATCAATGTCAACAACTAAGCTGTATTCGTTATATAGAAGGTAGGAAAAATGAATCAGTTGTCCCAGATTATTTTTCGTGTGGGGTTGACATTTGCTGCTCTTCTCCCCCCCCCCCCCCTCCCTTCCACAGATAAAAATGCAGATTTAAATTTTTCTGGACCACGGAATAATTGTAAAAATTTCGTTTCCCATTTCCAGCCCCTACCATGATGCAATGTACAGTCACGCTAATAAGTGATGTATCGGCACCAAGTATATTTTGATCAATAATTGGTATCAGCAATATCTAAGCTTCATTCCTTCATATCGAGTGAAATATACAAACATGTTTTTGCACTTACCTACCCTATTCAACATCTGACAGACATTAATACAGCCAAGAGCGAGCCGAACGTAATGACAGCTGGTAATTGACTTATTAGGGCGACCGTACTGTCAACTCGTTTAACCCGTACAGTACCGGTGACGTCCTTTTCATTATATTGTGACAACTATTAGACGATTTTATTCAGCTTAGGAAGGAATTTATGCAATAGTAAGGCTTCCAATGATCTCAACCAACACTTTTAACTACCACAGATCCCTCTTAAGCTGTATAATATCGTCTTAAATTCGCTAGGATAAAATAAATCACACCTCGCTGGTACTTAAAGGATTAATCCGCAGTCTCAGAATATTATTTAGGCTTATTAGAAGCTTAAAAGTTAATGTATAGAATACATTTGTACCGAAAAATGTACAAATATATCTTGTGGGTGTTTTTTTAAGCTTGATGTAGGTCTAGCGAGAAAACTAAAAAATAAAGTTAATAAATAAATATATAGGGGAAAAAACAAGCACTACCCCGGCCCTTAACCAAACAAGCACTACCCCGGCCCTTAACCAAACAAGCACTACCCCGGCCCTTAACCAAACAAGCACTACCCCGGCCCTTAACCAAACCGGAATGACTCCTAGCACTCTCCGGAAGTTTTGGAATCCCATAATATATTCTGATTTACATACAGATGTTAGCAATGTACATTAATTCAAATGTGGGCGTCCACTAGATATGAATAAAGTGAGACTGTTGAATTAAGGAGAGAGAGAGAGTTTTTAGCTTGCGTGACAATTGCCCCTGGTTAGCTGTCCCTCAAGAACGGTCATTCCCCCCTTCCCGACAAATGCCACCGTTATATTTATAAACCAAGCCAAAATTAGCAATCGTGTGAGTTAACCAATACAAGTATGGTAATGGTAATTAACACGTTCAGTACCAGCGACGTCCAGTTCATCATGTTCTGGCAACTATTAGACGATTTTATTCAGCATTAGAAGGGCCTCTAGCAATAATAAGGCTTCAAACGATCTCGTCTAACCTTTCTAACTACCACAGATCCTTCCCAAGCGGCATAATGTCGTCTAAATATAGCTATAATATACTATAAAACACGTCGCTGGTACAGTCGCGCTAATAAGTGATGTCTCGGCACCAAGTATGTTTTGATCAATAATTGGTATCAGCAATATCTAAGCTTCGTTTCTTTATATCGAGTGAAATATACAAACATGTTGCTACACTTACCCACCCTATTCAACATCTGACAGACATTAGTACAGCACAGAGCGAGCCAAACGTAATGCCAGCTGAGACATCACTTATTAGTCCGACTGTATTCAAAGGGTTAATTGGAGATAATACCTACCTCTTGTAACTTTAGATAACCAAACCTATTATGACCTTACTTGCCCCGACCTGACCCTAACCCTTCCTAAGCTGAATAAAATCGTCTAAGGATACCCAGAAACTAGAAAAGAAATGCGTCATCCTATCTTGAAAGGATTAATAATTAAATGCATTACGTAAATTATTATGATATGCTAATCTCCCTTGTCAACTACGTTATTAGTAATTAAGATTTTTGTTGTAAATGAGTGCAGCAACTGACAAGTTTTATTTCGCAATAATTCTAGCTATCTATATACTCAGGCCCAATCCCCACTTTTCCCATATATATATTTTTTTTGAGGGGGGGCCGACTCAAGACAGAGCCATAATAGGGACAGCACAACACACAATAAAAAACAATGAACACACATAAACAAAATACACATTCACACACATTTCGCAATTATAGTTTGTATCAAATAGGTTCAATTAAGGAGTTCCGAGGAAGAATTAATTAAAATATTCCATTGCTCTATGATCTTCTTATCAAAAGTAATAAAATTTTAATCAGTGTCTGTGCATGCATATAATTAAGTTCTCTTTTCACAACGTCCTAATTATAGAGTCAGTTGTAATTATTCTACATTCATACTGACATATTTGTTGATTTCATTAATCGAGCTTAGAAGTGAAGTTGGTTGGTGAAAAAAATATAAATCAATTGGTATTCTTTACCAGTTATTACAGTTGTCTAAAGCAGAGTTCACAAAGATTACTGGCTTTGGTTGAAAGAGCAAAAAGATGAAAGGCATTCA
The DNA here is from genome assembly GCA_032716605.1 of Paralithodes platypus. NCBI lineage: Eukaryota > Metazoa > Arthropoda > Malacostraca > Decapoda > Lithodidae > Paralithodes > Paralithodes platypus. The sequence goes on along the minus strand of CM064482.1, from coordinate 38,160,040 downwards.
CTCCTACCTTGCATCTCAAACCAGGTAATCGCAAATGTTAGTATATCAGTAGTTGTATACATTCTCGTGAGTGGCTTCAATCTGACCACTGAAGACTTAAGAGGTGTGGCATTAAGGGGGGGTCACTGTCTTTTTTCTATCTTTCTCTCCTTTTCTCTCTTTCCCTGGCTTGTATCCATTCAGACCCATTTAGTCAACTGTTTAAATACGTTTATCCCCATCCAGGTGTCTATTAGACGATTTTAATCTGCTTAGGAAGGACCTCTATCAACAATAAGGATTCAATATACCTCGGGCAACCTTTTTAACGACCACAGATTCTTCTTAAGCTGCATAATATCGTCAAAATACAGGCAGAGTATAACATAGTACACGTCACTGGTACTCAAAGGGTTATCAGTACAATGGCTGGCTCCTATCTCACTCTGGCACCGTACGTAATCACTCCCCGGGGGATCATTATAAGCAGGATTTATTGAACACATACTTCTTTATATAGCGGCTGTGTAATGACGGGACTGTGTGTGCTGGGGTGGGGTGAGGTTGTGTGTGTGTGTGTGTGTGTGTGTAATGACGGGTTTGTGTTGGGGGTGGGTGCGGGTGTAATGATGGGATTGTGCTGGGGTGGGTTTGTGTGTGTGTGTGTAATGACGGGATTGTGCGTTGGGGTGAGGGTGTGTGTGCGTGTGTAATGACGGGAGTGTGTGTTGGGGGTGAGGGTTTTTGTATATGTGTGTGTGTGTGTGGTTCCTCTAAAAGTTGCAGGCCCAGAGAAAACCGACACCCAAATGGCACGAACGTTCTGAAACTCGCGAAACTAATGGGGCGCACATCTTAATATCTCAAAACTAACGGGGCTAAACATGAGGGAGAAGGGGGTAAAAGAATATACTGGATATTACCATTATTCCCTTTTCCACTTGTTACGATTTTTGGTATTGTTGTATTAACACCTTATTGGCGGGCTAGGCGGTCTATTTGACCGTACCGCACAGAGTTTTTTTTTTACCCTAAATAGGGTTGTTTCCATGCTCATTTTCATGCCTAAATAAGACCCAGAGTGTAAAACAAGTATCTATCCCTGAAAGGGCGTAAACAGAGCTTTCCAATGACACCCGAACCATCCTTGTACGACCACTGGTTCTCTTGCAACGATCGTGCAACACGAGTGCAAAAACCCTGAAATAAGGTAATTTCCTTACATAATTCCCTGTGTAGCGAGTGAGAAAGGGGGGAGGAAAGTAGAATACAGTTCAGTATGTCCACGGTGGTCGTGGGGAGCGGTCATAAGGTTACTACGCTCGTCCCACCGCTCAGCTCTCTCTCTCAGCAACATTACGTGCTGAAAATGGCGCTCGACAGCTGTCGTGCACCGCCACTTAGTCCAAATTTATTTCACTCGACATATGTTGCGCGCCGCCAGTTAAGGGTTAAGGGGAGATGGGCCGGTTTTCTGGTCCCTTTTCTCCCTCGTGTTTAGTCACATTAGTTTGGATGTTTTACGACGTTCGGCCCATTAGTATGGCCATCTTAACACCTTTCGCCCCATTTTGCTGTCAATGTTTAGACCTTGCGTGCTATTTAGGTGTCGATATTTTCCTGGCGAGCAATAGTGAGCCTGTAATTTTAAGAGGAACCGGCCTACGGCCGGGAAATTTTTCAACCAAAAAAATTTAAAAATTTATCTTGAAGGGGGGTCTAGGAGGTGTTTGTCTAGGTTTGAGGAAGGTCTAGCGGGGAAACTAAAAAATACATGAATAAATGAATTAATACACGACTGTCCCTTAAACTATATAACTCACAAACAACTAGAGTAATCATACTAATATTTCTACTATTAGGGAAGTGTCAATCAGGGAATAGGTGTGGAAATAAACAGCCCATTTGCTAAAGCCCAGTTTTTAGTTACAGAGGTTAATTAGGGTTCACAATTTCTGCCCAACCTATTTAGAACAGGGTAGAGTGTTGGAGGGTCCAGAGTTTCAGGCTATAAGGAAGTTGGAGCTGTAGACATCGATAATAAGCAGAAATACAATAATATTGTAGGTTTCTGATGACTAAAGAGTATGTTGAATTGGATTTTATGTATTTATAAATGCACTACAACCATATTTTAGCTTGTAATTCTGATAAATATCGATGTCTTCAGCTCCAACTTCCTTTTAGCCTGAAACTCGCAAGAGGTCAATTATAATAGTTTACATACTTCAGAAAGGCTTTAACCTATTCCTTACCGGTGACGTCCACTTAACTTTTTTCCTGGCTACTATTAGACGATTTATTCAGCTTATAAAGGGCCTCCAGCAATTAAAAGGTTTCGAACTATCTCACTCAACCATTTTTACTACCACAAACCCTTCTTAAACTGCACAAAATCGTCTAAATATAACTAGAATAAAACTAAAAAGATGTCGCGGTATAGAAGGGGTTGAGGGGGGATGGGCTATATATCTGCAAATTAGTAATTTTATATTATTTTTTTAGTTTCCTCCACAGACCTCCATCAAGCGTTAAAATACATCCCCAGACCCCCATTCGAGATAAATTTGTACATTTTTCGGTAGAAAAATTTCCCAGCCGAAGGCTGGTTTCTCCTGCTATCGTTGGCCAGGAAAAAATCGACACCTAAATGGCACGAAAGGTCTTAATATTGAAAAAAGAGGGAGTGAAAGGACTTAAAATCGCCAAACTAATGAGCCGAGCGTCTTAAAATCTGAAAACTAATGGGTCTAAGCATGAGGGAGTAGACGGACCAGAAATACGACCCATCTCCTCTCTATCTTTGCTATGTTAATTCTACGTGTATAATACTGCTATATCATAAATTACATACATACTGCCTAGGTAAATATTAAGTATCTAGTTTCTTTATAATGAATACACCATTGCATTAACTTATAGTCGGCACAAAATTAGTTACAGTTTAATGGTATCAGTAGCCATCATGAAATATATTATGATATGAAAAATAAGAGAGAGAGAGAGAGAGAGAGAGAGAGAGAGAGAGAGAGAGAGAGAATGCATAATTGAAATGGTGCAGGATTTGCGCAGGTCAACTCACTGCAATTCCTTCTCTCTCTCTCTCTCTCTCTCTCTCTCTCTCAAATCAATAAACAATTATGTAAATAAATAAGTAATAACTGTCTTCGTAGCGCAATGGATAAATGCACTGAATTTCGGTGTGAGCATCCTAGGTTCGAATCCCTGGACTGCCACATGTAATTGTTGATTTCATTAATTGAGTTTAGGAGTAAAGTCAGTTGGTGGAGGTAACATAATAATATGAACATAAATGTCTTTAAATCAAGTCTCTCTCTCTCTCTCTCTCTCCTGACGATGGAAGGTAAACAAATTAAAAAAAACAAATAGGCTAAAAAAACAACAGGGGCGAAACAAAGACAATATATTCAGAACATAAACAACCAATGGAAGGGAAGAACACAGAATATCGTACAAAGGAGTACAAAGGAGTACAAAGGAAATCAAGCAACAACAGTTATAGTGCCCCTTCTAGGCTGCTTTTCCTCCAAAACACTGAGGATCAAGTGTCCAAACAGTGGTTTAGAGTGGGTAAGGGAACATTGGAAAGGGAATTACTGCCCTGGAACTAATGTCCGTGGCAGGATTGGAAAGTTAGTAGGGGACAGATGGGTTAGTAACTGAGGGGAGGATAAAATAAAGTTATTCATTTACAAACGCAGTCAGTCGCGGGTTTGATGCGAGATATTTGTCTATGCGAAGTTTAAATGAATCAACGGTGCTGCAGTCTATAACATCTCGGGGAAGCCCATTCCATAAGTTGACAACTTGATTGAAAAATATTTTTTTAGCTTCGTGTGAGTTAAAAGATTTACCAATAATTTTGCACCCGTTTCCCCGCGTGTAATTAGATTGGTCGATAGTGAAGAACTTACTACAGTTCATATTGTCGATGCCTTTGATGATTTTGAACACTTGAATTAAGTCGCCTCTTAATCTGCGCTGGGTTAAAGAAAATAGATTTAATTCTCTAAGACGCTCCTCGTATGGTTTGTTCTTTAGGTATCATTTTGGTAACTCTACATTGAACTCGTTCTAGCTTGTCTATATCTTTTTGGTATTAAGGGCACCAGGATTGAACGCAGTATTCCAGAAGAGGGCGGACTAAGGAATTGTAAAGGGTTAGGATAGTGTCTTTGGATTTATGCTCAAATGACCTGCCTATAAAGCCAATTATTTTGTTTTCCTTCTTACCAACTTCTGAACATTGTTGACTCGGTTTTAGGTTACTTGATATTGTTACTCCCAGATTGGTTTCTCTGTTTACATTCTTAAGCTCAGTGCCATTCATCAAATAGTTTGCTTTCTCATTTTGGTATCCGATATGTAGTACTTTACATTTATCCGCATTGAAACTCATTTGCCAAATTTGGGCCCAACATGACAACTTATCTAGATTGTGTTGCATATCGTCAACTTTTTCTTTTGAGAGTACACTATTTGCAATTTTTGTATCGTCAGCAAATTTTGAGATTGTACAGGTGAGACCCTCATCTATGTCGTTGATGTAAATTAGAAAGAGAATTAGTCCTAGTACCGATCCCTGGGGTACCCCGCTACTTACATTAGTCCATTTAGATGCCTTACCGTTTATGACTACTCTTTGCTTTCTGTCGCTGAGCCAATTTTCTATCCATTTCAACACACCGTCTTGTATTCCATGCGCTTTTAGTTTTAGCAGTAAACGTTTGTGGGGAACTTTGTCAAAGGCCTTTTGAAAATCAAGGTATATAATATCTACAGCTTTACTCCCATCGTAGAGGTTGAGGATATCGTGGAAGAAGTCTAAGAGGTTTGTTAAACAGGAACGTTTTTTTCGAAAGCCGTGTTGAGTATCTTTAAGTATATTATTTTCCTCTAAGTGATTTACGAGTCTGTCTCTTATGAGTGTTTCTAGCATTTTACATACAACTGAGGTTAAGCTAATTGGACGATAGTTACTGGGTAAGGATTTGCTGCCTTTTTTGAATATCGGTGTTACGTTGGCTAGCTTCCACTGATCAGGCATAGTTCCAGACTGCAAGGATTTATTGAATAGCAATGTCAGTGGTTTAGAGAGCTCATCCTTAGCTTCCTTTAGAACTCTAGGTGAGATTGTATCAGGTCCAGGCGTTTTATTTACCTTGAGTTTATCTAAACAATTCAATACTTCTCTCTCTGTAACGGTGATATTATTTAGAACATCTGAATTATCAATCTGAATCGGCAATGGTGTTGGGATATTATCACTGAGGTCTTCTGTTGTAAATACTGATGCAAAGAAGGTATTGAGGGCATTACTCATTTGTACTTCGTCTTTGGTGTATTCTCCATTTTCATCGACTAACGGTCCAACAGTTGAAGTAACTACTTTTTTCTTTCTGATATAAGTATAGAATTCTTTCGGGTTTGTTTTACTTTGATTCGCAACATGTAACTCCAGGGTCTTTTTAATTTGCTTCATTAACTTTTGGAGGAGGAGGAGGTGGGGAGCAGGAGGTCAGAAGTGTGGGAAGCCATGAAAAGAGTGAAGTTGGGGAAAGCACCAGGAGCAGATGGAGTGTGTGGGGAAATGTTGAGGTATGGTGGTGAGATAGTGATAGAATGGGTATGGAAAATGTGCAAACTAGCATGGGAGAAGGGGAGTGCACCCGATGACTGGAAGACTGGCATAATAGTCCCCCTATATAAGGGCAAAGGGGAAAGAGGAGTGTGTGGTAACCACCGAGGAATATGTCTTCTAAGCGTAGTAGGGAAGGTATACAGTAGGGTGGTGATTGAGAGAGTAAGATTGAGATTGGAGAAATGGATAGGCGACGAGCAGGGAGGTTATAGGAAGGGAAGAGGCTGTGTAGATCAGATTTTTACCCTGAATTGTGTTGTGGAGAAATATCTGGAGAAGAAACAAAAGGTGTATGTTGCCTTTATGGACTTGGAGAAGGCCTATGACAGAGTGGATAGAGAAGGTTTGTGGAAAGTACTTAGAATATACGGAGTAGAGGGCAAGTTGCTGAAAGCAGTGAAGAGCATGTATGAGGGTGCAAAGGCGGCAGTACGTGTTGAGAGTGAGCAGAGCGAGTTCTTTGACCTGAATGTTGGTTTGAAAGAGGGGTGTGTGATGTCCCCGTGGTTGTTTACTGTATATATGGATGGAGTCATGAAAGAAATACTATCAAGAGCAGTGGATGTTGGTGTATCGCTGAAAAAGGAGGGAATTGAGTGGAAGCTACCTATAGTGCTGTTTGCGGATGATACAGTTCTGATGAGTGATAATGAATGGGAGTTGCAGGGTCTGGTAAATGAGTTTGGAAAAGTGTGCGAAAAACGGAATTTGAAGGTAAATGCGGGGAAGAGCAAGGTTATGGTCTTCGAAAGGGGTGAAGTCACAGAGTGTGAGGTGAAGCTGAACGGTCAGGCTATGGAGATCGTCAACTCTTTTAAGTATCTGGGCAGTGTGTTGAGTAAAGATGGGACTATGGATGAAGAAGTGCGGGAGAGGGTACAACAGGGGAAGAGGGTTGTAGGAACGCTAAAAGCAGTAACAAGAAATAGGGTGGTCAGTATGGAAGTGGAGAAGTCCTTGCATGACAGTGTGGTAATCCCGACACTGACTTACGGAAGCGAAGCATGGACGTTGGTTGAGAGACTTAGACCAAGAGTGAGAGCAGTGGAAATGAATTACTTAAGGAGTGCGTGCAGAGTTACATGGAGGGATAGACAGACTAATGAGGAGGTAAGAAGGAGGTGTGGTGTGGAGGTAGATGTGCTGGAAAGTGTGAAAAGGAACAACTTAGAGATGGTTCGGCCATATGGAACGTATGGAAAGCGAGAGAATGACTAAGAGGGTGTACGAGAGCGAGGTGGAGGGACAGAGAGGGAGAGGTAGACCGAATGAGAGGTGGAAGGATGGAGTGAGGAAGTATATGAACGAAGGCGGTGCTGGTTGGGGGGAGGAGCGTCGACTGACTGGGGACAGAGGTGCATTGGGCGGTTCGTTCGTGGCCACCCCTTCGGGGATCACGGCGTCAGGCAATAGAGAGATAGATAGATTAACTTTTTGGCTTTGCGTCGTAGCTCTACAAATTTCACCCGTTCTTCGTTCTTCGTCATTTTGTAAGGATTTTAATCTATCATTAGCAAGCAGACAGTTTGAAATATCTTCATTCCACCATTTGGGCTTATTATTATGGCCTGTACGTCGTATTTTCGATGGTATGCAGTCGTGCACTGCTTTTAGGTAAGTGGTTTCGAATAATTCCCAAAATGTATTTATGTCGTTATTGTTAATTAAAAAGCTCCAGTCAGTTTCTTTAAACATAGCTCTAAGTTTATGAAAGTTTGCTTTCTTGAAATTAGGTACTTTTTCGATGCTGCTATTTGGTTCGTTACTAGTAAACTTTAAAGTGAAAGTTATTGTACGATGGTCGCTGTTACTGAATTCATCACCAACATTCAAATTCTCTATTAATTCGTCTTTTGTTGCAAGTACAAGGTCAAGAACGTTATTACCACGGGTCGGCGATCGAAGAGCGAGAGAGAGAGAGAGAGAGAGAGAGAGAGAGAGAGAGAGAGCGAGAGGGAGAGAGAAAGAGAGGGGAGAGGGGGAGGGAGAGAGAGACTTGATTTTAAAACTTTTTTATTTATATTACATGCATTTTTTATTTATATATTTATTTATATGTTTACCATAATTATTTATTGAGAGAGAGAGAGAGAGAGAGAGAGAGAGAGTGAGAGCGAGCGAGAGCGAGCTAGAGCGAGAGCGAGAGAGAGAGAGAAAATTACAAACAGTAACTATAATAACAAACACAACATACTGTATATAGTTGAAATACGACAACAGAGGAAGACGTGCTATCGATCGCCAGGAAAAAATCGACACCTAAATGACACGAAAAGTCTTAATATTAACTAATACAAGAGGCGAAAGGTCTTAAAATCACCATACTAATGGGGCTAAGCATGAGGGAGAAGGGTTTCCAGAAAATACTACCCATCTTCCCTTAAAGGATTGCTAATAATTATCTTGCTGTGAATAAGGGTGACAGGAGACATACAGTGCTTCAGTAACTGGTGATATAATTATTACACGGTTCTATATATACCAATATGAAGGGTGGGGGAAGGAAGGGAAGAAAAATACTGTGATGAAGATGTATTAATGAGTGTGATGAGAGGGGAGAAGAGAGGGAAGGGGGAGGAGGAAGGAGGGGAGGGGAAGAGAGAGGGGAGGGGAGGAAGAGAGGAGAGAGGAAGGGAAGGAAGAGAAGGCAGGGAGAGAAGGCAGGGAGAGAGGGGAGGAAGAGAGGACAAAATTATACTATGATGAAGAGGGATTAGTGAGTGTGATGAGAGGGGAGAAGAGAGGGAAGGGGGAGGAGGAAGGAGGGGAGGGGGGAGGGAAGGAAGGAAGGGGAAAAATACTGTGGTAAAGACAATAAATTAGTGAATGTGATGAGAGGGAAGAAGAGACGGAAGAAGGGGAGGAAGAGGGTAAAATACTATGATTAAACAAATATATTGATGGACATCGATGAGAGGAGAGAAAAGAGGGAAAGAGGAGAAGGGAGGGAAAGAGAGGGGGAGGAAGAGAGAGGGGAGGGGAGGAAGAGAGGGGATAAATACTATGATGAAGAAGAGAGATCGCAAAAAAAAAAAAAAAAAAAGGAAAAGTGGGGATTGGGCCTGAGTATATGGATGGATGGATGGTTTCCAGAGATATACTTCCATAACAGGTAACAGGTGGGATCCACGATATTTTATGAGTGACTGTACGGGCGCGCTAATAAGTCATGTCCCAGCTGTCATTACGTTTGGCTCGCTCTGTGCTGCATTAATGTCTGTCAGATGTTGAATTGGGTGGGTAAGTGTAGGAACATGTTTGTATATTTCACTCAATATGAAGAAATGAAGTTTTGATATTGCCGATACAAATTACTGATCAAAACATAAATGGTGCCGAGACATCACTTATTAGCGCGACTGTACATGTATCAGAGGTAGTAAGCCACTGCCTCACACCAATATCAAACATGCACCAAGCCTTAAAGGGGGATGGGCCGGTTTTCTGGACCACTTTCTCCCTCATGTTTAGCTCCATTAGTACTCAGATGTTAAGATATTTGCCCCATTAGTTAGTCGATTTTAAGACCTTTCACCCCATTTCGTCGTCAATAATTAGACCTTTCGTGTTATTTAGGTGTCAATTTTTTCCCTGGCGAACGATAGTGAGCCTGTAATGTTAGAAGAACCGGCCTTCGGCCGGTAAAGTTTTCTACAGAAAAATGTACAAAATAATCTACAAGGGGGATCTAATGGATGTTTTTTTTTTAATTTGATGGAGGTCTAGGGAGGAAACTACAAAAATAATGAATATATGCAAAAATTATGGAGGTCTAAGGAGGAAACTAGAAAAATAATGAACACATGCAAAAATCGCCCAAAAAGTGAACCATCTCCCCTCAAGAGTTGAAAGGTTGAGCGTGATCGTGAACCGGGGAAGAAAGACCCCGTTGATGGAAACCAAACAACTTGAACACTTGCGAAGTTTCTGAAAGCTTGCTGTACCAAAAACACGTCCAGGATAAAAAGTGTGAAATTATATACGTATAATATATATATATATATATATATATATATATATATATATATATATATATATATATATATGTATTTATATATATATATATATATATAATACGTGCATGTGTGTCACCCCAGTTGGAGGTTCAGACAAACTTCGGGACAGACCATTTTTACGGGAACCAACGTCGACAATAAACTTCATCACAACTCACCCAGGAGAGGAGAGAGAAAATTGAGAGATAGAGAGAGAGGCAAACAGAGCAGGCAGCAAATTAAACGTGTGTGTGTGTGTGTCTGTGAGTGCGTCTGTGTGTGTGTGGGGGGGGGGGGGTCTGTGTTTGTGTATGTGTGGGTCCCATCCTGAAAAGAAAAGAGAGGAAAGGGGAAGTGAAGTCAATTTCGTAGTAGATGAAGTATTGTGAATTTCCTTAGGGAAGAGGAAGGGGGAAGAGAGTAGTGAGGAGAGGAGGATGGGAGGGGATGAGGGAAGAGAGGAAGGTAGGAGGGGTGGAGAGAAAAGGAGGTGAGGAAGGTGTAACGACTGAGGTTTAAATATATCAGGGTTCTTATTCATTGGACTAGTAATGTCATAAATTCTACAACGGAAAGCGCTAGATCCAACCTCTGATGTATATTCCCAGTGAACAAAGAACACAAATACTCTCCAGAGTTCTAATGCAATAATAGGTTATTAAACTCTCAATAAATGTGCGTCTACTCTAGGCTTAATGTTATGTGAAAACAGCCTATTACTACCTATAACCGAAGGTGCTTGGTTATGGTATGCAAAGTAAGGTGGTACAAAGTACAAAGGAGTACAAAGGAAATCAAGCAACAACAGATCTAGTGACCCTTCTAGGTTGCTTGTCCTCCAAAACACTGAGGATCAAGTGTCCAAACAGTGGTTTAGAGTGGGTAAGGGAACATTGGAAAGGGAACTACTGCCCTGCCACTAACGTGGCAGGACTAGGAAGTTAGTAGGGGACATATGGGTTAGTAACTGAGGGGAGGATAAAGTTATTCATTTACAAACGCAGTCAGTCGCGGGTTTGATGCGAGATATTTGTCTAGGCGGAATTTAAATGAATCAACGGTGCTGCAGTCTATAACGTCTCGGGGAAGCCCATTCCACAAGTTGACAACTCGATTGAAGAAGAAGAAATTCTTAGATTCGTGCGAGTTAAAAGATTTACCAATAATTTTGCAACCGTTTCCCCGCGTGTAATTAGATTGGTCGATAGTGAAGTACTTACTACAGTTCATATTGTCGATGCCTTTGATGATTTTGAACACTTGAATTAAGTCGTCTCTTAATCTGCGCTGGGTTAAAGGAAATAGACTTAATTCTCTAAGACGCTCTTCGTATGGTTTGTTCTTTAGGCTAGGTATCATTTTGGTAACTCTACGTTGAACTCGTTCTAGCTTGTTTATATCTTTTTGGTAATAAGGGCACCAGGATTGAACGCAGTATTCCAGAAGAGGGCGGACTAAGGAATTGTAAAGGGTTAGGATAACTTCTTTGGATTTATGCTCAAATGACCTGCCTATAAAGCCAATTATTTTGTTTGCCTTCTTAACAACTTCTGAACATTGTTGACTCGGTTTTAGGTTACTCGATATTGTTACTCCCAGATCAGTTTCTCTGTTTACATTCTTAAGCTGAGTGCCATTCATCGAATAGTTTGCTTTCTCATTTAGGTATCCGACATGTAGTACTTTACATTTATCCGCATTGAAACTCATTTGCCAAATTTGGGCCCAACATGACAATTTATCTAGATTGTGTTGCATATCGTCAACTTGTTCTTTTGAGAGTACGCTATTTGCAATTTTTGTATCGTCAGCAAATTTTGAGATTGTGCAGGTGAGACCCTCATCTATGTCGTTGATGTAAATTAGAAAGAGAATTGGTCCTAGTACCGATCCCTGGGGTACCCCGCTACTTACATTGGTCCATTTAGATGCCTTACCGTTTATGACTACCCTTTGCTTTCTGTTGCTGAGCCAATTTTCTATCCATTTCAACACACCGTCTTGTATTCCATGCGCTTTTAGTTTTAGCAGTAAACGTTTGTGGGGAACTTTGTCAAAGGCCTTTTGAAAATCAAGGTATATAATATCTACAGCTTTACTCTCATCGTAGAGGTTGAGGATATCGTGGAAGAAGTCTAAGAGGTTTGTTAAACAGGAACGTTTTTTACGAAAGCCGTGTTGAGTATCTTTAAGTATGTTATTTTCCTCCAAGTGATTTACGAGTCTGTCTCGTATGACCGTTTCTAGCATTTTACATACAACTGAGGTTAAGCTAATTGGACGATAGTTACTGGGTAGGGATTTGCTGCCTTTTTTGAATATCGGTGTTACGTTGGCTAGCTTCCACTGATCAGGCATAGTTCCAGACTGCAAGGATTTATTGAATAGTAATGTCAGTGGTTTGGAGAGCTCATTCTTAGCTTCCTTTAGAACTCTAGGCGAGATTGTATCAGGTCCTGGCGTTTTATTTACCTTGAGTTTATCTAAACAATTCAATACTTCTCTCTCTGTAACGGTGATATTGCTTAGAACATCTGAATTATCAATCTGAATCGGCGATGGTGTAGGGATATCACTGAGGTCTTCTGTTGTAAAAACTGATGCAAAGAAGGTATTGAGGGCATTATTCATTTGTACTTCGTCTTTGGTGTATTCTCCTTTTTCATCGACTAACGGTCCAACAGTTGAAGTAACTACTTTTTTCTTTCTGATATAACTATAGAATTCTTTCGGGTTTGTTTTACTTTGATTCGCAATATGTAACTCTAAGGTCTTTTTACTTTGCTTAATTAACTTTTTGGCTTTGCGTCGTAGCTCTACAAATTTCACCCGTTCTTCGTCATTTTGTGAGGATTTTAATCTATCATTAGCACATTTTTTAGCAAGCAGGCAGTTTGAAATATCTTTATTCCACCATTTGGGCTTATTATTATGGCCTGGACGCCGTATTTTCGATGGTATGCAGTCTTGCACTGCTTTTAGGTAAGTGGTTTCGAATAACTTCCAAGATGTATTTATGTCGTTATTGTTAATTAAAAAGCTCCAGTCAGTTTCTTTAAACATAGCTCTAAGTTTATGGAAGTTTGCTTTCTTGAAATTAGGGACTTTTTCGATGCTACTATTTGGTTCGTTACTAGTAAACTTTAAAGTGAAAGTTATCGTACGATGGTCGCTGTTACTGAATTCATCACCAACATTCAAATTCTCTATCAATTCTTCTTCTTTTGTTGCAAGTACAATGTCAAGAACGTTATTACCACGGGTCGGCATTCGAACAAATTGATAAAGCGAACTCTCTTGCAAGTTCGTATACAAGTCATGTCCGGAGTGTGAAGTAAGAGTATCGCCCCACTTGGTCACAGGTAAATTAAAGTCGCCAAAAATTACGGTATCTTGTGAGTTACTTACATCTGCAATTTGTTCGTAAATTTCTCGGTCAGTTTGCACTGATTGAGCTGGAGGTCTGTATATTAACGCAAGTATTATTTTTGTACCTTTATTATTCTTTATTAGCACAAAAGATGTGTCGACGTTCACAATTTGAGGTTTTGACACGAGGGTCGGGTTAAGACTTTCTTTGATATAAAATATGATATAAAATGATATAAAATGATATAAAATTTGATATAAAATATCAAATATGGTAAGAGAAGTTACAGCTTACGTTACTTTAATCAATAAATGTCGGGCACTCTTGCATGAAAGAAAGTGCACTAAAGTCCTTCAACACCAACAAGGAATCTTCTTTAAATGTTAGATGCTATCAAGATGCTCGAATCGGAAATGGAACCCAAAAAGGCAGGCAGCGGAACAATGCTCGTGCAGGCTATGCACACAAAAAGGCAGGAGATATAATGCAGTCGGAGCCAAGAATATCCTAAACGCCACAACAATAATAATAATCGCCACGACAATGTAGTATTCCTATCAACAAAAAGAGCCTAAGTCGTTTGTGTCTCAATACATCAAACTAGGCTGCGAAATGCTTGTGTAATCATAAACGGGTATGCATAAAATAGAGTAATTGGTTTAATATACTTAATGTCTACTATGACTGATAAAGTCTAGCTAGAGTCAATGATACGAGATACTGGTGCGCATGGCATGCCGCATAGCCTAGTGCAAATCTCAAGTCTGTGCGTCAAATATTACGTTATAATGAAGGGTAGCTCTCTTGAAAACCTTAATACCGAAGTATTAAGCGTTCTCCTGGCGTACCTCAAAGACAAACAACGAGCTTAGAACAGTGCAGAATGGTATAGGCAAAAAGCCCTCATTCGTGCATGCTCTACTCTCAATGGGACACAGACTAGAATTTACCCAATCAACTCCAGTTCTCAGGTATGTCGTGCAGCTTTTAACTAAAGCCAGCACCCATCGAAAACAATACCTTATAGTATCAGACTCCTAGTCTAGCATTATCTAATCCAGCAGAACACTAATAATTATAGGAAGCGGTACTGAACAATATGAATGCCAACCAATGCTTCGTGATCAACTTATCTTAACAACTAACATACATGGGTTATATCAGACCTTAACGCACAATACAACTGGCCAGCATGAAGCTGATTATGCAGTTAACCAGAGGGGATATAATATTAATAAAAGGTGGTGAAAGGTATGGAAAATGAGAGAGATAGGCAGAGGAAAAGGTTCTCAGGTGCAACGAGGAGGACAGGTATCAAAGGGATAAGAGGGATGCGTTCTAGAAACCAGATCTGAGGGAGAAAGTAGCGAGAGAGCTGTATATATACTAGCACTAGCTCGAGCCGCGTGGGAAAAAAGCGGTAACAAGTCCGCTAACCAATGCTAAAGAAGCCAGCCAAACATGACGTCACAAAGCATGGTAAAAAACTCCCTCAACGAATCCCCACGAGGCCAGCCAGCTATGACGTCATCGAGTATAGCAAACCACTACGCGCCTCCTCTCACTCTGTTCTACTCTCTCTCTCTCTCTCTCAATTCCTATCATTACTACTTAATGATAAAACATATACTTTGCAATTAAATATATAAAGCCTTGACATGGGTGAAAACAAAGAGCCTTTCTGGACTGCCCATGACACGAGCTTTCATATGAAATAAAGCACACAACAATACACCAACTGTAGCCACATCGACTGCCCTGGCAATCCTAGCGAGTCACTGTAGGACAAGCCATGCGGTTCTAACGGAGTGGTTAACGTCACCCCCCGCCCCCCCAAGATTTTTCTCAGGGGCCCAAAGCTCAAAAAAATCTGATGGTTAGAACCCATACTATATCTCTACTTCCCATCACCCAGCGGCAGTAATATATCTGGCACAGTTCTTCAACAAAACATTTTACAAAATTATAACCCTCACCAACACAATAGGTTAAATCATATGTAGTTATGCTCCTCAAGAGCGAGCTTCTCTAGCCCAGCATTCTGAGAGGAGTGCAACTCAGAATTACTGCTATAACATACTGACAAAATTCAACTATCAAAGAAAGAGTTTTTATTTGATTTTTATGTTTTTAATTTGTTTATTTCGGCTGCACTATAGGGGCAAGCCTAGTTTTTTCTTCTATACCAAACGCTTAACTCCTGCTTTACGACCCAATACGCTGGGCTACAACCGCGAGCCAACAAGCACCAAGCGCAATATACTATTCGAACTAAAGCAGGAGGCTACCCGTGTGTCAATCTACCCAGGATCATCTACCCTCAAAAGACAATCTGCAATCACGTTGTCACAACCGGCAATATGGCGTATGTCCAGGTCATATTCCTGTAACATAAGCGACCACCTGGTCAGCCTCATATTCCGATTGTGAAACTGGTTCAAAAACTTGAGAGGGTGATGATCTGTGTAAATTACAACGACTGGACAATAGGCTGGAACATAGACCTCGAAATGCCTCAGTGCAAGTACAATTGCCAGCAGCTCTTTCTCGACAACAGAGTAGTTCTTTTGGGCTGAATTGAACTTCTTCGAGTAGAAACTAACAGGCTGCTCCAGCCCATCATCGTCCTTTTGCATAAGGACGGCACCAGCCCCCATACCACTAGCATCTGTTGCTAGTTGGAAAGGTAGGCTAAAGTCAGGGGCCCTGAGGATCGGGTGAGTGCACAACAGGTGTTTTACTACGCTAAACGCCTTCTCACACTCAGGCGCCCATTTGAATTTCTTATCCTTCGCTAAAAGATCTGTCAGAGGTGCTAGCACGGTAGAGTACTCCTTAACCCGGCAAGCGCGATAGGCCTCACGGAAGGCTTCCTATAGGGAACGCGATAGGCCTCACGGAAGCAAGACCATAAAAAAAGCCTTCCAAAAAAAAAAGGGCCTATCAAAACAAAGGATTTTGTCTCTAGGTGAGATAATTCCCCTCTAGTACTCATCCATGTGTTTCTCACTCCTCCCCCTCCCCTCCTTCCCCACCTTATTCCCCCCTCCCCCCCCTCCTCAATTATCACCTATTTATCCTCTTATTATCATCATTTATCGGTTATTTTTCTCTCCCGCGATAATGTAGCACAAGTGGGTTGCATAAAAGATCGTTATGCAACACCCAGACACCGGCACACACCGCCCCGCTCGTCTCAGTTGACTCCCAGACAGCGAGAGGGGAGGGCTGCCTGTGTCTCTCTCTCGCCTGAGATTATGACCGGGTGGCCAATATCTTCGTTTTTCACCACCCAAATGCTTTTCCCACTTATTTTAGCACTCTTGAAGGTTCATATATACATCATATATGTAAAATAAAAGCATACCGAAAACAAATAATGCTTTATATTGTAAATATAACGAATTCTGTCAGAATCCAGGGCTAGAAATGCACAAATAACTACCCTAGCACCTAGGTCTATATCGCGCTTGTCAGGTTAATGAAGCGTCTGTAGTATCCGATCATACCTAAGAACCTCATGATCTGCTTCTTGGTGGCCGGCCGGGGAAAGTGATCAATCGCAGCTATCTTGTTCTGTGGGGGGCACACCTGACCCAACCCCACCATGAACCCAAGATACTGCACGGACGCCCGCACGAAATCACACTTTGCCAGGTTGACCACCAAGCCAGCCTCACTAAGCCTCTTGAACAGGAGTTCTACGTGCTCACAATGACTCTTAAAGCTGTTGTCATAGATAACAACATCGTCGAGATATACTGTGCAATTAGGAATGTCTGCCGTTATATCATTCATCAAACTCTGAAAGGTAGCGGGTGCGTTCTTTAGGCCATAAGGCATCACGTTACAGCGGTAGGTAGCACCATCCACCACAAAACCACATACCTCATTCGCTCGTTCGGACAAGGGCACCTGCCAGTATCCCTTAACCAAGTCCACCTTGGTTAGGTACTTTGCATTGCCTATCTTGTCCACACAGTCGTCGACCCGAGGAAGAGGGTATGGGTTGGTGGGCGTCAAACCGTTTAACCGTCTGTAGTCTACACAGAATCGCACCTTACCATCCGGTTTTGGTTTCAGCGTGACGGGAGATGTCCACTTCACCACCCCCTTCTCAATCAGCCCCCTTGTTAACATATACTCCAACTCCGCCCGGAGGGCCGGCAGTTTAATAGGGGGCACCCTATAGGGAACTGACTTGAAAGGGGGGTGGTCTCCTACGTCCACGTCGTGCACCTCTAGGGTAGTGAGGCCTGGGTGCTCCGCGAAAACAGAGGGGTATGAACCGAACAGGCGCTCCACAGCCACACGCTGATGCTCAGGTAAGTGTTGCAACGCTTCCTGAGCCGGCTGGTTCGTGTTCCCCGCCCACTGGTTCGCAGAGACATGATGATCCCAGTTATCCTCCACCTGAGCTTGACTGTCCCGTTCTCCTTCTCCACCTTGACTGCTAAACGTCATCACAGGCACAGTGAGAGGCTCAGGGGGGTGCCTCACATACTCCTTCATAAGATTAACGTGACATAACTGATTGCGCTTACGTCTGTCTGGAGTGGCTACCAAGTAATCCAGGTCCGATAGCTTCTCAACCACCCTATAAGGACCAGTGTACTTCGCGGATAAGGGGTGACCTACAAGGGGCAGTAGAATCAACACCTCCAGACCCACGTGAAACTCCCTGAGTTTAACCTTGAGGTCGTACCTGTCCTTCATGAGGGCCTGAGAGCTAGTCAAATTACGGCCAGCCAACTCCAGACTGCGCAACATCCGTTCTCGACTGTCGAGGACATACTTGAGCATAGAACAAGGTTTTTCTGCGCCCTCCCATATTTCTTTAACCATACGGAGAGGCCCTCTCACACGGTGTCCAAAGACGAGCTCATTAGGGCTGAATCCCAAACTTTCCCCAGGTACCTCCCGTGCAGCAAACAAAACATATGGCAGGCCAAGATCCCAATCCTTCCCATTCTCATAGCAATAACAACGAAGCATAGATTTTAAGGTTGAGTGCCATCGCTCTAACACACCCTGGCTCTCCGGATGATACGCAGATGACACAACCGTAACAATCCCATGCTGCTGCATAGTTTGAACAAAGAGGTTAGAAGTGAAGTTGGATCCTTGGTCTGACTGAATCTCCTGCGGGTAACCATACCGGGAAAAATACACTAGCAAGTTTCGGACCACCGTCTTCGCTGACCCATTTCTCATAGGGTACGCATCAGGGTACCTTCTTGCTACATCCATGATGGTCAGGAGAAACTTGTTTCCGGCACTTGTAGGTGGAAGGGGGCCAACCATATCCACTATAACCTTACTAAAGGGAGGCCCACTGACAGGAATGGGGTGTAACGGCGCCTTAGGAATGCTCTGATTTGGTTTGCCAACCTTCTGACACACATCACACATTGCCACCCATGACACAACTTGTGCTCTCAGACCAGGCCACCAAAATAATTTCCCCAAGGCTGCAACCGTCTTACGGACACCCAGATGTCCCGCCAGTGGTACATCATGGGCCAACCTAAGTAGGCTTTCCCTGCAAACCCTTAGCACGACCAGCTGGTCTACCTCTCCTGACCCCCCCCTCCCAATTCCTCTGCGGATCTTGGAATCGCCGGTACAGTATGCCATCAATGAAAAAAAAATCTCCCGACTGTGCATCACTGTCCTCCTCCAACTCGACAGCACCGGTACCACATTCAAGAACCTCCGGGTCTTCTAATTGCAATTTACGAATGTCCGAAGGAGCAAGCTTATCTAAGTGTTTGCGAAACAACTCATGCCCCCCTCCTACATTGAATTTAGCCTCCCGTTGCTCTCTCTCTGTGTATCGTTGCTGTCTCTTCGACTTGTTAAGCCCATCCTCTGCCTTCTTACTAACAGTTAATGGGTCTTCTCCAGACTCGAAAATTGGTCCTAATAATGAGTCCCCGAGAATGTCCGTTGATACTAAACTCTTAACAGCATCAACTTTCAACCCCTTCTCGGTACCTTTCCTCCGCTTGTCTAAAGACTATTGACCAGAATGCGACTCCCTGGATGCAAGAGATCGGGTGACAACACACGCCATAGGTTGCACCCGACACTTCTCAACCCACTCCTGCTCCTCCCTACTCACGTCGGCCGGCTTCTCGGCAACGACCAAGGGTGGAGCCTCAGAAGTAGGCCCCGCAAAGTCGTTGCCGAGAAGGAGGTCGACGCCCCCAACAGGTAACTTCTCCACAATTCCTACATCCACGTCACGAGTCACACCATCAACTTCCATCTTCATTCTTACAAGCGGGTATGACCTTGTTGCATTAACCCCCTGAACCACAACCACCCGCGCCGTATTTACAGGTTTACCAGTGAAATTCCTCAACAATGTTTGCGATGCCCCAGTGTCACGCAAAATTCTCACCTCATGTCTTCTACCCCCCAACTCCACACAACCGAGTCCCCTGTGGTCACTAAAGGCATCATGGACACGGAATAAGCCTTCCGGATCCTTCTGCACTGGCAGTGTGTTTACCTCGGAAGAATTGCCTCTAACAAACTCCGATGTCCTCTTGAACACTCCAATGCCGTGAGCAAAAGACACGGATGCCGGAGGAGGTCGACTAGGGCACTCATTTGCTTTATGACCCTCCTTGTGGCACCTAAAACACATAAATTTTGGTTTCGGCTTATACTGTGATGTAAAAGGCCCCTGACTTTTCTTATACGGCGTGGTGTTAGATTTGGATTCAGTTTTAGTTTCATTGCTCTTTTGTTTAAATGTGTCATTGCTACGGGGAGGGGGAGGATAACGGTCCTTAGCACTTGCATCGTACTTCTGTGAGGACCCGCAACCCCGAATCAACGACAGCCGTAGATCAGCCATTTCTGCTGCTTCTACTAGAGTTCTTGGGTATTTCTCCTTTAAGTTCAAAGTTAGATCACCGCCCGTGCTCTTAAAGAACTGCTCCAACATCATCAACTGCTTAACTCCATCAAACGTTGTTACCTTCTCAGATCGGAGCCAGTTCCCCATAGCATCGGACAAGTCCCGGGCGTGTTCCAAAAAGGTGCTATCTCTTCCCTTAGTTACACCCCGGAACTTCAAACGGTACGTTTCTGGTTGCAGTTCGTAAGACCTCAGGACAGCCTCCTTGAGATCCTCATACACAATACATGACTCCAAAGGTAACGCATCGTAGGCTTTAAGACCCTTGCCTATTAATCTAGAGGATACAAGTGCTGCCCATTTATTCTCTGGCCACTGGTGTTCCTGGCACTTCTTCTCAAAGCGTGCGAAAAATTCTGTTACACCACTCCCATCAAACACCGGAACCAGTTTCAATAAGTGCGAGAGAGACTGATCATGAGCACGGTTACCAGCCCCAAGTCGCTGTCCCGTTGTCTCTACTCGCGACTACTCTACGTCCCTGTCGGCACAGTACTTAGTCGACTCAGCTTGGATTTTTGCTAGCTCTATTTGATGCTGAAGCTCACCTGCCCTTTGTTGCAGGTGACTGTTTCTCTCTTCTATCTTGGCTAATTCTATTTGCTGCTGAATCTTAGCTAATTCGAGCTGAAGCAATAATTCTGGAGTTAACCCTTGAGGAGGTGAAGGTGCTACAATGTTTGAAATTACCGGTGGTCCCCCCAGGGGCAACCAACCCTGCCAGTCACCACCCAACTGTGGACGCGTACTCGGGGTCGGCAAACTACTGGGATGGCTGGGAGTCGAGTGTAGGGGAAGCATGGCCGACGGGCTCTGAGCACTCAACCCATCTCGCTCACCAGTCACCCTGCCCAGTACACACGTTATCAAGTTATCCCTGGTCATGCTGCTAGTACGCGCATGACCGATAGCTGTGGCCAGGCATTGAAGACCGTACCGATTCATACCCTCCAACCGCTCGGCAGTAACAGGCCATTGCAAAAATATCCTAGCATCCTCCTCACAGTTCACCTGATTAACCATTTCATCATACTGCTGTTCCTCAGTTTCGACATTACGTACTGTGTCTCCATTCTCCTCTGATCCGGTATAAGACAGAATGCTCACAAAAATGTCCCACCTCAATATTCAGAAAAGCACCCCAAACTCTTATACCTCAATATACACACAAACATTCTCGGAAATACTCAAGGGCTATACTATGTTGCAAAAAAAAAATATTCTTGCTGATCCCCGCAAAATATTCCCCAAAACAACAAATGTTCCCTGCTAATAAATGTAGGTTCACCAAATCCTAGGTAAGGTCGCCATTTGTTACGACTGAGGTTTAAATATATCAGGGTTCTTATTCATTGGACTAGTAATGGCATAAATGCTACAACGGAAAGCGCTAGATCCAACCTCTGATGTATATTCCCAGTGAACAAAGAACACAAATACTCTCCAGAGTTCTATATGCAATAATAGGTTATTAAACTCTCAATAAATGTGCGTCTACTCTAGGCTTAATGTTATGTGAAAACAGCCTATTACTACCTATAACCGAGTGGTGATGGGCTGGTCTATCAGAGTGAGAACTGAGCGATCTCTGCCATACCCATAGCTTACTCTGACTGTTCCTTTTACTTATATATTTTCTAGATCTCAAGTGTCTCTTGCGTGGATTGACCTCCTAATCTACCAAGATTGGAAGCCAAAGCGTCACATCTTTCCTTTGCCCCTCAACTTTCTCTTCATAATTGCTGAGGGGCACAGGGCCCTGGGTGGGGCTTTGGTTTCCCGGGCGTTTCCGCACCCTCCTCAGCTCCCCGTCGTGGAGTGGCTTCGGTCACCCTGGCTTTATTGTGGTCGGCGGGGAGGGTTCTGTGGGGGCGCTCGGTTGTGGCCTTGGCCTTGCTCGGGGCCTTGGGGCTGTTCGGCCAGGCAGCTTGGGGAAAAACAACAACAACAACCGAAGGTGCTTGGTTATGGTATGCAAAGTAAGGTGGTAAGAGAAGTTACAGCTTACGTTACTTTAATCAATAAATGTCAGGCACTCCTGCATGAAAGAAAGTGCACTAAAGTCCTTCAACACCAACAAGGAATCTTCTTTAAATGTTAGATTCTATCAAGATGCTCGAATCGGAAATGGAACCCAAAAAGCAGGCAGCGGAACAATGCTCGTGCAGGCTATGCACACAAAAAGGCAGGAGATATAATGCAGTCGGAGCCAAGAATATCCTAAACGCCACAACAATAATAATAATCGCCACGACAATGCAGTATTCCTATCAACAAAAAGAGCCTAAGTCGTTTGTGTCTCAATACATCAAACTAGGCTGCGAAATGCTTGTGTAATCATAAACGGGTATGCATAAAATAGAGTAATTGGTTTAATATACTTAATGTCTACTATGACTGATAAAGTCTAGCTAGAGTCAATGATACGAGATACTGGTGCGCATGGCATGCCGCATAGCCTAGTGCAAATCTCAAGTCTGTGCGTCAAATATTACGTTATAATGAAGGGTAGCTCTCTTGAGAAACCTTAATACCGAAGTATTAAGCGTTCTCCTGGCGTACCTCAAAGACAAACAACGAGCTTAGAACAGTGCAGAATGGTATAGGCAAAAAGCCCTCATTCGTGCATGCTCTACTCTCAATGGCACACAGACTAGAATTTACCCAATCAACTCCAGTTCTCAGGTATGTCGTGCAGCATTTAACTAAAGCCAGCACCCATCGGAAACAATACCTTATAGTATCAGACTCCTAGTCTAGCATTATCTAATCCAGCAGAACACTAATAATTATAGGAAGCGGTACTGAACAATATGAATGCCAACCAATGCTTCGTGATCAACTTATCTTAACAACTAACATACATGGGTTATATCAGACCTTAACGCACAATACAACTGGCCAGCATGAAGCTGATTATGCAGTTAACCAGAGGGGATATAATATTAATAAAAGGTGGTGAAAGGTATGGAAAATGAGAGAGATAGGCAGAGGAAAAGGTTCTCAGGTGCAACGAGGGGGACAGGTATCAAAGGGATAAGAGGGATGCGTTCTAGAAACCAGATCTGAGGGAGAAATTAGCGAGAGAGCTGTATATATACTAGCACTAGCTCGAGCCGCGTGGGAAAAAAGCGGTAACAAGTCCTCTAACCAATGCTAAAGAAAGCCAAACATGACGTCACAAAGCATGGTAAAAAACTCCCTCAACGAATCCCCACGAGGCCAGCCAGCTATGACGTCATCGAGTATAGCAAAACACTACGCGCCTCCTTTCACTCTGTTCTACTCTCTCTCTCTCTCTCTCTCTCTCAATTCCTATCATTACTACTTAATGATAAAACATATACTTTGCAATTAAATATATAAAGCCTTGACATGGGTGAAAACAAAGAGCCTTTCTGGACTGCCTATGACACGAGCTTTCATATGAAATAAAGCACACAACAATACACCAACTGTAGCCACATCCACTGCCCTGGCGATCCTAGCGAGTCACTGTAGGACAAGCCATGCGGTTCTAACGGAGTGGTTAACGTCACAAAGGGAGGAGAGGAGGTGAGGATGGGAGGAGATGAGGTGAGGTAGGGAGGAAAGGTGAGGTAGGGAGGAAGGGAGGAAAGGAGGTGAGGAATGGATGAAATGAGGTGAGGAAGGGAGGAGGTGAAGCGAGGTAGGGAGGAGATGAGGTGAGGAAGTGAGGAAGGGAGGAAAGGAGGTGAGGTAGGGAGGAGAGAATGTGAGGACGGTAAAGGAGGGAAGGGATGAACGAGGGGTGACTAGGACAAGAAGATAAATTGTGCCCAAATGCATATCAAATATTTATACCGAAGTCGATGATGTGTTTCAATAATTTCACATGAAGGTACATGCAAATATTTTGGTAACTCTACGTTGAACTCGCTTCAATTTGTTAATATATTTTTGGTAGACCTGAACGCAATATTCCAGAAGTGGACGGACTAACGAATTGTAAAGAGTGAGGATTACATCTTTGGATATATGCACAACAAATCTGCCTGTAAAACCTATAATTGTGTTTGCTTTCTTAACAACTTCTATACATTGTTGACTAGGTTTAAGGGAGCCCACCTCGGTTTTTTTCTCTTTCTCTCCCTCTCTCTTTGGTTTGTATCCATTCGGACCCATTCAGCCTAGTGTGTTAAGACGTTTGCCCTAATCCAGGTGTCAACATTTTCCTGGCGAGCGGTAGCGAGCCAGCATATATATATTTTTATTTTGACAGCAAGCTAAATTTGAATATTTTTCGATAGAAAAATGTCTCCGGCGAAGCCGGATTTCTCCATACAATGCTGGCTCGCTATCGCTCGCAAGGAAAAAATCGACACCTGGATGGGGATTAACGTCTTAAAACAGTTGGCTGAATGGGGCCGAATGGATACAAGCCAGGGAAAGAGAGACAAGGAGAAAAAGATAAAAAAAAACGGTGACCCCCCTTAATGTCCCTGGATATTGTTACTCCCAAGTCCGTTTCTGCACAGTATGTACAGTAGGCTGGCGGAATGAACTGTATTATTGGGAGTGTAATTATAACTGCATTAATCAAACGGAATTATTCACCAATCAACATTAGCGTTAATTGTCACGGAACTTGGACTAATGAACCTAGGAATGGTAAGGGGAGGCAGTTGGTTTTTCGAGTCCTCCTCCTCCCTCATGTTTAGCCCTATTAGTTATGAGATTACAAGACATTCGCCCCATTAGTTTGCCTTAACTGAGGTGTGCAGTTTACAAGCTTTATATTTTTAACCCTTTTAGTGCGGGAAACGTATACTTTAAAGCGGTGGGTCGACGTATATATTTGCTTATTTATGTATCTTTATTTAAATATTTGTTTAGTTTCCTCCCTAGACCTCCATCAAGCTTTAAAAAACACCCACCCAAGACCCTCCTTTAGGATAAATTTGTAAATTTTTCGATAGAAAAATGTCCCGGCTGAAGGCCGGTTCCTCTTAAATTACAGGCTCGCTATCGCTCGCCAGGAAAAAAATCGACACCTAAATGGATATTGTTTTCCATTGCTCCCCCTCCAATGTTGACCAATAACCCGAACCCCTTCCCATTCCACAGTGGTTATAAAGTCTCTCCCTCTGTCCAATACTCTCGTGCACCCTCTGACAGCCACTCCTACTACTGCCTAAACTGAGGTGTGCAGGTGACAGCTTTACACTTTTAAGGGGACATTGATTATTTTTGGGAGTCTATTCATTTATATATTCATAATTTGTTTTAGTTTCCTCCCTAGACCTCCATCAAACTTTAAGAAAAAATATCCATTGCATCCCCCAACGAGATAAGTTTGTATATTTTTCGGTAGAAAAATGCCACTGCCGAAGGATGGTTCCTCCACAATTACAGGCTCGCTATCGCTCGCCAGGAAAAATATCGACACCTAAAGGGCACGAAATGTCTTAATATTAACAAAGAAATTGGGCGAAAGGTATTAAAATCAACAAACTAATGGGGCAAGCGTCTTAAAATCTCAAAACTAATGGGGATAAGCATGAGGAAGAAAGGGGACCAGAAAAAGGGCCCATCTCCCCTTAACCCGTTCAGTACCAGTGCCGTCCTTTTCATGGTATGCTGGCTACTAATATACGATTTTATTCAGCTTAATATGGACCTCCAGCAATGAACAGGCTTCGAACTATCTCACTTAACCCTTTTTACCAGCACAGATCCTTCTTAAACTGCACAAAATCGTCTATACAGTATATAGCTAGAATAAAATGAAAAAGACTTCACCGGTACAGAAGGGGTTAAAATGGTGTATAAAGGTTACTGTAGTCTGTTCCTTATAGATAGGCCAGAAATCAGGAACCCTAACCTCTGCATCTCTCGCTCTCTCTCTCTCTCTCTCTCTCTCTCGCTCTCTCTCTCTCTCTCTCCATCTATCTATCTATCTATCAATCTATCTCTCTCTCTCTCTCGACCTGTTTTATCTCACTCTCTATCTCTATCTCTCTCTCAATCTATCTATCTAGCTGTGTCTGTGTGGGTGTTGGTGTGGGTGTTTAAGGATCACCAAAGATTCGAACCGCAGTCAATCAGAATGATTTCCCATGGGCCCCAAGGTCTTTGAGATACTGCTGATTCCCGGCAACTCTCTGGACCTTTATCATATAATATCAGTGAAGTATGGAATCTGTGGTAGGTAAAGTTTAACGGAGGGTAAGATAAGAACAGGGAGAGGATATAAAGGGAAATTATTTGGTGAACATTAAGGCCACTTTTATATTATGTGTTATATATATACTGTATGTATATAATTATATATATATATATATATATATATATATATATATATATATATATATATATATATAATTATATATACAGTATATATATTTTTGTATTAGTTTTTAGTTTCCTCCCAGACCTCCAACCTTAAAGACACACCCAACTAAGTAAAAATATAATTTATATCTGTATAATATTATAGCATGTATAAAGAACACATTGATTAACATTTAACCACATACACATAACGGAGAACGGAAAGGAAAATTACGGAAAGAGCGCTTGTGTGACATACAGTAGAGAGAGAGAGAGAGAGAGAGAGAGAGAGAGAGAGATAGATAGAGAGAGAGAGAGAGAGAGCGAGATTGAGAAAGTGAGTACGATTATATAAAAATAAAAATGGATAATGTTACAAAGGAACTAGGATATTTTCAGGAAGCGAATGAGAGGAAATAACGGAGAAAGAATAGAGACGGAAGAGGGGGGGAGGAACGGAATTTCGACAAGCAGTGAAAAAAAAACAAAAAACAAAAAAAAAAAAAGGGAAAAGTGGGGATTGGGCCTGAGTGAATAGATAGATAGTAAAAAGCCCGACACAGAAAGAAAAGATATTAAGGGAGCCCACCTCGTTTTTTTCTCTCTCTCTCCCTCTCACTCTGTGTTGTATCCATTCGGCCGCATTAGCCTATTGTTTTAAGACGTTTATCCTCATCCAGGTTTCATTTTTTTCCTGGCGAGCGGTAGCGAGCCACCATATATTTTGGATATACTTTATCAGAAATCAGCCGCCTAGCCCAGTTTATTTGTCGATACTAGTGCAAAATATTCCCGAAATATTATCAGAAAAAAACTTGTTCATGGAAAATGGACAGATAAAGTGTTCGTGTGACAGCGGCTTAAGGGGAGACAGACCGTTGTTTCTGGACCCCCTTCTCCCTAATGTTTAGCCCCACTAGTTTTGAGATTTTAAGACGTCGGTTCCATTAGTTTGGGGATTTTATGACCTTTCACCCCTTTCTTTGTCAATATTAGGACCCTTCGTGCCATTTAGGTGTCGATTTTTTCCTGGCGAGCGAGAGCAAGTCTGTAATTTTAGGAGGAATCGGCCTTTGGCCGGGACATTTTTCTACCGAAAAAAATGTACAAATCTATCTAGGTGCTTTTCTAAGCTTGGTGGAGGTCTAGGGAGGAAACTAAAAAAAAGGGGGTCTAGGGGGTGTTTTTCGAAGCTTGATGTAGGTCTAGGGAGGAAACTAAAAAATATATATATGAATAAATGAATTAATAGACGAAACGAACAGCCAATGTCCCCTTAGGGATGGTTCACTTGTTGGGCAATTTTTGCATGTATTCATTGTTTTTCTACAATCCTCCCTTGACCTCCATCAAATATATATAACTTGACTACTTCTTTTAACGTGACGATAGTGCGTTGTTATATGTGCGATTAGTTTGCTTGGGAAACAGATTAACTTGCTTATGTAGTAATGTACACCCTATGTGGTGGATTGTGTTCTTTTATTTAATAATTTTCATTTTAGTAAACGTTGTTTCCACATAGCGATTTTGATAATTTAATTTGACTTTATATTGTCCTTGTCCCAATTTTGGTTTGTTTAGTTTGCAAGTTTTACATTTTAATAAAAAAAAAAACATCCATTAGATCCCCCTTCTAGATTAATGTGCACATTTTTCACTAGAAAACTGTCTCGGCCAAAGGCCGGTTCTTCAAAAATTACAGGCTCATCTATCGTTCGCTAGGGAAAAAATCGACACCTAGATAGCACGAAAGGTCTAAATATTGAGAAGAAATGGGGCGAAAGGTGTTAAAATCGTCAAACTAATGGGGCAAGCATCTTAAAATCTGAAAACTAATGGGGCTAAACATGAGGGAGAAAGTGGTTCAGAAAACAGGCCCATCTCCCCTTAAATGTGTGTGATAAAGTGTGAAGGAGGTAATAATGGGAAGACAGAGGGTGGGAGGAAAGTCGGAATGACGTACAACCAGACTGATGCCAGGATAAAACAATTGTGGAGAGAGTACAAAGGAGTACAAAGGAAATCAAGCAACAACAGACCTAGTGACCCTTCTAGGCTGCTTGTCCTCCAAAACACAGAGGATCAATTGTCCAAACGTTGGTTTAGAGGGGGTAAGGGAACATTGGAAAGGGAACTACTACCCTGCCACTAACGTGGCAGGACTAGGAAGTTACTAGGGGACATATGGGTTAGTAACTGAGGGGAGGATAAAATAAAGTTATTCATTTACAAACGCAGTCAGTCGCGGGTTTGATGCGAGATATTTGTCTATGCGGAATTTAAATGAATCAACGGTGCTGCAGTCTATAACGTCTCGGGGAAGCCCATTCCACAAGTTGACAACTCGATTGAAGAAGAAATTCTTAGATTCGTGTGAGTTAAAAGAGTTACCAATAATTTTGCAACCGTTTCCCCGCGTGTAATTAGATTGGTCGATAGTGAAGTACTTACTACAGTTCATATTGTCGATGCCTTTGATGATTTTGAACACTTGAATTAAGTCACCTCTTAATCTGCGCTGGGTTAAAGGAAATAGATTTAATTCTCTAAGACGCTCTTCGTATGGTTTGATCTTTACGCTAGGTATCATTTTGGTAACTCTACGTTGAACTCGTTCTAGCTTGTTTATGTCTTTTTGGTAATAAGGGCACCAGCATTGAACGCAGTATTCCAGAAGAGGGCGGACTAAGGAATTGTAAAGGGTTAGGATAACGTCTTTGGATTTATGCTCAAGTGATCTGCCTATAAAGACAATTATTTTGTTTGCTTTCTTAACAACTTCTGAACATTGTTGACTCGGTTTTAGGTTACTCGATATTGTTACTCCCAGATCGGTTTCTCTGTTTACATTCTTAAGCTGAGTGCCATTCATCGAATAGTTTGCTTTCTCATTTAGGTATCCGATATGTAGTACTTTACATTTATCCGCATTGAAACTCATTTGCCAAATTTGGGGCCAATGTGACAATTTATCTAGATTGTGTTGCATATCGTCAACTTGATCTTTTGAGAGTACGCTATTTGCAATTTTTGTATCGTCAGCAAATTTTGAGATTGTACAGGTGAGACCCTCATCTATGTCGTTGATGTAAATTAGAAAGAGAATTGGTCCTAGTACCGATCCCTGGGGTACCCCGCTACTTACATGGGTCCATTTAGATGCCTTACCGTTTATGACTACTCTTTGCTTTCTGTCGCTGAGCCAATTTTCTATCCATTTCAACACACCGTCTTGTATTCCATGGGCTTTTAGTTTTAGCAGTAAACGTTTGTGGGGAACTTTGTCAAAGGCCTTTTGAAAATCAAGGTATATAATATCTACAGCTTTACTCTCATCGTAGAAGTTGAGGATATCGTGGAAGAAGTCTAAGAGGTTTGTTAAACAGGAACGTTTTTTACGAAAGCCGTGTTGAGTATCTATAAGTATGTTATTTTCCTCTAAGTGATTTACGAGTCTGTCTCTTATGACCGTTTCTAGCATTTTACATACAACTGAGGTTAAGCTAATTGGACGATAGTTACTGGGTAGGGATTTGCTGCCTTTTTTTAATATCGGTGTTACGTTGGCTATCTTCCACTGATCAAGCATAGTTCCAGACTGCAAGGATTTATTGAATAGTAATGTCAGTGGTTTGGAGAGCTTATCCTTAGCTTCCTTTAGAACTCTAGGCGAGATTGTATCAGGTCCAGGCGTTTTATTTACCTTGAGTTTATCTAAACAATTCAATACTTCTCTCTCTGTAAAAGTCATATTGCTTAGAACATCTGAATTATCAATCTGAATCGGCGATGGTGTAGGGATATCACTGAGGTTTTCTGTTGTAAAAACTGATGCAAAGAAGTTATTGAGGGCATTACTCATTTGTACTTCGTCTTTGGTGTATTCTCCATTTTCATCGACTAACGGTCCAACAGTTGAAGTAACTACTTTTTTCTTTCTGATATAACTATAGAATTATTTCGGGTTTGTTTTACTTTGATTCGCAATATGTAACTCTAGGGTCTTTTTACTTTGCTTAACCCTTATTTAGCGGCGAGCAACATAAGTCGAGTTAAATAAAGCTGGACTATGTGGCGGCGCTCGACATAACTCGAGTGGCAATTTCAGCACGTAATGTGGCTGAGAGAGAGAGACAAGTGGTGGCAGGAGACTAGCGAGCGTATGACTGCTCCAGACCACCGCGGCGAACCTACTGACACAAATCTCAGCTCCCTCCTCCCTCTCTCACTCGCTACATACTCAATTATGTACCGAAAGTACCGAATTACCTGCTTTTTGCACTCGCGTTGCACGGTTATTGCAAGAAAACTATCCATCATACAAGGATCGTTATGGTGTCATTCGAAAGCTCTGTTTATGCCCTTTCAGGGATAGGTACTTGTTTTACGTTCTGGGTCTTATTTAGGCATGAAAATGATCACGTAAACAGCCCTATTTTGGCTAAAAACACCCCGCTGGGCGGTACACATAAATAAACTGCATAGGCCGCTCGTAAGGTGTTAATAAACTTTTTGGCTTTGCGTCGTAGCTCTACAAATTTCACCCGTTCTTCGTCATTTTGTGAGGATTTTAATCTATCATTAGCAAATTTTTTAGCAAGCAGGCAGTTTGAAATATCTTTATTCCACCATTTGGGCTTATTATTATGGCCTGGACGCCGTATTTTCGATGGTATGCAGTCTTGCACTGCTTTTAGGTAAGTGGTTTCGAATAACTTCCAAGATGTATTTATGTCGTTATTGTTAATTAAAAGCTCCAGTCAGTTTCTTTAAACATAGCTCTAAGTTTATGAAAGTTTGCTTTCTTGAAATTAGGGACTTTTTCGATGCTACTATTTGGTTCGTTACTAGTAAAGTTTAAAGTGAAAGTTATCGTACGATGGTCGCTGTTACTGAATTCATCACCAACATTCAAATTCTCTATCAATTCTTCTTTTGTTGCAAGTACAATGTCAAGAACGTTATTACCACGGGTCGGTGTTCGAACAAATTGATAAAGCGAACTCTCTTGCAAGTTCGTATACAAGTCATGTCCGGAGTGTGAAGTAAGAGTATCGCCCCACTTGGTCACAGGTAAATTAAAGTCGCCAAAAAATACGGTATCTTGTGAGTTACTTACATCTTCAATTTGTTCATAAATTTCTCGGTCAGTTTGCACTGATTGAGCTGGAGGTCTGTATATTAATGCAAGTATTATTTTTGTACCTTTATTATTCTTTATTAGCACAAAAGATGTGTCGACGTTCACAATTTGAGGTTTTGACAAGAGGGTCGGGTTAAGACTTTCTTTGATATAAAATAAAACGCCACCTCCATTTTTATTTATTCGGCTTTTCTCAAACATTACATAACCGGGAAGTGAATATTCTGCTAAAAAGTCTCTATCTACTGTATTGAGCCAAGATTCTGTTATACCAATCACATCATAATTTTCAGTAAACACTAGTTCCTCTAAATCTGAAAAATTATTGCGTATGCTATGAGCGTTTGCATAGAAAACCTTTAAAGTTGCGGTTTTGGAACTCACAGAACGTTCTTTAAGCAAATTTTTGGTTCTGATCGGATCTACAGTTACAGTCATGGCTGACATCGGTCCTCGGTCGTTATCCCTGGCGGTTTTGAATTTCGGTCGTGTTGGTGGAGCTTTATCCAAATTCGCGGTTCTTGACAGATTAGCATTTAATTCCTTCGCAGGATGCCGCCCTCGCTGTCTTCGGTCCTCCTCTCTGGTTGTCCTGTGCTGAGTTGATTTCTTCTCCGAAAATCCTTCACCGAATCGTTGAGAAGACGCCCAAAACGTGCTGCTCCCACCTGGTTCAGATGAACTCCATCGTCCGAAAACAAATAGTCATCGTAGTAGAAATTGTCCCAGGTGTCGACGAATCCCACGTTTTCCTTCCTGCAGAGGTTTGCTAGACAACGATTTGTGCTGGTGGCTATGTTGTAAAATCGGCTCTCTACACCAAGCCGGGGGACGATTCCTGAGACGATGATCCTTGATGACTTCTCCTTAAACGACTTGATCAGCTGCTGGTACTTTAAAAGCAAATCTTCCGACCGGGTTCCCCGCTGTACATCGTTGGATCCAACGTGGATGACGTACATTGTATTAGCAGGGGCCAGCTTAGATACTTCGTCAACTGCAGCAACTACGTCGTCCACACCACCACCAGGGATACAAAAACGCTTCCTGGTCTTAGGTGCTCTGGCGCAAAACTCTGTGAGCTGACCACGTATCATCGAGTCTCCCACAAGCCGCCGGACTTCTTCTATTTCCGCTTCGTCATCTGAGTCTGCGAGTATCTGGAAGCGGTTTTGACACGAGAGAGAGAGAGAGAGAGAGAGAGAGAGAGAGAGAGAGAGAGAGAGAGAGAGAGAGAGAGAGGGAGAACATAATTATGAAGGAGGTAATAATGGGAAGACAGAGGGTGGGGGGAAAGTCGGAATGACGTACAACCAGACTGATGCCAGGATAAAACGATTGTGGAGAGAGAGAGAGAGAGAGAGAGAGAGAGAGAGAGAGAGAGAGAGAGAGAGAGAGAGAGAGAGAGAGAGAGAGAGAGAGAGAGAGAGAGAGAGAACATATGGTGTAAGACAGAGGGTGGGGGGAAAGTCGGAATGACGTACAACCAGACTGATGCCAGGATAAAACGATTGTGGAGAGAGAGAGAGAGAGAGAGAGAGAGAGAGAGAGAGAGAGAGAGAGAGAGAGAGAGAACATATGGTGTAAGACAGAGGGTGGGGGGAAAGTCGGAATGACGTACAACCAGACTGATGCCAGGATAAAACGACTGTGGAGAGAGAGAGAGAGAGAGAGAGAGAGAGAGAGAGAGAGAGAACATATGGTGTAAGACAGGAGATAATAAAACAATTACAAAACTAAACAGGGTAACAGGTAGCCAACAACAAACAGGCACAGAGAGAGAGAGAGAGAGAGTACAAAGGCGTACAAAGGAAATCAAGCAACAATAGGTCTAGTGGCCCTTCTAGGCTGCTTGTCCTCCAAAACACTGAGGATCAAGTGTCTAAACAGTGGTTTAGAGTGGGTAAGGGAACATTGGCAAGGGAAATACTGCCCTGGAACTAATGTCCATGGCAGACAGAGAGAGTGAGTGAGAGTGTGAGGTAAAGAAAATGAGAGAGAGAGAGAGAGAGTGAGAGAGAGAGAGATTTACATATATTTACATAGATACACTGGCCACACAGACCTTACGATCCAAACGAGGTGGTCAGGACTTAATTCTAGTAGAGATGGCATATCCGATAGATAAGGAAAGTTGAAGGAAAGGATAGAAAAGAAAATCTGAGAGAGAGAGAGAGAGTGAGAGTGAGAGAGAGGGAGAGAGAGAGTTACATAGATACACAGACTGCACAGACCCTGTTGTCCCTACTATGGTCCGTTCATTCTAGGTTGGACAGAAATCGTAACCCCTAACCTATCATAACTCAAATAGGACTAGAGTAATCGAGATAATATTTCAACCAAATAGGAAGACTTAGCTAGGGAATATGTGTATAAATTGACAGCTCATTTGCTCTAGCCCTTTATGAGTTACAGGGGTTATAGGCAGTACGTAATTAATTATTAAGTAACACCCCTTTTTAACATTAATCATCAATTACAAACCCCAATGCACTTGAATAAACTAATGAAAGCATATGGTCCTCCCGGGATTCGAACTCGGGACACCACACCCAGAATATAAACATCTAAACCATACAAAATGCTAAAAGGTGGAAGGTAAAGACAGGAACAGCGCTCTCTCCCCACCCACCTCTCATTCCAACTTGTGTCAGCATGAAATCTAGTTGGGGAAACAAGGCCCCCAACAGAATGAGAAAATGTCTACATGGAAACTATTAGTAAAGAACAAAGTTGAGAAACATTGGATGCTACTGATATCAGAGGGAGAGAGAGAGAGAGAGAGAGAGAGAGAGAGAGAGAGAGAGAGAGAGATAATTAGATAAATAATATACAAAAGGTGTTTGGAATGCACGAGGTGATTGGGAACAATTATGCGGATAGAAAATACTTGATACAATTTACAAAATATTATGCACGTTTAGAGTATAGATAGTCAGTCAGTCATAATTTTATTTCATAAAAAGACATATACATACACTTTTTACAGAGTTATTTACGTAATCTACATTAAGCTAAAAGTCCTTAGCGCATAGTTGGTTCTGTGTTCTGTACATAAACAATTCTTGATCTGATAGCATTGATATCATTTAGCAATAAGTTAGTAAATCCATACTCATGTAGGATTATTTTTTCAACATCCTTTACAAGAAAAGATCTATGTAACATGTAATACATGTTCTTCTCTATAAAACTACATAGCCTTATGAGATTTCTATATACAAATCTTATTTTCATCCAGTTAACCAAATGCCTAAACACCATCACTCCACATTCTCTACAAGCACTGTGGTTGCTCTCCCAGTACTTCATATTCAATATTTTCTTTATTGCCTTGTGGTATCCAATGGAAAACTGCTTAAACGGTATATAACATTTTCTATTATTAAACCAAAGTTCAGCGCCATAAAAATTCAAACCGTAGCTTTGAAATAAATTTAAAAATACTTCAGTACTCGTGTTGCTAAACTTTCTTAAAAGACAATTAAACTCATTGTAAAACTTATTTCTGCATCTTATCATATCCAAGTCATTATTAAGATTACAATCAATTATAAAACCCAAATATTTGTATTCAGAAACAATATTTAATTTGTTATTGTCTAAATATATGAAAGGATTCATTTCCTGTCCATACTTATATTTACAGATCATACATACTGATTTTGCAGAGTTAATAGATAAGTCTAGTTGTTTAATTTCATGATCCATAATATCTATCAATATTTGCAGACCTCTAGATAGATAGATAGATAGATAGATAGAAAGATAGATAGATAGATAGATAGATAGACAGATAGATACATAGATAGATAGGGATAGATAGATTGATAGATAGATATATAGACATTTTAGTTCATGCCTTTGCAGTATAAAGTTTTAGAATATTGACACAATAAATTAAAAAAAGAACTCCACCCTAGACTAGCTCCAGCCGCGTTAACCCCTACAGTACCGGTGACATCCTGTTCATTATATTCTGGCAATTAGTACACGATTTTAATCAGCAAT
Source organism: Paralithodes platypus (assembly GCA_032716605.1). Taxonomy (NCBI): domain Eukaryota; kingdom Metazoa; phylum Arthropoda; class Malacostraca; order Decapoda; family Lithodidae; genus Paralithodes; species Paralithodes platypus. The sequence continues at coordinate 38,124,652 of CM064482.1, read as the reverse complement.
AATTTAGCTAGCAGGAGCACCCGAACCCTTTCTCGTTCTTAATGGGAGATGGGTCGTGTTTATTTGCTCATGTATGTATATTTGTATTATTTAATTAGTTTTCTCCCTAGACCTCCATCAAGCTTAAAAATCACCCGCCTAAGATCCTCTTTCAAGATAAGGGTGTACATTTTTCGATAGAAAATGTTCCTGGCCGAAGGCCGATTTCTCTTTGATTACAGGCTCGCTGTCGCTCGCCAGGAAAAAAATAGACACTTAAATTACACGAAAAGTCTTAATATTGACAACAAAATAGGGCGAAAGGTCTTAAAATCGCCAAACTAATGGGCCCAACATCTTATAATTTGAAAACCAATGGGGCCAAACATGAGGAAGAAGGGGGGCCATAAAAAAGGGCCCATCTCCCCTTAAGCCTATACAGTATATATTATGGCCTTTAGTGTTTGGCAGGGAGAGGGGAAGGATGAGATATATGAAAGAAATAATTTACGACCATATAAGAGGGACCCAGACAAACAAATAATAAATAAATAAATAAATAAATATATATACTGTATATATATATATATATATATATATATATATATGCATACATAAAAATAGGACCCGAAACAAGAAAAAATAGTGATGGGTGAAAATATGGAAATCGAGCTAAACCCCCCGGGAGAGGATTATAGCATTGGGGTCAGAAAGATTTTTTTTTTTTTTTTTTTTTGCTTTAGATGCAGGTTTTTCTTGGCGTGTTCTGCATAATATTATATACAGTATTTTTATATATATATATATATATATATATATATATATATATATATATATATATATATATATATATATATATATATATATATATATATATATATATATATTTAAATATATATATATATAAATATATATATTGTTGTGCCAGGTTCTGATAGATTAGTTCTCTTGATACAGTCCGTAAAACAATCCACTTCTGGGTTGATAGACTTAAATATACTTGACAGGAACGCACCGAGTAGGTTCTATATTCAGCAAAAATGGTATTCAAAGGTTCAATATGGTACTTAATAACAACACAAGGAAGAACATATATGAAGGTTTTATTTAATAAGCATAAGATTAGGATGATTATAAGGATCATAGAGGAAGATCCAACAATAGTAACGAACATATATATTGTTCTTTCTTCAGAACAATGTTACGGATACCAGAATAACTCAATAGTGAGAGTCTAGCATTAAATCAGATCATGTGGAAAGCATACATAAGGGCATAATGTACAAGAATAATCTTTAACCTTCAATGCAATAATAAATGAGAGTCGCGTATCTTCCCTACTTCAAAGAGACTTCAATATCCTAGATAATGATCCTAGAGTTACAATTAAGAGAGTTGAGGTTATAAAGATATTGTCACAGGGGGTCTAGGTGAGTCACGCGTACGGCTGACCCGAACCTTTAAATCTGACCGTGTTGTTACGATCCAGGTTCTCAAAGACACAGGGCTCTTCAACATTGGACTAGATAATGGCAAAATGCAACAACAGTAACACTAGATCCAACCCCTGCCTTAAACACTGGAAAACAAAACACCATTACCGCCCTGAGTCGTGCCTGGACAACGAGGTATCCTATGACTCGGTAACTGGTGCACACACACTAGGCTGACGCTCGATGAAACAGCCTATTCTCAAACAGTAAAAGATTACTCGATTAGGTTACACAAAGAAAAGATAGTTAACGTGATTAATTAACGTTACGGTAGATACTCAAATAACTGGCACTCCTGTATTAAAGAAAGTGCAATGCTAGTCCTGCAACATCAACTGGAAACTTCTGAAATAAGTCTGATGCTGGGAAGATGTTCGTAAAGAATCTTGAACAATTATAATGCAGAATACGGGTCACAATAAATGCTAGGACATATAGTAATAATAGGCAGGCGAATAATAAAGACTGCGCAAAGGTAGTAATGCTCGACAACTAAAGAACTGCTTCGTGACACAACGCAACAGCCTACTCGGGTTGTGCAACTCAACAACAACCTCGGCTCAAAAGTGCAGCGAATAATAATGTTGCATACATATAATAATGGAGCTTATCTCTAACCAGTGTCTGCTCAGTTAATAAAGTCTAGCTGGGGTATCAAGGCAGGGCAACAATGGGCGAGCATGCGGCTCGTAGCCTAACGTTGTCCGAAGGTGGTATAATGAAGATTACGTTATATGACGGGGATGCTCTCTTGATAAATCTAGGTCTCTAGTACCTAGTTCTATCCTGGCGATCCCTCAGAAGTCAACACAAAGAGGCAGCACTATGTTGTGAGGGATAGGCTATGGCCCTCTCACACCACAGCGCTGTTCTCGCAAAGTAAACCCACCCGAAGACAACTTAGGCTCCCACAGTACCTGTCGATGTCGTGCAGGGCTTAGCTAACACTGCACACATCGGAGACAACGACACAGTCACCTTACCCCCAGTCTAGCTTTAGATAACCAAGCAGAATCACTCAACACCTTGCCAGGGAGACATATACCGGTCTACAACCTTCCCGAGAGAGGACACACACGGAAAAGTCCGTCTCTCTAACCTCATACATAGAAATATCTGAGAGCTTCGCGTACAATACGACTGACCGACGGTGAACGTCTATGCTGAAACCAGAAGGGATGTTGAGTTTAATAAAGATTAGAGAATGAGAAAGGAGAAGTCGAGAGAGAGAAATAGTATGCAAAGTGGCGAGTATGGGGGACAGAATTGCAAAGGATGTAGATGATACGCGTGTCAGGCAAGCTCTGAGCTGGTAAAGAACACGCGGCCGCGACGGGCAGGGACTAGTTGACCACCCGGCCGCCAACGCCGTCAGCGCCCAAGCGATACAGCTCACCCCCGCTGCCAGGTGTACTCCCTCACCCTCTCTCGCTCGCTTCCCACCCAAGCAACATTTATATTATAGTGAATATAAAATACAAGGCGCGGTCACAGACCAAAACAAAGACCATTTCTAGACTATCTGCGGCAACACGACACTAATAACATAAAGCAGATCATTCTAGGACAACTGTAGCCCATCCCCCCATCCTGGCGAGCGCTAGCGAGCTGCAATGCCCCACGCAACCATTCTGCTAGCGCCGGGAGGCGTCACACCCCCCCCAAGATATGGGACATTCAACCATGAGCCCATATCTGAACAGGCAGAATGTCGCTAGAATCTGCCACTCCTAACCACTCTGCCACTCATGGAATGCAAGCTCAGTCTCCTCAAAAAAAAAATACAACAACATTTATATATATATAACAAAAAATCTTATCACCCTTCCCAAACATAATACATTAATTCATAACATTGTGCTCCCAGAGCGAGCTTTAAGAAGCACAGCCTACTGAGGGAAAATCATCTGCCTTCAGTACTCAGCTACAATATTATCTTAAAATTAATTATAAAAAAGAAAGTTTTTATTTAATTTTTCATATTTTATTTTAATGTTGTTTTTGGCGGCTACTATAGATGTAGCCTAACTTTCTTCTAATAAAAGCCAACAACTCCTGCCCTGCGACCCTATGCTGATGCTACACACGCGAGCCAACAAGCACCAGCGCAATAATACACCGCGAGCCAAGACAGGAGGCTATACCAACATTCTGTGGTAGCCTACCCCGGATCCTCCACCCACGCCAGACACTGACTGAACAGCGAGGGTTCTCCTGCAAACAAAGCCAAAACATTATCAGTGCCCTTAGCATGCCACACATCCAACTTGTGTTCCGGCAGCACAACAACTCCTGACACTGACAAACTGTCCAGTTCATCGCAAGACTGGCACTTCTCTTCGCTCTTTCCGGCAACGGGGCCTGCCCATAACCCTTCACTAGGTCTACCTTCGTGATGAGCGAGGCAGCCCCGAAGCGGTCTACGGTGTCGTCAACTCCGGGTAATGGATAGGCGTCTGTCAGGGATAATGCTTCCACACTCTTGCAATCAACATACACACGGACTCTGCCACCAAACTCAGGTTGCAAAGCCACTGGCAACGACCACTCACGATATCCCTCATCCCACAGACCCCCTCTCCACACGCCGTCCAGCTCCGCCCTCACAACAGGCTGTCGAGCAGGATTCACACGGTAGGGAACCAACTCGAGCCTTGCACTGTCTCCAGCCTCCATGTCGGATTCTACCCCGTACATCAGGTCTGGAGAAGCAACAAACATGCGGACGGACTGCCACAGCCTAGTAAACAACTCCTCTTGTCGCTCAGGAACAAGAGGTTGCAACTTATCTCGCAGAACAACATGCCTAGTGCCCTCCCACATCTCCTTCACCATGTGGAGAGGACCCCTCACCTGATGCCCGAAAACAAGCTCATTCGCACTGAAACCGAGACTCTCTCCAGGTACTTCTCTTGCCGCGAACAAAACATACGGCAGACCAAGGTCCCAATCCTTTCCGTTCTCTGCGCAATAACATCGAAGCATGCTTGTCAGCGTGGCGTGCCTCCTCTCCAACACCCCTTGACTCTCCGGGTGATACGCAGAAGAGACGACAGTGCTGATGCCATGCTGAATCATAGTTTGTTTGAACAGATTAGATGTAACACTAGAACCTTGGTCCGATTGCACCTCTTGCGGGTAACCATACCGCGAGCAATACAAGAGCAGGTTTCGGACAACAGTTTTCGCCGTGCCATTTCTCATTGGATATGCATCAGGATAACGAGTGGCCACATCCATGATAGTTAATAGAAATTTATTACCGGCACTAGTAGGGTGTAGGGGTCCGACCATATCAATGATGACCTTACTGAAGGGCGGTCCACTGACAGGAATGGGGTGCAATGGGGCTCTCGGAATTGTTTGGTTAGGTTTTCCAACCCTCTGGCACGTATGACACCTTGCTATCCAGGTTACCACCTGCCCCTTCAACAGCGGCCACCAAAACAATTTTTCTAAAGCCGCCACCGTTTTTCTCACCCCTAGATGTCCTGCCAGTGGTATGTCATGCGCCAACCTCAGTAGGCTATCCCTGCACTCCCGTGGCACCACCAACTGGTCCACTACTCCGGACCCCTCTTGCCAACTACGTTTAGGGTCTTGAAAACGCCTATAGAGGATGCCTTCTAAATAAAAAAAATCTCCCGGCTGTGCATCGCCGTCCTCGTCGAGCTCTACAGCTCCATTAGCACACGTTTGGAGCTCATGGTCCTCTAGTTGCAACCGACGTATATCTGAGGGTGCCAAGCGATCTAACTGCTCCCGGAGCAATGCATGACCTTCCCCGATACTGGGCTGCTCCCTCTGTCTCTCTCGATGTACATAACGTTGCTGTCGTGGAGACTCGTCATGCCCAGCCTCGTCATTCTCGATGACAGGCCCAGGGGCTACTCCAGAATTAAGTAATGGTGCTAATACTGAATCACCCAGGAGAGCCGCCGAGTCAAAACTCTTAAAACCAACTCCAGCTTTAGCCTCCTCCTGTTGATCGTTCCTCCGCTGGTCTGAAGACGGAGGACTAGGCTGTGACACTTTAGCTGCCCGAGCTCGGGTGACAACACACGCCATGGGTTGTGTCTGGCACCGCTCGACCCACTCTTGCTCTTCCCTACTCACGTCGGCCGGCCTCTCGGCAACGACTAAGGGTAGAACCTCAGAAGCGGGCATTGTAAAGTCGTTGCCGAGAAGAAGGTCGACGCCCTCCACTGGCAGTTTCTCCACAATCCCGACATCCAATTCACGTGCCACACCATCCACCTCCAACTCCAACCGCACCAGCGGGTATGACCGAGTTGCATTAATACCCTGCACCACCACCACCCGAGCCGCGTTTATAGGGTAGCCAGTCAAGTTTTTCATCAGAGTCTGGGAAGCACCTGTATCACGCAAGACCTCTACTCCATGCTTGCGCCCCGCCCACATCACGCAACCCCGCCCTCTATGGTCGCAAAAAACATCCTGAGCAGGGTTCGAGCCTCCCAGGTGCTTCTGCATTGGCTTTGCCTCAGCCTCTGACGAACTGCCCCAGGCAAACTCAGATGACTTCGGAGACACACCAATGTTGCAGGCCAAAGACACAGCTGCTGTAGGTGGTTTGCTAGGACAGACTCTTGCAAAGTGCCCCTTTTTATGACAATGATAACACTCCAACTCCCCTTTGGGCTTCCCTTGGTACTGGGAAGGGCCCGGACCCTTCTTAAATGGGACGGTGCTAGTCTTGTGGTCAGTCTTGGTATCATGGCTCTTGTACTTGTTTGCATAATGTATATCACTAACTCGGGGGGGTGGGGCGTCACGCCCCTTGTTACCTGCCTCACTACGCTGGGCAGACCCGCACCCACGAATTAGTGATAGCCGGAGGTCAGCCATCTCAGCTGCCTCCTGTAGAGTTTTTGGTTGCTTTTCTTTAAGGTTTAACGTCAGGTCGCCGCCCGTGCATTTGAAAAACTGCTCTAAAAGCACCAACTGTTTAATGTCGTCAAACGTAGTAGCTTTCTCCGACCTCAGCCAATTCCCAAAAGCATCGGACAGCTCCCGGGCATGCTCCAAAAAGGTGCTCTCCCGACCCTTGGTAACACCCCGGAACTTCAACCTGTACGTCTCTGGTTGTAGTTCGTATGCTCTCAGGACAGCCTCCTTGAGTTCCTCGTAGATAATACACGACTCTATCGGCAATGCATCATAAGCCCTGAGTCCCTTGCCCACAAGTCTAGAGGAAACAAGGGCTGCCCACTTCTCCCCTGGCCACTGGTGGATCTGGCACTTCTTCTCGAATCGTGTGAAAAATTCTGTTACACCACTCTCATCAAACACCGGAACCAGTTTCAATAAGTGCGAGAGAGATTGATCATGAGCACTGTTACCAGCCCCAAGTCGCTGTCCCGTTGTCTCTACTCGCGACTTCTCTACGTCCATGTCGGCACAGTACCTAGTCGACTCAGCTTGGATTTTTGCTAGCTCTATGTGCTCATGACTGATAGTTTTTCTCTCTTCTATCTTGGCTAATTCTATTTGCTGCTTGAAGACCGTACCGATCCATACCCTCCAACCGCTCGGCAGTAACAGGCCATTGCAAAAATATCCTAGCATCCTCCTCACAGTTCACCCGATTAACCCTTTCATCATGCTGCTGTTCCTCAGTTTCGACATTACGTACTGTGTCTCCATTCTCCTCTGACCCGGTATAAGACATGATGCTCACAAAAATTTCTCACCACAATATTCAGAAAAGAAGTACCCCAAACTCTTATGTAGCACTATTCACTTGCCAAAAATGTCTGAAGACTCTCAAGTGCTATACTACTTTGCCAAAAAAAAATTAACGTGCCCACTATATTCCTCAATAAAACAAATGACCACAACAATCCTGCAATTATCTCTTAGTTCACAAGATCCTGAGCTAGGTCGCCATTTGTTACGATCCAGGTTCTCAAAGACACAGGGCTCTTCAACATTGGACTAGATAATGGCAAAATGCAACAACGGTAACACTAGATCCAACCCCTGCCTTAAACACTGGAAAACAAACACCATTACCGCCCTGAGTCGTGCCTGGACAACGAGGTATCCTATGACTCGGTAACTGGTGCACACACACTAGGCTGACGCTCGATGAAACAGCCTATTCTCAAACAGTAAAAGATTACTCGATTAGGTTACACAAAGAAAAGATAGTTAACGTGATTAATTAACGTTACGGTAGATACTCAAATAACTGGCACTCCTGTATTAAAGAAAGTGCAATGCTAGTCCTCCAACATCAACTGGAAACTTCTGAAATAAGTCTGATGCTGGGAAGATGTTCGTAAAGAATCTTGAACAATTATAATGCAGAATACGGGTCACAATAAATGCTAGGACATATAGTAATAATAGGCAGGCGAATAATAAAGACTGCGCAAAGGTAGTAATGCTCGACAACTAAAGAACTGCTTCGTGACACAACGCAACAGCCTACTCGGGTTGTGCAACTCAACAACAACCTCGGCTCAAAAGTGCAGCGAATAATAATGTTGCATACATATAATAATGGGGCTTATCTCTAACCAGTGTCTGCTCAGTTAATAAAGTCTAGCTGGGGTATCAAGGCAGGGCAACAATGGGCGTGCATGCGGCTCGTAGCCTAACGTTGTCCGAAGGTGGTATAATGAAGATTACGTTATATGACGGGGATGCTCTCTTGATAAATCTAGGTCTCCAGTACCTAGTTCTATCCTGGCGATCCCTCAGAAGTCAACACAAAGAGGCAGCACTATGTTGTGAGGGATAGGCTATGGCCCTCTCACACCACAGCGCTGTTCTCGCAAAGTAAACCCACCCGAAGACAACTTAGGCTCCCACAGTACCTGTCGATGTCGTGCAGGGCTTAGCTAACACTGCACACATCGGAAACAACGACACAGTCACCTTACCCCCAGTCTAGCTTTAGATAACCAAGCAGAATCACTCAACACCTTGCCAGGGAGACATATACCGGTCTACAACCTTCCCGAGAGAGGACACACACGGAAAAGTCCGTCTCTCTAACCTCATACATAGAAATATCTGAGAGCTTCGCGTACAATACGACTGGCCGACGGTGAACGTCTATGCTGAAACCAGAAGGGATGTTGAGTTTAATAAAGATTAGAGAATGAGAAAGGAGAAGTCGAGAGAGAGAAATAGTATGCAAAGTGGCGAGTATGGGGGACAGAATTGCAAAGGATGTAGACGATACGCGTGTCAGGCAAGCCCTGAGCTGGTAAAGAACACGCGGCCGCGACGGGCAGGGACTAGTTGACCACCCGGCCGCCAACGCCGTCAGCGCCCAAGCGAACAGCTCACCCCCGCTGCCAGGTGTACTCCCTCACCCTCTCTCGCTCGCTTCCCACACAAGCAACATTTATATTATAGTGAATATAAAATACAAGGCGCGGTCACAGACCAAAACAAAGACCATTTCTAGACTGTCTGCGGCAACACGACACTAATAACATAAAGCAGATCATTCTAGGACAACTGTAGCCCATCCCCCCATCCTGGCGAGCGCTAGCAAGCTGCAATGCCCCACGCAACCATTCTGTTAGCGCCGGGAGGCGTCACAGCGTGAACTTGCCCTCAGGTCACGTCACTGGGACGGTCACCAGGTGAACTGAGATAGTGATAAATACTTTTTCTAGTTAGTGCAACTATAAACTTAGTTGAAATGCAAAGTTAATTTACTTTACAGGAAAGGGCAGAGATTATTATTTATAATAAATAAGAAGTATCAAAATCGCCCAAAAGTGAATTTATATCTTATCACAGAATTATACTACTTGAACATATTATGCTACGATAACGAACCAAACTTAGGAATTCGGGTTTCTATATTTTTCTTAGGCAAAGCAAAATAATAACGTGAATTTGATAGGAGTAGAAATGGATTTTAATATGTCTACTGGATGGTATTAATTAGATCAAGATGTAATCTTCAATATTCGCGACTAAGACAACACACGAAGATAAACAAATAACTAACAGAGTTCCAATAGACTCAGGCTGGCATGGGTATTACAATTAAATCTTAGTACGTTAGAGTTACACTGGTTAACAGATTTCGATCGATAGATCGCACTTAGTAATTAAATTGTCGCTAATGACGAAGTTTAGCTCATTGATATTTAAAGCAATATCAGACTCGTGCTGAATGGGTTAGCAGGGCGAGGTGCATAAAATGTACAGGCACAATTAGTACATGGACGTAGGCGACGAAGTCCTACTCATTGATACTCAAAACAACTAGTATCAGACTCGGGTCTGAACGGGTTAACAGCTGTGAGGTGAACTAAATACACAGATACAATTAGTGTATGGTGGATGAAAGTGAGACGAAATTCAGAGGAAAGAATTCCTAAACACGGTATTCAAAATATCACAACATCAAGATTTACAAGAACATAAAAGCACGTATATAAGATATATTTCATTTGCGATTACTAGATAAAATATTTAAGGAATTACACTCTGCACTCGTTGGAAAATTGGGCGTAGGTTCTAGGTAAAAAGCGATTATATAAATAGATTGATCACAGAATATACTGGGACTTCAACTCACAAATACTAAATCAACATACACGTAATTAGTAAACCTGCGAGCGTGGGGGCCTGAGTATATGTTAATAACACTGATATGTAACGTATGCGTCAGTTAAGAATGAATAAATTAGTCTTGAACAAGGGTCAAGGTATTAAGGCAAGGTTAACACAAAATAATACAGGTTCAGAAGGATGAAGCTTATTACGCAAGTAGGTGATCTAGGGCACAGATCACGATTAACTCAGGACACGACATGGTTCACATATTTACACAATCAATACCTCACAACAATAACCAACAAAGAAAGACACAGAAACACTTAAGTATTTTGGAGGGCAGGTGGACGAGAGTGCTGGTCTGGCCGGCATAGAGGGTAGTAGCCAATCTTGCACAGCTGGTTACCTCCTCGAGCAGGGGTCCTGGGTTTAGGCCTGGTTACGTAATTCGAACAGGGGTCCTAGGTCCAGGCCTGTTTACGTAATTCAAGCAGGGGTCCTAGGTCCAGGCCTATGTACGTAGCTCGAGCAGAGGTCCTCGGTTCAGGGTGCTGGGTAGCAGACGGATAGCCCTTCAGTAATCCGGAAGGTGCTATGTCAGGAGGCACTCTCGAGGGGCAGGGGGTGGAGGTTGGGGCAGACCGTAGATACCACTGTCCCAGCTAGCCTGATCCTGAAGGGGGTTAGACTAGTCGGTAGGTGATGGTTTGCATACTTTCGTCAGGTTTTTCTGAGGTCCTATGCCAATTTATTCTTGCTTCAGGTGTCAATGAACTCGGGGAAAAAGGGGTATTGAAGAAAGAGGAAAAGTGGTTGTTGTGAGGTACACACGCCTTGGAACTCAGGTATTATAACATGGGCCTGGCTCCAAGGTATTATTACAATATTCATGGGGGCAACTGGAAGGTCCAGGGTTGCTGTGTAAAATGGAAAACACTTAAGGCTAAATATGCAACAATTGTCTTGCAGGTCTTCTAATTATCCTAGGACATATATATAGAGGATTGTGTCTGTATCATCGGGAGCATAGAGTTGTCAGGCACTATCAGGTCCATTTGCCCCTGTAATATTTTGGGGGCTGGTGAGTAGATTGCATAAACATATTCTCTGGGTATTCTACATCTTGGTGGAGGTGGTGAAGAAATTTCCTTTTTGATAGTAAGGACCAGGGGGATGTCCTGAGGATCCAGGGGGAGGGTCCTGGAGGCTCAGAGAAATGTCCTTTTTGATAGTAAGGACCAGGGGGAGGGCCCTGAAGGACTTAGTGGAAGGGTCCTTAATGACCAGGGGGAGGTCTTCCGTTTTCTTTTGAAGGAGGTGGGTGAAAGAAAACTTCTTACTGGTGTGGTTAACTGGTGTAAAGTGGGTGGGTGCCCAACCTCGAAAGGGGTTGAAATAGGGGAGCTATCCCCCCGCCAAAGGCGGCTTTCTAGGGCCTTTCCTAGCTGAAGCTGAGAGGATTGGGTTCTAGTCATATGGTGATGGGCTGGTCTATCAGAGTGAGAACTGAGCGATCTCTGCCATACCCATAGCTTACTCTGACTGTTCCTTTTACTTATATATTTCCTAGATCTCAAGTGACGGCGTCTCTTCCGTGGATTGACCTCCCAATCTACCAAGATTGGAAGCCAAAGCGTCACATTTTTCCTTTGCCCCTCAACTTTCTCTTCATAATTGCTGAGGGGCACAGGGCCTTGGGTGGGGCTTTGGTTTCCCGGGCGTTTCCGCACCCTCCTCAGGCTCCCCGCCATGGAGTGGCTTCGGTCACCCAGGCTTTATTGTGGTGGGCGGGGAGGGTTCTGTAGGGGCGCTCGGTTATGGCCTTGGCCTTGCTTGGGGCCTTGGGGCTGTTCGGCCAGGCAGCATGGGGAACGGCAACAACAACAACTGGTGTAAAGTTAACTGGTGTAAAGATGTGACCTGGGTGGTTATGCTGGCCATTCGATTTCCTCTGGTTTTGGGCCCGTCATCTCATATATACTGTATATATATATATATATATATATATTAATTGTATTCCGGCATCCCTAAGCATGACAAGTTGTTTATTTGATGACATATATAACTGCTAGGGGTAGGAATCGAACCGTACAGGCAGGGGGTCCAGCCACCTTTACCACCACGAAGGTTAAAAGAAGAAATCTGATACTTCTACCAATATTTCTCCCCAACCCCCTGCCTGTACTGTTCGATTCCTACCCCTAGCAGCTATATTTGTCATCAAATAAACAACTTGTCATGCTTAGGGGTGCCGGAAAACGATTAAAAGACTGACTGCCCCCCACCAGAGTCAGGTTAGGGAGAAATACTGGTAGAAATATCAGATTTCTCCTTTTCACCTTCGTTACCGAAAAATGTATAAATTAATTTAGAAGGGGGATCTAATGGATGTTTTTTTTAAGTTTGATGGAGGTCTAGGGAGGAAAAATATATATATATATATATTAAATAATCGACCAAAAAATATACCCATCTCCCCTTAACAAACTAACTCTAACTCTCTCTCTCTCTCTCCTGCTTCCACTACTACTACTACTACTAGATAATTCATAAGGATTAAACACGAAACGGATATGCTATTAAATAAAGAAACTGACTGCACCGATGAAAGAAATCTGACATCGCCCTGAACTGGATTAAAGAATGGAGGAAAATAAAAGGAAATATTTATAGAATCCGAGAGAGAGAGACAGAGAGAGAGTGAGGGGGGGGGGAGTGTGTGTGATAGAGGGGGGGAAGTGTATCAGTGCATGAGAGAGAGAGAAAGAGAGAGAGTGAGAGCGAGAGAGAGAGAGAGAGAGATAAGACAGACAGACAGACAAAGAGACCCATAACATAATATTTTATAAACTACCTCACTTCCCTAAACCCTATAAAACTACCCCTACCAATCAAACCCACCCCAACAGCGTCTTTATCAACGTCCACAGCCAGTATAATAATAGTAATAATAGTAATAGTATAATAGTAAGTGGTTGTAAAAGAATATATTATATCACATTATATGGGCCTAGAGGGACTCTTAATTTGCTGCACACATATTAACCCGTACAGCCCCGGCCGGTTTTATTATTGTTGCGCACCAGAACCCGGGCAATTTTCCAATTTTGTTTTTGTTTATAAATATATCAGAATGTGTTAGAAAATAATGATAGACATGAAGAAATGTGAAAAAAGTACTTACCTAGGCCATTTGGGGGTCCTGGGAGGTAGTGGGGGTCCCCAGCCTCAGAGGAGCCTTAGCGCCATTTCAAATCTCCCGCGCCAGCAGCCAGTTGCCAGCCGCCAGGCAGCATGACTTATTTTGCACCTCTCGGACATAAAGTGCGCTTCAGAGTTCATAGAATTTTTTTTTTTTTTTTTTTTTTTTCTATGTGATTGAGGGAGGCAAAAGGCATAACTGCCTATAGCGAGTGCCTCCCCCATAGTTGAAAGAGTGACAGGGCCAAAATCAAGGGACGTTCGAGCCAAAATGCCTGGACACACGGAGTTTGAAGCAATTTAAGTCATAGGAAGAGGGAAAGACTGATTCTGGGAGAGAGTTCCAGAGCTCAGATGTTGAGTAGAAGAAAGTTTGAGAGTAACGTTTCACTCTTGGGTTGGAGAGTTGCACAGAGTAGGGGTGGGATTGAGTTGCAAGACGGGTACCACGTGTCCTACGTAAAGGAGGTGGTATGCACTGGGATAGCTCTGAGGAACACTGATTATTATAGTAGCGATAGAATAGCGAGAGAGATGCAACATTGCGGCGGAGAGAGAGAGATTGCAGAGAGTTGGTGAGTGGACGGGAGTTAATGATACGAAAGGCCTTCCTTTCAACTTTGTCTAGGAGAGCGGTGTGAGAGGAACCTCCCCACACATGTGAACAATACTCAATACAAGGGCGCACTATGCCCCTGTACAGAGCAAGAAGCTGTGCAGGGAAAAGAACCCCCTAAGGCGGTTGAGCACACCCAGCTTCTGGGAGGCTGCCTTAGCAAGACTGGTAATATGGTCCTTCCAAATGAGAGCAGAAGAAAAGAGACACCAAGAATATTGAGAGAAGATGAAGGGTTGATTTTTGTATTGTTGAAGAATAAGGATAGTCCGCTGGGAGATCCTGACGGGTAGATAGATGGAGAATTGGGTTTTGGAAGCATTAAAGTTAACAAGGTTTTCTCTGCCCCAATTGGAAATAGTATTTAGATCAGAATTTAAGAGTTCTATGGCTTCATTACGTTTGTCGTTGAGGGATTGCTGGCTGGGGCGTTCTGAAAAACTAATGGAGTAGTGTAAGGTTGAGTCGTCTGCGTATGAATGGATGGGAATTAAGGTACAGTTAAGGAGATCATTTATAAAAATTAGAAAGAGAATAGGAGATAGGACAGAGCCCTGAGGAACACCGGAGTTATAGGGTGAGGAAGTGAACAATGGCCGTCCACAACCGCAGCTATGGAACGGCCGGAAAGGAAATTAGAGACAAAGGCACAGATGGAGGGATAGAAACCGAAGGAGGGTAGTTTAGAAATTAAAGATTTATGCCAGACTCTATCGAAGGCTTTCGATATGTCTAGTGCAATAGAAAAAGTCTCACCGAAGTCCCGAAAGGAGGATGACCAAGAGTTAGTAAGATATGAAAGAAGATCACCAGTAGAGCGACCCTTAAGGAAGCCATACTGGCCATCTGAGAGCAGATTATGAGAAGAGAAATGCTTAAGAAATTTGGAAGCAAGAATAGTTTCAAAAACTTTAGAAAGACAAGAGATAAGAGCAATTGGACGATAGTTGGAGGGTTGAGAGCGGTCACCCTTCTTTGGGACAGGTTGAATGTGAGCAAACTTCCAGCATGAAGGGAAGACGTTAGAGGATAGACAGAGACGAAAGAGTTTGCCTAGGCAGGGAGTCAGCACGGAAGCACAGTTTTTGAGAACAACAGGAGGAACACCGTCCGGACCGTACGCCTTATTAGTGTTAAGCCCAGAGAGGGTAGAAAGTACATCTTTAGAAGAGATTAGGATATTAGGCATAAGTAAGAGAGAGGAGGGCGGAGAGGGAGGAATAGCAATGTCTTTGTATATCACATAATGTCAATATAACTGAAGTTGTAGTGTGATAAGTGCCTTCATTCAAGTATTACAAGTGCGCACGAGTGTTAGCGTCCCCGTTGCCATGGTGATGGCGGCCATCTTGGGCGGCCATCTTTGCTCAGAACAATAACAAAACGCACGTACGAACACACGGCCAGACAGCGGACCGAGTGACCCACATTCCACAGCACCCTTCCCTTTTTCTTTCTCTGTCTGGCTGTCACTTTCACTCAAGGTCACTCTGTCTCTCCTTTTCTTTGAATTATTTGTACATGTTCATTGTTTTACAAAGGAGTACAAAGGAGTACAAAGGAAATCAAGCAACAACAGATCTAGTGACCCTTCTAGGTTGCTTGTCCTCCAAAACACTGAGGATCAAGTGTCCAAACAGTGGTTTAGAGTGGGTAAGGGAACATTGGAAAGGGAACTACTGCCCTGCCACTAACGTGGCAGGACTAGGAAGTTAGTAGGGGACATATGGGTTAGTAACTGAGGGGAGGATAAAGTTATTCATTTACAAACGCAGTCAGTCGCGGGTTTGATGCGAGATATTTGTCTAGGCGGAATTTAAATGAATCAACGGTGCTGCAGTCTATAACGTCTCGGGGAAGCCCATTCCACAAGTTGACAACTCGATTGAAGAAGAAATTCTTAGATTCGTGCGAGTTAAAAGATTTACCAATAATTTTGCAACCGTTTCCCCGCGTGTAATTAGATTGGTCGATAGTGAAGTACTTACTACAGTTCATATTGTCGATGCCTTTGATGATTTTGAACACTTGAATTAAGTCGCCTCTTAATCTGCGCTGGGTTAAAGGAAATAGATTTAATTCTCTAAGACGCTCTTCGTATGGTTTGTTCTTTAGGCTAGGTATCATTTTGGTAACTCTACGTTGAACTCGTTCTAGCTTGTTTATATCTTTTTGGTAATAAGGGCACCAGGATTGAACGCAGTATTCCAGAAGAGGGCGGACTAATGAATTGTAAAGGGTTAGGATAACTTCTTTGGATTTATGCTCAAATGACCTGCCTATAAAGCCAATTATTTTGTTTGCCTTCTTAACAACTTCTGAACATTGTTGACTCGGTTTTAGGTTACTCGATATTGTTACTCCCAGATCAGTTTCTCTGTTTACATTCTTAAGCTGAGTGCCATTCATCGAATAGTTTGCTTTCTCATTTAGGTATCCGACATGTAGTACTTTACATTTATCCGCATTGAAACTCATTTGCCAAATTTGGGCCCAACATGACAATTTATCTAGATTGTGTTGCATATCGTCAACTTGTTCTTTTGAGAGTACGCTATTTGCAATTTTTGTATCGTCAGCAAATTTTGAGATTGTGCAGGTGAGACCCTCATCTATGTCGTTGATGTAAATTAGAAAGAGAATTGGTCCTAGTACCGATCCCTGGGGTACCCCGCTACTTACATTGGTCCATTTAGATGCCTTACCGTTTATGACTACCCTTTGCTTTCTGTTGCTGAGCCAATTTTCTATCCATTTCAACACACCGTCTTGTATTCCATGCGCTTTTAGTTTTAGCAGTAAACGTTTGTGGGGAACTTTGTCAAAGGCCTTTTGAAAATCAAGGTATATAATATCTACAGCTTTACTCTCATCGTAGAGGTTGAGGATATCGTGGAAGAAGTCTAAGAGGTTTGTTAAACAGGAACGTTTTTTACGAAAGCCGTGTTGAGTATCTTTAAGTATGTTATTTTCCTCCAAGTGATTTACGAGTCTGTCTCGTATGACCGTTTCTAGCATTTTACATACAACTGAGGTTAAGCTAATTGGACGATAGTTACTGGGTAGGGATTTGCTGCCTTTTTTGAATATCGGTGTTACGTTGGCTAGCTTCCACTGATCAGGCATAGTTCCAGACTGCAAGGATTTATTGAATAGTAATGTCAGTGGTTTGGAGAGCTCATTCTTAGCTTCCTTTAGAACTCTAGGCGAGATTGTATCAGGTCCTGGCGTTTTATTTACCTTGAGTTTATCTAAACAATTCAATACTTCTCTCTCTGTAACGGTGATATTGCTTAGAACATCTGAATTATCAATCTGAATCGGCGATGGTGTAGGGATATCACTGAGGTCTTCTGTTGTAAAAACTGATGCAAAGAAGGTATTGAGGGCATTACTCATTTGTACTTCGTCTTTGGTGTATTCTCCTTTTTCATCGACTAACGGTCCAACAGTTGAAGTAACTACTTTTTTCTTTCTGATATAACTATAGAATTCTTTCGGGTTTGTTTTACTTTGATTCGCAATATGTAACTCTAAGGTCTTTTTACTTTGCTTAATTAACTTTTTGGCTTTGCGTCGTAGCTCTACAAATTTCACCCGTTCTTCGTCATTTTGTGAGGATTTTAATCTATCATTAGCACATTTTTTAGCAAGCAGGCAGTTTGAAATATCTTTATTCCACCATTTGGGCTTATTATTATGGCCTGGACGCCGTATTTTCGATGGTATGCAGTCTTGCACTGCTTTTAGGTAAGTGGTTTCGAATAACTTCCAAGATGTATTTATGTCGTTATTGTTAATTAAAAAGCTCCAGTCAGTTTCTTTAAACATAGCTCTAAGTTTATGGAAGTTTGCTTTCTTGAAATTAGGGACTTTTTCGATGCTACTATTTGGTTCGTTAATAGTAAAGTTTAAAGTGAAAGTTATCGTACGATGGTCGCTGTTACTGAATTCATCACCAACATTCAAATTCTCTATCAATTCTTCTTTTGTTGCAAGTACAATGTCAAGAACGTTATTACCACGGGTCGGCATTCGAACAAATTGATAAAGCGAACTCTCTTGCAAGTTCGTATACAAGTCATGTCCGGAGTGTGAAGTAAGAGTATCGCCCCACTTGGTCACAGGTAAATTAAAGTCGCCAGAAATTACGGTATCTTGTGAGTTACTTACATCTGCAATTTGTTCGTAAATTTCTCGGTCAGTTTGCACTGATTGAGCTGGAGGTCTGTATATTAACGCAAGTATTATTTTTGTACCTTTATTATTCTTTATTAGCACAAAAGATGTGTCGACGTTCACAATTTGAGGTTTTGACACGAGGGTCGGGTTAAGACTTTCTTTGATATAAAATAAAACGCCACCTCCATTTTTATTTATTCGGCTGTTCTCAAACATTACATAACCGGGAAGTGAATACTCTGCTAAAAAGTCTCTATCTTGTGTATTGAGCCAAGATTCTGTTATGCCAATCACATCATAATTTTCTGTAAACACTAGTTCCTCTAAATCTGAAAATTTATTGCGTATGCTACGAGCGTTTGCATAGAAAACCTTTAAAGTTGCGGTTTTAGAACTCGCAGATCGTTCTTTCATCGAATTTTTGGTTCTGGTCGGATCTACATTTACATTCATGGCTGTCCTCGGTCCTCGGTCGTTATCCCTGACGGTTTTGAATTTGGGTCGTGTTGGTGGAGCTTTATCCAAATTCGCGGTTCTTGACGGATTAGTATTTAATTCCTTTGTAGATTGCCGTCCTCGCTGTCTTCGGTCCTCCTTCCTGGTTGTCCTGTGCTGAGTCGATTTCTTCTCCGAAAATCCTTCACCGCATCGTTGAGAAGACGCCCAAAACGCGCTGCTCCCACCTGGTTCAGATGAACTCCATCATCCGAAAACAAATAGTCATCGTAGTAGAAATTGTCCCAGGTGTCGACGAATCCCACGTTCTCCTTCCTGCAGAGGTTTGCTAGACAACGATTTGTGCTGGTGGCTATGTTGTAAAATCGGCTCTCTACACCGAGCCGGGGGACGATTCCTGAGACGATGATCCTTGATGACTTCTCCTTAAACGACTTGATCAGCTGCTGGTACTTTAAAAGCAAATCTTCCGACCGGGTTCGCTGTATATCGTTGGATCCAACGTGGATGACGTACATTGTATTTGCAGGGGCCAGCTTTGATACTTCGTCAACTGCTGCAACTACGTCATCCACACCACCACCAGGGATACAAAAACGCTTCCTGGTCTTAGGTGCCCTGGCGCAAAACTCTGTGAGCTGACCACGTATCATCGAGTCTCCCACGAGCCGGACTTCTTCTATTTCCTCTTCGTCATCTGAGTCTGCGAATATCTGGAAACGGTTTTGACACTCGGTAATCGGTATGTGTTTCCTGGTCTTGGGGCAAACGTTGTTCCTCACGACACGGAAGTTGTCTTGAGGGGGAAGAGAGTCGCTATTTGTATCTTGAGTATCGGAAACATCAGCTGAAATGGCTACTGTAGGCGTTGAATTGTTAGCATTTGACGTTGGGGCGTTGGTGGCTGCTGGAGTTGCGGTGACAATTGAAGTTTGTGGCACTCCAACGTTGAGTGTTACAAACTCTTGGAGTGATTCCAGCTTCATGGTGAGGACGTTGATCTTGTTGTAGGCTTCATCTAATTTCACTGTAAAATTCTCTCGTTGCTGGCAGAGCCGGCAGACTTGAAGATCGATAGTAGCAAACATGGACTCACCAAACCTACCGGCGCAGTTCGCACAAGCGCGAGGCATGGTGACAGTCACTTTCTTCAGATCACTTCACTCACTTAAAAAACAATTCACTCACTTTACAACACTTCACTCACTTTAAAAACACTTCAATCACTTCAACCGAAAACAAATATGCTGAAATACGCAGAAATAGGATATCAGGGGTGATAGCCTAACCGAAAACAAAAATGTTGAGATACGCAGAATTAGGCTTCCAGGGGCGATAGCCTAACCAAAAGTTTTTTTTTTTTTTTAAATTGAAATACGCAATAATAGGCTACCAGCGTTGAATAGCCTAACCGAATATAATAAAATTGAAATTCGCAGAAATAGGCTACCAGGTGTGATAACCTAACCTTAAACAAATATATGTATAACAGAATATGTAACTAAATATACAATTCACCAAATAGAGATTATATAAAAATAAAGTGTGACTGCACACAAGGGGTTAATATACTGTGTCAACAGATGACCCTGGTGTCACTGAAGCCTAGTAAAGCAGTAGCCTACTCTTTTTAGATAAAAAAGTGTATCAGTCAAAGGTTATTACAAGATCGTGCAAGCAACAACTAAAATTACAGATATATATAGCTACAGTAGGATACCAAATACAATATCTACAAGAGTTAATAATAAAACAGATTGGCTGGCTATAGGCTAGGCTAGGTTTGGGTTAGGTTAAAAGCTTGGCAGGTTGGGTTAGGCTAGGTTAGTTTGTACAAATACCACCCTTAGCTTAAAGTAAAATCAGTCTGAGGAGAAAAAGTCAAGAATATATCTAGGGGGAAAAGATAAATGAATGCACTTAAATTTGGTACAAAATTTGCTGGAATTTAATATGTATAATCCCCAAAAAGGTTTGTTTACAAAATGGTGTCGGCGTTAGTCCCTGTAGGCGGTTAGTTAGTAAACAATATTGTTTATTTGCAAATTAATATGCAAAGCTTTACTTACATACAAGGCAGTTAAATTGATACTTACTACAGTAGGTAATGGGTAAAATTAGGGGCTACGATTTTATATAAAATAGTAATAAGAGAGCGTTTGTTTACAAAGCAAAACAAAACAATAGATGGCGCTAGTGGCGCCCTGTCCGAGCAGGAGTCTTGTGATAAACACAAAGTTACCTAAGATTATGAGGTGTATATACATTGTTTTACGCACTTATTGTCTCGTATTCTTATAATTATTTGCACACAGTTTTATAAGTTTAGAATTTACTTAGTGTTTTATATTGTTCGGTACTTTGCACTTGTAAATTATATATATATACACACTGTTTTATATTCACTTTTTGCGTCTTTTATATACACTGTTATTATTACATTATAGCGTCTTTTATCGCAGTCTTTGAACACTTTGAACACTTAGAAGTGCTCGAGGGTGTGATAATCCCTGAAGCAGGTGGGAAAACACAGTCCCACATCACATTCTTCACACATCGTCCGGGTGTCTGTCCGTTTTGGTGTGCGTCTGCCAGTGTTGCGACACCCATGACACCGTCTGCGTGGGTTGGGTTTTACTTCGTTGGGCGGGACAAAATCGCAAAAGTGGCGTTGTGTCAGTCTGGCGGGGCCTTCTGGTGCTTGAAAACGAGCTGCGGGACGTTGCTGGCGGCGTGGACCATCCCTGAAGAAGAACAGAAGCTCCCGTGCAAGTTCGATGCAGTACGACTCCATCGTCTCAACTTCACCTGTTATTTCATGATATTGGATGCGGCAGTTGTAGAGGGTGAGGGCGAGTAGGTGGAAAAATAGTTTTTTATACCACCTCATCGTCTTCCTGGCAGACTCGACCGACGATATGACAGAGTCTGACTTGTCAACATGCCGCATGTTGATGTTGTAGTCAATGATTGCAACTGGTTTTTTGACCGCCTCACCTGTGGCTCTATCACGGCGTTTGGTGTCCTCTAAGCGGGGCAGGTGGATACTGGTGAGGATATTGATGTCACGATTGTCCATCCACGAGAGCATCAAGATATTATTTGCCTGGAGGTGGATGATGGAGCCCTTCTCCCGCCTTTCGGGTAGCTCTGGCATGTAGACACGATTCCTCCTGACGGTGCCACAGACGCCAGTGTTTCTGCTGTACAGGAATTTGGCAAAGGAAGGGCTGGTGTACCAGTTGTCGAGGTACAAGATGTGGCCCCTGTCCAAATATCCCTCCAACATGGTGATGACAACAGCCCCAGATATCCCATATGTCCTCTCCTCCACCAGTTCAGTGACCTTGCCCATGTAGAGGATGATGTCCTGGATGTAGCCGGTTTTGCAGTCGCACATCACGAACAGTTTCAGGCCATAACGGTGACGCTTGCTGGGGATGTACTGTCGGATGCTAATATTCCCCCTCCATAGCACCAGACTCTCATCAATGATTAGTTTTTGGTAAGGTTTGAAGGAGGCTGCAAACTTAGTTTTCAGGTATTCAAATATAGGTCTTATCCTCTCCACCGGGTCTTTGGTATTCCTGGGGCGTTCCTGGTTCTTGGTGTGGCTTGCCAGGCTATCAATAAAGTGCAGGTTTCCCATGATTGCCGTGAATCTATTCCTGCTCATGATTTTCCCAAAGAAGGGGGTTGCGATGAGGGGATCACATGACCAGTACTTCCTGAGAGACGTCTTCTTGGTGACCCCCATCAGGATGACCAGTGCCAGGAATGCGTAGTACTCATCGGAAGACAAATCCACCCATGAGAGACGTGCCGAGTTCCTCTTCTGCTCCTTCCCTGCCATAAAATAATAGTTGTGCCATTTCGTCTGGTCAACAATCAAGCCGACAAGGTTGGCAGTGAAGAACTGCAGAAAAACACCCAGTCTTGTGGTGTCAGGTCCACGATTGGGCATGGTAGGGCCGGCCTCAGCTGCCCCCCAAAAGTGGTATTGTCCTGGTAGATAGTTCTCCCCATCCACCCAATCCCACCTATCAGCGCCTTCGTCGTCGCTAGATGGGGCATCGGGCTCATCAGGGTCATCGTCAGGGGCACCGGGGCGGGTTGGGCGGGTGCGGGTGGAGCGTGGGCGGCGTGGGCGAGAGGTGGACCTGGGTCTGGAGCTAGACCTCGAACTTGATCGAGAGCTAGATCTAGAGCTCGAGTCGTTGCTGGGGCGTCTTATTTGCTTCACCTTCTGCATTCGGCCGCGGGTGGCACGCCCGCGAGATATGACACGCCCACGTCGTTTGCTTGCAGGGCGTTGGGGCAGATCGGGGCGTTGTGGAGAGGCTGGTGATAATGCAGTGGCGCGGGAGGGGCCTGGTTCAGGTGAGGGAGACATTCGTGGGGGGGTGTGCGGGATGGAGCCTGAAGGTGATAGTGGGGGGGAAGAATGGCGAGGCGGAGAGTCTGGTAGTAGTGGTGGTGGTGGTGGTGACTCATCCCCCCCCTCGTGCTCTGGGTCAGGAGGGAAGAGGGAGCGTTTTGGGTCACGTGACCGCCCTTGTCTCGCACCACGTTGTGCCATTTCTCCATCACCAGGTTGTTCTATTTGTCCATCACCACGTTGTTGTTCGTCACTATATTTATGACGACCATAGAACCTCCCCGGGGTATTTTTCTTGAGTGGGGAGATTATGCGAAGTGGGGGAGATGGCAGGCGGGGTTGTGGGGGTACCTCCTCTTCACTCCCAGACTCGCCCCTTCTTCTCTTCAATCCCTTTCGTTCTTCCCCAGGTACACGCACGTAATTTTGAGGGTCAGCAGGTTCATCTGCAACAACAACCTCTTCCCCACTTTTTGAGGATTCAGTGGGGTCTTGGGGAAGTGGGCGGCGGGGAGGTGCACTTGCCCCTTGCTGTCTTTGTGACGGCCTACGCCGCCTGACAGGAATCTGAGCAAGCTCTTCCTCTAGCTCTCTTATTTCGGCTTGGGAGGGGGCATACTCGTCTCCAGACTCGTCCAATGCCGAGTCAGTGTCACTATCAGGGCTGTCAGTGTCGTACAGTATATCCATGACCTCCTCTGTACTGCAGGGGCGGGTAAGGCGGGCACTATAACGTCGAGACATGGTGTTTCACTCGAGAGGGTGCGCGGTAAACTGACCATGAGGTGTGGGAAGGCGGGTGCCCTCTTCCGTCCCCGCGCGCGCACGCGTATGGACAAAACGTTTTGGAATTAGTCCGCCGGATCCCAAAGTAGTTCCCATATAAATCTAGAGCCATTCTGAGACTTACGACTGGAGCTATAAGGGTGACGCGTTAGGCGCGTCTCTGGGGCTGTGCGTTACATACATAGCCGACGCGTCAGACGCGTCGCTGGGGCTCCACGGGTTAAGAGGGATGGGCGTATTTATTTCCACATTTGTATCTGTTTTTAATAATTTGTTTAGTTTCCTCCCTACACCTCCATGAAGCTTACCCCCCCCCCCCCCCCCCCCCAACCCCCCAAACAAATATAGTTCAAGATAAATGTGTACATTTTTCGGTAGATTTTCGTGTCATTTAGGTGTCGATTTTTTTCCTAGCGAGCGATAGCGAGCCTGTAATCTAACAGGAACCGACCTTCGGCCGAGACATTTTTCTATCGAAAAATGTACAAATTTATCTTGAAGGAGGGTCTTTGGGTAGTGTGTGTGTGTGTTTTTTTTTTTTTTTTTTTTTCTTCTTAAGCTTGATGGAGGCCTAGGGAGGAAACTAAAATATAATAGAAAAATATAAATAAATGAGCAAATAAATACGGCCATCCCCCCTTAATAGAGCCGCCCCCACCCGCCCCACGCCATGCCAGTCTGTCAAACCGTCAATCTTGGTCACATTTAATCCAAAAACATATATGAGGCCCAGGTCAAAGTGGTTAATACTGAGAGAGAGAGAGAGAGAGAGAGAGAGAGAGAGAGAGAGAGAGAGAGAGAGAGAGAGAGAGAGAGAGAGAGAGACCTTAATGAATGTATGTATGCATGTAAATATGTATGTATTCATGTGCCGCCTGCCAGCGTTGGCAGAATCGCCTCCCGGTAGCTACTAGCGCTCGCCAGGGCAGTGAAATGGGCTACAGTCTATCTACAATGTTGTACTTTCTATCTTGTGAATCGTCATGTCACAGGCAGTATAGAAGTAGTCTTTATTTTATTCTGTGACAATGCATTATATTATATATCATCAGTTATAAGTTTAATGTATAAGACTGAATGATACAGCTAGAGAGTGTGAGTGAGTAAGTGCAGGAGGCAGAGGGTAGTACGCGAGTGTTACGTGTTGTCTCGGTGACGTCATGCCACGGCCGGGCCCTCTGAGTGGCTGGCCGCCTTGCCGCCCTCCTGCCGCGGCAGGAAGTGGTCCCCCGCACTCCCTGCTGCCTTTGTGCCTTCCTTGCTCAGAGCTTGCCTGACCAGCATACCCTTCACACCTCCCTTGCCACCTGTCCCCGACTTCTACCTATAGAACACTTTCTCTCTCTCTCATCTTCTTACCTCTTATGCTTCTAATCTATTTAATATCATAACTCCCCTTTGGTTCTGCACGATTTCATATTTCGGCCATCGTATTATATGCTGAAGCTCTCAGATATTTCATGCTTACTTAGACATTTTGGAGGGGTAAACATTTTGTCTGTAGAGGTTCGACACACTCGCGGTGTCTCCCTACCTATTTCTTGGTTGTCTGCTGGGCTATTTAATGCTAGACTGGGATGAGGCTATTGCTGTTGTGATTTCCGATGTGTACCAGGTTTTGTTGAACTTGTACAATCGCAACGGATACGTGGGAAGCCTAGGTTGTCTTTCTGACTGTGTGCCTTGTGAGTTTAGCACTGTGTTGCGAGTGAGGGCTTTTGCCTCTGCCACCCAACACTGTGCTAGCTCGTTTTGCTTTGACTTGAAGAGGGTCGCCAGGAGAGAACCAGATACTAGCGATCTGGATCTCTCAAGAGAGCACCCCGTCATTTAACGTAATTTGGCCGTACAGTCTTAAGGACCTCGCTAGGCTACGAGCCGCTTGCTCAGCCATTGTTTCCTAGCCTACGACATCCCAGCTAAACTTTATTCGCCTAGCAGACACCTGATTAGGATTATAAACTCCTATGTTATGTATGCAGCATTTTTATTCACGTTGAGTGTAAGCCTTGGTTGTTGTTGAGTTGCACAACCTGAGCAGGCTTTGCGTTGCCTGAGGAAGTACTTCTTTTGTTGTTGGAGATAATACTATTGCACATTTATCGATATTCCCGTGCCAGTTAACACTGTATGTCCCTACACTTGTCATATCTTGTTCCTGCTTTATATAACAGTTCAAAATCCGATTCGATCATCTTAAGCAGCATCAGACTTTCTTCAGAAGATTCCTGTTCGATGCTTTAGGACTTTCATTCACTTTCTTTAATATAGGAGTGACAGTTTATTATTGTTTAAAGTAACTTTAATTATACCTTCTTCTTGTTTGCATTAAATCATTCCAGTGATTTAATTAAGCTCTCTATCTTTTCCTTGTATACATTATTAACGTAATTGTATGTTGTTGTGATCAGGCTGTATCATAGATCATCAGCCTGTAGTAGTAGTGCATTTATACCGAGTTAGAGGATACCCCGCTATCTCAGATTTAACTCTGGAGGGTATAGGTGTTTT
Organism: Paralithodes platypus; assembly: GCA_032716605.1. Classification (NCBI taxonomy): domain Eukaryota; kingdom Metazoa; phylum Arthropoda; class Malacostraca; order Decapoda; family Lithodidae; genus Paralithodes; species Paralithodes platypus. The sequence continues at coordinate 38,098,497 of CM064482.1, read as the reverse complement.
TGTGCGCCGGCATTATAAGTTCGAGGGTTGGATCTAGTGTTACCGTTGTGGCTGTGTGCCTTTCTAGTCCAATGATTAAGAGCCCTTGTTTTATACGAGTCCCGGTCATAACAAATGGCGACCTTGCTTAGGATTTTGTGAACTTAGAGAAATATTGCAGGAGTGTTGTGGTCATTTGTTTTATTGTTTAAAGGAAAATAGTGGACACGGATTTTTGTTTGGCAAGTAGTATAACACTTAAGAGTCTTCGAGCATTTTGCATTTTTTGAGTGAATAGTGCTCCATGAGAGTTTAGGTACTCCTTTTTTTTTATAAACGTTGAGAATTTTCGGTGGACACTATGTCAGACGACGGATCAGTGTACAGTGAGGAGTCAGTACGGGAAGCAGGCTCTGAGGTGCAGAAGCGGGGTTTGTTAGAAGGCATTAGAGTTATAACTAGTGAGGAGGATGCAAAGAAGTTTCTGGAGATGCCTATTACTGTTGACCGGGTGTCGGGGATTGATCGGTATGGTCTCCAGTGTTTGGCCACGGTCATGGGGCATGTGGGCACTAGCAGCATGTCGAGAGGTGACCTGGTGGCCTGGGTGCTCGGCGGGGTGCGTGGGGCTTCGGGTGGAGCGTGAGCTGGGGCACCTTCGGCCCAGCCCCCATTCCACTCGATTCCTACCTTGGCGCCCCGTCGGGCTCCGGAGCCGGGTACATTCCCACAGGCCGATAGTCACTGGCAGCGTGGTTTGCACTTGGGTGAGTCTCCAATTGTTGCATCTCCTCCTCAAAGTTTAACTGCAGATATGATCTTCCAGCTTGAGATGGCTAAACTTAACCAGCAGGCTGAGCAACGAAGGCATGAGGCTGAGCTTGAGCAACGAAAGCATGAGGCTGAGCTTCAGGTTGAGGCTACGAAGTACTGTGCAGACATAGATCTTGAGAAGTCTCGGATGGAGTCAACAGGACAGCGTCTCGGTTCTGGGAATCGAGGTCTTGATCAGTCTTTATCACACCTTGTTAAGTTTGTCCCTGTATTTGATGAGTCAGGTGTCACCGAATTTTTCATGCGTTTTGAGAAGAAGTGCCGGGAGCACCAATGGCCCGAGGTTAAGTGGGCAGCCCTTGTTTCCTCTAGGTTGGTTGGCAAAGGACTCAAGGCATATGATGCGTTGCCCTTGGAGTCTTGCGTCGATTATGAGGTATTGAAGGAGGCTGTTCTGCGGGCATACGAGTTACAACCAGAGACGTACAGATTGAAGTTCCGGGGTGTAACGAAGGGTCGTGAGTACACCTTTCTTGAGCATGCCCGGGATCTGTCCGATGCATTTGGGAATTGGCTGAGATCGGAGAAGGCAACGACGTTTGATGAGATAAAACAGTTGATGCTTCTCGAGCAGTTCTTTAAGTGTACGCGCAGTGATCTGACATTGAATCTTAAAGAAAAGAACCCGAAAACTCTTCAGGAGGCAGCTGAGATGGCTGACCGTAGGCTATCGCTGATTCGTGGGTGCGGGTCTGCACAACGGAACGATGCAGGTAACAAGGGGCGCAACACTCCACCCCCCCGAGTCAGTGATACACCATGTAACAATAACTACAAGAGCAATGATATTAATTCTGACCATAAACCTAATACCGTCCCGTTTAAGAAGGGTCAGGGCCCTTCCCCACCTCAAGGGAAGCCCAAGGGGGAGTTCGAGTGTTTTCATTGTCGTGAGAAGGGGCATTTTGCAAGAGCCTGTCCAAGCAAGCTACCTAATGCAGTTGTGTCTTTGGCTCGCAACATTGGGGTGTCCCCGAAGTCATCTGAGTTTGCCCGGGGTATAACGTCAGAGACTGGGACACAGCCAGTGGAGAAGAATCCGGAAGGCTCGAACCCTGTCCGCGATGTCGTTTGCGACCATCGAGGGCGTGGCTGCGTGAAGTGGGCTGGTAAGAAGCGTGGAGTTGAGCTGTTGCGAGACACGGGTGCCTCTCAGACTTTGATGAAGGAATTTACTGGTAGACCCATAAACGCGGCACGGGTGGTTGTGGTGCAAGGTATCAATGTTATCAGGTCATACCTGTTGGTCAGGATGGAACTGGAGGTAGATGGTGTGACACGAGAGTTGGATGTTGGAATTGTGGAGAACTTGCCTGTTGGGGGTGTCGACCTCCTTCTCGGCAACGACTTTGCAGTGCCCACTTCTGAGGTTTCACCCTTATTCGTTGCCGAGAAGCCGGCCGACGTGAGTAGGGAGGAACAGGAGTGGGTAGAGAAGTGTCAAGTACAACCTATGGCGTGCATTGTTACAAGATCTCTTGCATCCAAAGTGTCACAGCCTATTCCTCAGTCTCTAGACCAGCAGAGGAACGGACGAAAGGAGCAAGCTAAAGTTGGGAGTTTTGTCAGTTTTGCTCCAGCGGCTCTCCTTAGCGGCTTAGTACTTGACTCAGAGGTGAGCTCTGGAGTGGCCCCAGAACCTGTCACCCCTAGTGACATGGATGGGCGTGATGGCACTCCGCGACTTAGTAGTTCCCAGTTGGAGGAGAGTTGTAGGAACGGGGCTATCGAACACGAGGATGGGGAAACATGTCATGTGAACCTGTTGGAGGAGTTTGTGAGGCAACCACCTGAACAGCCTACTGTCCCTGCATTGGTCTACAGCGGCCAAGGTGGAGAAGGAGAGGGGGGCAGTAGGGCACAGGTGGAGGAGAGTAGTGATTGTCATGTCTCGGCGGAGCAGTGGGCGGGGAACACGAGTCTGGTGGCTGTGGAAGCGCTAGAGCACCTGCCTGAGCAGCAGTGTGCAGCGCTCCAGGACCAGCTCGGTTCATACCCCACTGGTCGTGCCGAGCACCCGAGCCTCACAACTCAGGCGGTGCAAGATGTTCCACGGGCAGGTCACTTGAATGTTGGTCGACCGTTAGCCTCGTTGTTTCAGTGGTTCAAGGTGGGCAACGAGGCTTGGACATGGTTGTCAGGTCAGGGTCGACCCATGGCTACCAAGGGTGGTGGTCAGAAGGAGGTCATTGAGCGGATTGGTAAAGGTTGACTGTGGAGTGGATGTGCCCGGTCGTCGCATAGCCTCCCAATGCTGCTCTAGTCGAATGCAACAGCCCTACCATAGACCGACTGTATCTGGCCATGTCGCTAAAAGCGGTGATGCTGCGCAGGCAGATGTAGTCGTAAGGAATGTGGGGGTGCGCAACTGTGCATGTACTTGTAGCGGCGGGGAAGCCTTAGAAATAATGAACTATGGGAGTGACTGCACAGGTGGTACTGATTGTCCCTCTCATGACCTGGCTGTTCTAGGGACGAAGGTGGAGAAGGAGGGAGACTACAGGTTAGAAGCTGAGGTCTCGGCTGGGTTGTGGGAGGGCACTAGGCATGTTGTTCTGCGAGATAAGTTGTTTACTAGGCTGTGGCAGTGCATCCGCATGTTTGTTGCTTCTCCAGGCCTGATGTACGGGGTAGAATCCGACATGGAGGCGGGAGACAGTGCAAGGCTCAGTTTAATTCCCTACCTTATAAATCCTGCTCAACAGCCTGTCGTGAAAACAGAGCTAGACGACATGTAGAAAAAGGGTCTGAAGGATAAGGGATATCGTGAGTGGTCGTTGCCAGTGAGGTTGCAACCTGAGTTGAGTGGCAAGATCCGTGTGTATGGTGATTGCGAGAGTGTGGAAGCATTATCCCAGACAGACGCCTATCCACTACCTAGAGTTGACGATACCATAGACCGCATCGGGGCTGCATCGAAAATCACGAAGGTAGAACTAGTGAAAGGTTATTGGCAGGCTCCGGTGCCGGAAAGAGCGAAGAGAAGTGCCAGTCTTGTGATGAACTGGGCAGTTTATCAGTGTCAGGTGTTGTTGTGCTTGCGGAACACAAGTTGGATGTGTGGCATGCTAAGGGCACTGATAATGTTTTGGCTGATTGTTTGTCACAGGAGGGTTTGTTTGCAGGAGAACCCTCGCCGTTCAGTCAGTGTGTGTTGAGAGTGGAGAAAAATCAGGCTTGCCCCTGTAGAGCAGCCATCAAAAACAACATTAAAATTAAATAAACAAAAACACATAAAAACTCTTTCTTTTGATAGTTAATTGTAAGTTGCCAATGTAATAGCTAAAGTCCTAAGTTGAACCTGTCTTTCACTTAGGAGGCTGGGCTCTGTGAAGCTCGCTCTGGGAGCATAGCAGGCTAAATTTATACTATTATGTTTGGGAGGGGTTATAAGATTTTCTTTATGTTGATATGTTGTTTTATTTAAGACTTGAGCTTTGCATTTCATTTCTGGTGGAGTGGCTATGTGTGACGGGTCTTGTCGGCATTCTGCCTTGTCCGATATCGTGCTTGCCTAATGTTGAGCGTCCTATATCTTGGGCGGGGTATGACGCCTGCCAGCGTTGGCAGAATCGCCTCCCGGTAGCCACCAGCGCTTGCCAGGGCAGTGAAATAAGCTACAGTTTATCTACAGTGTTGTATTTTCTTTCTTGTGAATCGTCATGTCACAGGCAGTATAGAAGTGGTCTTTATTTTATTCTGTGACAATACATTATATTTTATATCATCAGTTATAAGTTTTATGTATAAGACTGAATGATACAGTTAGATAGTGTGAGTGAGTAAGTGCAGGAGGCAGAGGGTAGTACGCGTAGTGTTACGTGTTGTCTCGGTGACGTCATGCCACGGCCGGGCCCTCTGAGTGGCTGGCCGCCTTGCCGCCCTCCTGCCGCGGCAGGAAGTGGTCCCCCCGCACTCCCTGCTGCCTTTGTGCCTTCCTTGCTCAGAGCTTGCCTGACCAGCATACCCTTCACACCTCCCTTGCCACCTGTCCCTGATTTCTACCTATAGAACACTTTCTCTCTCTCTCAACTTCTTACCTCTTATGCTTCTAATCTATTTAACATCATAACTCCCCTTTGGTTCTGCACGATTTCATATATCGGCCATCGTATTATATGCTGAAGCTCTCAGATATTTCATGCTTAGTTAGACATTCTGGAGGGGTTAACATTTTGTCTGTAGAGGTTCGACACACTCGCGGTGTCTCCCTACCTATTTCTTGGTTGTCTGCTGGGCTATTTAATGCTAGACTGGGGTGAGGCTATTGATGTTGTGATTTCTGATGTGTACCAGGTTTTTGTTGAACTTGTACAATCGCAACGGATACGTGGGAAGCCTAGGTTGTCTTTCTGACTGTGTACCTTGTGAGTTTAGCACTGTGTTGCGAGTGAGGGCTTTTGCCTCTGCCACCCAACACTGTGCTAACTCGTTTTGCTTTGACTTGAAGAGGGTCGCCAGGAGAGAACCAGATACTAGCGATCTGGATCTCTCAAGAGAGCACCCCGTCATTTAACGTAATTTGGCCGTACAGTCTTAAGGACCTCGCTAGGCTACGAGCCGCTTGCTCAGCCATTGTTTCCTAGCCTACGACATCCCAGCTAGACTTTATTCGCCTAGCAGACACCCGATTAGGATTGTAAACTCTTATGTTATGTATGCAGCATTTTTATTCACATTGAGTGTAAGCCTTGGTTGTTGTTGAGTTGCACAACCTGAGCAGGCTTTTGCATTGCCTGAGGAAGTACTTCTTTTGTTGTTGGAGATAATACTATTGCTCATTTATCGTTATTCCCGTGCCAGTTAACACTGTATGTCCCTACACTTGTCATATCTTGTTCCTGCTTTATATAACAGTTCAAAATCCGATTCGATCATCTTAAGCAGCATCAGACTTTCTTCAGAAGATTCCTGCTCGATGCTTTATGACTTTCGTTCACTTTCTTTAATATAGGAGTGACAGTTTATTATTGTTTAGAGTAACTTTAATTATACCTTCTTCTTGTTTGCATTAAATCATTCCAGTGATTTAATTAAGCTCTCTATCTTTTTCCTTGTATACATTATTAACGTAATTGTATGTTGTGATCAGGCTGTATCAGAGATCATCAGCCTGTAGTAGTAGTGCATTTATACCGAGTTAGAGGATACACCGCTATCGCAGATTTAACTCTGGAGGGTATAGGTGTTTTTGTGCGCCGGCATTATAAGTTCGAGGGTTGGATCTAGTGTTACCGTTGTGGCTGTGTGCCTTTCTAGTCCAATGATATAAGTTCGAGGGTTGGATCTAGTGTTACCGTTGTGACTGTGTGCCTTTCTAGCCCAATGATTAAGAGCCCTTGTTTTATAGAGTCTCGGTCGTAACATTCATGAAAATATGTACAGTATGTATGTATGTATGTTGTATGTATGTATGTATATATGTACAGTAGGTAAGTATGTATGTATCGTTTGGTGTATAACATAATTATATGTGTTGGTGTTGGTGTTCTAATTATCTCGGTACGTATTTTTGTTTTCTTTTTTGTCACATAACCAGTATGCCCTGTTCAAAGTCAGAAGGCCAAAACTCCTGAACATCAACCTCTAAAACTCACACACGGCTAGAATAATCGAGCTAATATTTCCCCCATTTGGGAAGGGTCAGCCAGGGAATAGGTGTGGAAATTGACAGCCCATTTGCTCTAACCCTTTTTGAGTTACAGGGATTAGGGTTCACAATTTCTGCCCTCCCTATTTGGAACAGGGTGTAGATAATAAGTCATGTCTCAGCTGTCGTTACGTTTGGCTCGCTCTGTGCTGCGTTAATGTCTGTCAGATGTTGAAAAAGGTGGGTAAGTGTTGGAACATGTTAGTATATCTCTCTCGAAACATGAATTAATGCTTAGACAGTGCCGATACCAATTATTGATCGAAATAAATATACTTGGTGCCGCGACATCACTTATTAGGCCGACTGTACTGTAGTTTGCATGCTAGGCTTCCCTTTCTCCATTTCAATTTCGATTTAAGGGGAGATGGGCCGGTTTTCTGGACCCCTTTCTCCCTCGTGTTTCGCCCCATTAGCTTTGACATTTGAAGACGTTCGGCCCATTAGTTTGGCGATTTTAACAACATTAGCTCCATTTCATTGTCAATTTTAAGACCTATCCTGCCATTTAGGCGTCGAATTTTTCCTGGCGAGCGGTAGCGAACCTGTAATTATAAGAAAAATGTGCAAATTTATCTTGAGGGGGTGTCTATGGGGTGTTTTTCTAAGTTTGAGGGAGGTCTAGGGAGGAAACTAGAACAATATTGAATACATGAAATAAATCGACCAAAAAGTGAACCGTCCCCCCTTAAAATTGTGTTTGTACATTCCAGATACATTGTCCAATATCCTATATGCTGCACTTTGCAATAGTTGAATTCCTGCATATATAGCACCAGATATCCATACTGTGTGTGTGTGTGTGTGTGTGTGTGTGTGTGTATGTATGTGTGTGTGTGTGTGAGTGTGGGTGTTTTTTTTTTTTTTGCGTGTGTGTGTGTGTGAATTTATGTTGTTGTTGTTTTCATTATTAAACATTGGCTTTCGTATCTAAAGCCAAAGATGACTTAAAATATATATAAGGAAATTTGACAGGGTCGAATTCCTCCTAACGATAGTATAATGTATTAAGGGAAAGGTAGTTGCTGTTTCTGGACCCCCTTCTCCTTCATTAAGGGAAAGGTAGTTGCTGTTTCTGGACCCCCTTCTCCTTCATTAAGGGAAAGGTAGTTGCTGTTTCTGGACCCCCTTCTCCTTCATTAAGGGAAAGGTTGTCAGCAGCTGACTGCCATCTCAAGTTGCTTGACAGGTCGCTAAATTCCATCAGTTTTATTCTACCTCATTTGTCTCTTGATCTGTGTCATCGACGTAAAGTTGGTGCCCTTAGTCTTTTATTTAAAGTTTTTAACAACCCTCAGCATCCCTTACATGGGGTTCTGCCTG